>CAKAJA020000247.1:600000-1115401 GCA_916610235.2 Lasioglossum morio | reverse complement strand
CCTCAGCTGGATACGAGGGCACCCTTCCCGCTGGCCAACGTACATCGCCAACCGGGTGGCTGAAATTCAGAGAATGCTGCCTCAAGCTCAGTGGCATCATGTCAAAAGCGCGGAAAATCCCGCGGACTGTGCTTCGCGAGGCTTGTCACCAGCTGAGCTTCCGTCATTTGAACTGTGGTGGCGAGGACCCGCTTGGCTTTCGTCACCCGGCTCAATCTGGGAGTCACTCACCGAGGAGGAGGCACCTGAGGACGAGGAACTGGAGATCCACCATGTCACTCGGCAACAGGAAAGATCCTCGTGCCAATTAATAGAACGGTTCTCGAGTCTAACACGCCTTATTCGAGTTCTGTCCTGGTGTCGGCGCTGGATTCCTAAGCATAGGAAGGAGGAATCATTCATAACAGCCTCTGAGATGCAGGAAGTAAAACGCAACTTACTACGGGTGGAGCAAGCAGCAGTATTCCCAGAGGACATCTCGAATCTCCGGAAGAATCAACCCGTAGCGGCCAAGAGCCGATTGGCGAAACTCTGCCCATTTCTGGACGCGGACGGGGTTCTACGAGTCGGTGGCCGGATCCAAGCTGCCAATCTCTCGTACGATCGGACCCATCCATCAATACTGCCTGACGAATCCCCTCTGGCTAAGCTGTGGGTCGCAGCTGCCCACAAACGATGCCTCCACGGGGGGACACAGCTTACCCTGGCTACGCTACGCCAGGAGTGCTGGATTCTCCGGGGTCGACAACTGGTAAAGAAATGTATCGGTCAATGTACAGTTTGTATTCGCTGGAAAGGGCAAACTGCCCAGCCAAAAATGGGAAATCTCCCATCCGCTCGAGTAACACCAAGTCGTCCATTTTTTAGGTCTGGAATCGACTATGCGGGTCCAATGCAACTTCGAGCCGGCCGGGGTCGTGGACGTGGTCAGCTCACATCAAAAGGCTACGTCGCTGTCTTCATTTGCTTGACCACTAAAGCTGTGCACCTGGAAGCTGTATCGGACGCCTCAACCGAGAGCTTTCTGGCTGCACTGAAGAGATTCACGTCTCGGCGGGGAAAATGCTTGGAGCTGTACAGCGACTGCGGCCGGAATTTCGTAGGCGCCGATCACGAGCTACGTGAACTTCTGCAAGCGGCGAATCAACAGGGAAGTGGCCCGTTCGATGCAGCTTCCAGGGAAGGAATTTCGTGGAAATTCAATCCACCATCTGCTCCACACTTTGGAGGAATCTGGGAGGCGGCAGTCAAATCCGTGAAGCACCACCTCCGCAGAATCATCGGCGAGCAGCGACTGACGTTTGAGGAGCTGACCACGCTCCTAGCCGGTATCGAAGCTTGTCTGAATTCCAGGCCCTTACAACCATTGTCCGACGACCCGGAGGATCCAGCTGCCCTGACACCGGGTCATTTTCTGATCGGGGAACCGCTTATCGCGATTCCAGAGCCCAGTCTCGAGGAGCTTCCCGTGTCGCGGTTATCACGATGGCAGTTAATGCAACAACTGCAACAACATTTCTGGCGGCGCTGGTCTCAGGAGTACCTGAACACGTTGCAAACAAGAGTCAAGTGGCGAAAGGACAATGTCTTGATCAGTCCCGGGCTTCTCTGTCTGATTAAAAGCGAAATTTTACCTCCTACGCAATGGCCACTTGCTCGAGTTGTTCACGTTCACTTGGGACCAGATGGCACAGCCCGAGTCGCCACGGTTCGTACAGCCACCACTACTTTTCTACGGCCGGCACACAAATTAATCCCTCTGTTGACACCGGACGACGAGGAAAAGAACACGGGAGAAGCCGACGAGACTGGACTCGCAAGCGAGTCTCCCGATCAGTGATTATGTACATTCTAATCAATTCTCGTTTCACTTTACTTCATGCAGGTATCATTATGCATTTCACTCACCTCTAGTACTGTTCACCGACATTGTAATCACTTTACATCACATCACTTTCACGTTACTACGCATTTCACTTACTACGACGCACGTTGCTGTCCCATTCAGCTATCCGACTCGCGGTTGTTATCGAGCCTCTGATTGGCTAATCTTCTGCTCAGTTTCGTCAATAGCTGACGAGGCGGGCGGAATGTTTGGGATTGGCTGAATGGATCAGCGGCGATCGCGTATCGATAACGAGTGGCAACACTCTATTGGGTAACTCCGCGTAACTGCGAGAGCTGACGATCGAGAATCAACTCGCGGACTCATTGGTTATCACCGTCGAGATCAATACAGATCGATTATCGCCCGCGGAGCCCGGGTCTGATTGGTGGATCCCACGTTCGATCCATCGATCATAACACTCAACGGTGACGAGTGTCCGCCAAATGATCCGACGTCCAGTTCGTTATCGAATGTCTCTTGCGACTCTTGCAAAAATCTCGGTTCTAATTTAACTATCGCGCGTCTACTGACCGGTACTTGAATTAGAAGCATCTCCGGCTTCCCGCGACTATTCGGGAATTATCTACTCTATAAATAAAGGCTCTACTACGAGAGTGTTTATTGTTAATTCATACATCTTCTGTTTAACACAGTTGTTATTTTCTATTAATGTATAGACGAAGCCCCTTAGGGGAATAAAGAAGTGACTAGTTTGTGAATAAGTGTTTGCTTTCCTGGTACTCTAACATAACGCATAACGCATAACGCATAACGCATAACGCATAACGCATAACGCATAACGCATAACGCATAACGCATAACGCATAACGCATAACGCATAACGCATAACGCTTAACGCATAACGGATCACGCATAACGCGTAACTCATAACTCAGAAGGAGTAACGCATAATGCATAAAGCATAACGCATAACGCATAACGCATAACGCATAACGCATAACGCATAATGCATAAAGCATAACGCATACCGTATAACGCATAACGCATAACTCGTAACGCATAACGCATAACGCATAACGCATAACGTATAACTCATAACGCATAACGGATAAAGCATAACGCATAACGCATAACGCATAACGCATAACGCATAACGCATAACGCATAACGCATAACGCATAACTCATAACTCATAAGGAGTAACGCATAACGCATAAAGCATAACGCATAACGCATAACGCATAACGCATAACGCATAATGCATAAAGCATAACGCATACCGTATAACGCATAACGCATAACTCGTAACGCATAACGCATAACGCATAACGCATAACGTATAACTCATAACGCATAACGGATAAAGCATAACGCATAACGCATAACGCATAACGCATAACGCATAATGCATAACGCATAAAGCGTAACGCATAACGAATAAATCATAACGCATAACGCATAACGCATAACGCACAACGCATAACGCATAACGCACAACGCATAACGCATAACTTATAACTCATTACTCATAACGCATAACGCATAACGCATAACGCATAACGCATAACGCATAACGCATAACGCATAACGCATAACGCATAACGCATAACGCATAACGCATAACGCATAACGCATAACGCATAACGCATAACGCATAACGCATAACGCATAACGCATAACGCATAACGCATAACGCATAACGCATAACGCATAACGCATAACGCTTAACGCATAACGGATCACGCATAACGCGTAACTCATAACTCATAAGGAGTAACGCATAACGCATAACGCATAACGCATAACGCATAACGCATAATGCATAAAGCATAACGCATAACGCATAACGCATAACGCATATCGCATAACGCATAACGCATAATGCATAACGCATAAAGCGTAACGCATAACGAATAAATCATAACGCATAACGCATAACGCATAACGCATAACGCATAACGCATACGTATAACGCACAACGCATAACGCATAACGCATAACGCATAACGCATAACGCATAACTTATAACTCATTACTCATAACGCATAACGCATAACGCATAACGCATAACGCATAACGCATAACGCATAACGCATAACGCTTAACGCATAACGCATAACGCTTAACGCATAACGGATCACGCATAACGCGTAACTCATAACTCATAAGGAGTAACGCATAACGCATAAAGCATAACGCATAACGCATAACGCATAACGCATAATGCATAAAGCATAACGCATAACGCATAACGCATAACGCATATCGCATAACGCATAACGTATAATGCATAACGCATAAAGCGTAACACATAACGAATAAATCATAACGCATAACGCATAACGCATAACGCATAACGCATAACGCATAATCCATAACGCATAACGCATAACGCAAACGTATAACGCACAACGCATAACGCATAACGCACAACGCATAACGCATAACTTATAACTCATTACTCATAACGCATAACGCATAACGCATAACGCATAACGCATAACGCATAACGCATAACGCATAACGCATAACGCATAACGCATAACGCATAACGCATAACGCATAACGCATAACGCATAACGCATAACGCATAACGCATAACGCATAACGCATAACGCATAACGCATAACGCATAACGCATAACGCTTAACGCATAACGGATCACGCATAACGCGTAACTCATAACTCATAAGGAGTAACGCATAACGCATAAAGCTTAACGCATAACGCATAACGCATAACGCATAACGCATAATGCATAAAGCATAACGCATACCGTATAACGCATAACGCATAACTCGTAACGCATAACGCATAACGCATAACGCATAACGCATAACGCATAACGCATAACGCATAACGCATAACGCATAACGCATAACGTATAACTCATAACGCATAACGGATAAAGCATAACGCATAACGCATAACGCATAACGCATAACGCATAACGCATAACGCATAACGCATAACGCATAACGCATAACGCATAACGCATAACGCATAACGCATAACGCATAACGCATAACGCATAACGCATAACGCTTAACGCATAACGCATAACGCATAACGCATAACGCATAAAGCATAACGCATAACGCATAACGCATAAAGCATAACGCAAACGTATAACGCACAACGCATAACGCATAACGCATAACGCATAACGCATAACATATAACGCATAACGCATAACATATAACGCATAACGCATAACGCATAACGCATAACGCATAACGCATAACGCATAACGCATAACGCATAACGCATAACGCATAACGCATAACGCATAACGCATAACGCACAACGCATAACGCATAACGCATAACGCATAACGCATAACATATAACGCATAACGCATAACGCATAAAGCGTAACGCATAACGCATAAATCAAACGCATAACGCATGACGCATACCGTATAACGCATAACGCATAACTCGTAACGCATAACGCATAACGCATAACGCATAACGCATAACGCATAACGCATAACGCATAACGCATAACGTATAACTCATAACGCATAACGGATAAAGCATAACGCATAACGCATAACGCATAACGCATAACGCATAACGCATAACGCATAACGCATAACACATAACGCATAACGCATAACGCATAACGCATAACGCATAACGCATAACGCATATCGCATAACGCATAACGCATAACGCATAACGCATAACGCATAACGCATAACGCATAACGCATAACGCATAACGCATAACGCTTAACGCATAACGCTTAACGCATAACGCGTAACTCATAACTCATAAGGAGTAACGCATAACGCATAAAGCATAACGCATAACGCATAACGCATAATGCATAAAGCATAACGCTTAACGCATAACGGATCACGCATTACGCGTAACTCATAACTCATAAGGAGTAACGCATAACGCATAAAGCATAACGCATAACGCATAACGCATAATGCATAAAGCATAACGCATAACGCATAACGCATAACGCATATCGCATAACGCATAACGCATAATGCATAACGCATAAAGCGTAACGCATAACGAATAAATCATAACGCATAACGCATAACGCATAACGCATAACGCATAACGCATAACGCATAACGCATAACGCATAACGCAAACGTATAACGCACAACGCATAACGCATAACGCACAACGCATAACGCATAACTTATAACTCATTACTCATAACGCATAACGCATAACGCATAACGCATAACGCATACCGCATAACGCATAACGCATAACGCATAACGCATAACGCATAACGCATAACGCATTACGCATAACGCTTAACGCATAACGGATCACGCATAACGCATAACGCATAATGCTTAACGCATAACGGATCACGCATAACGCGTAACTCATAACTCATAAGGAGTAACGCATAACGCATAACGCATAACGCATAACGCATAACGCATAACGCATAATGCATAAAGCATAACGTATAACGCATAACGCATAACGCATATCGCATAACGCATAACACATAATGCATAACGCATAAAGCGTAACGCATAACGAATAAATCATAACGCATAACGCATAACGCATAACGCATAACGCATAACGCAAACGTATAAAGTATAACGCATAACGCTTAACGCATAACGCATAACGCATAACGCATAACGCATAACGCATAACGCATAACGCATAACGCATAACGCATAACGCATAACGCATAACGCATAACGCATAACGCATAACGCATAACGCATAACGCATAACGCATAACGCTTAACGCATAACGCATAACGCATAACGCATAACGCATAAAGCATAACGCATAACGCATAACGCATAAAGCATAACGCAAACGTATAACGCACAACGCATAACGCATAACGCATAACGCATAACGCATAACATATAACGCATAACGCATAACGCATAACGCATAACGCATAACGCATAACGCATAACGCATAACGCATAACGCATAACGCATAACGCATAACGCACAACGCATAACGCATAACGCATAACGCATAACATATAACGCATAACGCATAACGCATAAAGCGTAACGCATAACGCATAAATCAAACGCATAACGCATGACGCATACCGTATAACGCATAACGCATAACTCGTAACGCATAACGCATAACGCATAACGCATAACGGATCACGCATAACGCATAACTCATAACTCATAAGGAGTAACGCATAACGCATAACGCATAACGCATAACGCATAACGCATAACGCATAACGCATAACGCATAACGCATAACGCATAACTTATAACTCATAACGCATAACGCATAACGCATAACGCATAACGGATCACGCATAACGCATAACTCATAACTCATAAGGAGTAACGCATAACGCATAACGCATAACGCATAACGCATAACGCATAATGCATAAAGCATAACGCATAACGCATAACGCATAACGCATAACTTATAACTTATTACTCATAACGAATAACGCATAACGCATAACGCATAACGCATAACGCATAACGTATAACTCATAACGCATAACGCATAACGCATAACGCATAACGCATAACGCATAACGCATAACGCATAACGCATAACGCATAACGTATAACTCATAACGCATAACGGATAAAGCATAACGCATAACGCATAACGCATAACGGATAACGCATAACGCATAACGCATAACGCATAACGCATAACGCATAACGCATAACGCATAACGCATAACGCATAACGCATAACGCATAACGCATAACGCATAACGCATAACGCATAACGCATAACGCATAACGCATAACGCATAACGCATAACGCATAACTTATAACTCATAACGCATAACGCATAAAGCATAACGCATAACGCATAACGCATAACGCATAACGCATAACGCACAACGCATAACGCATAACGCATAACGCATAACGCATAACATATAACGCATAACGCATAACGCATAACGCATAACGCATAACGCATAACGCATAACGCATAACGCATAACGCATAACGCATAACGCATAACGCATAACGCATAACGCACAACGCATAACGCATAACGCATAACGCATAACATATAACGCATAACGCATAACGCATAAAGCGTAACGCATAACGCATAAATCAAACGCATAACGCATGACGCATACCGTATAACGCATAACGCATAACTCGTAACGCATAACGCATAACGCATAACGCATAACGCATAACGCATAACGCATAACGCATAACGTATAACTCATAACGCATAACGGATAAAGCATAACGCATAACGCATAACGCATAACGCATAACGCATAACGCATAACGCATAACGCATAACGCATAACGCATAACGCATAACGCATAACGCATAACGCATAACGCATAACGCATAACGCATAACGCATAACGCATAACGCATAACGCATAACGCTTAACGCATAACGGATCACGCATAACGCGTAACTCATAACTCATAAGGAGTAACGCATAACGCATAAAGCATAACGCATAACGCATAACGCATAATGCATAAAGCATAACGCTTAACGCATAACGGATCACGCATAACGCGTAACTCATAACTCATAAGGAGTAACGCATAACGCATAAAGCATAACGCATAACGCATAACGCATAATGCATAAAGCATAACGCATAACGCATAACGCATAACGCATATCGCATAACGCATAACGCATAATGCATAACGCATAAAGCGTAACGCATAACGAATAAATCATAACGCATAACGCATAACGCATAACGCATAACGCATAACGCATAACGCATAACGCATAACGCATAACGTATAACTCATAACGCATAACGGATAAAGCATAACGCATAACGCATAACGCATAACGCATAACGCATAACGCATAACGCATAACGCATAACGCATAACGCATAACGCATAACGCATAACGCATAACGCATAACATATAACGCATAACGCATAACGCATAACGCATAACGCATAACGCATAACGCATAACGCATAACGCATAACGCATAACGCATAACGCATAACGCACAACGCATAACGCATAACGCATAACGCATAACGCATAACATATAACGCATAACGCATAACGCATAAAGCGTAACGCATAACGCATAAATCAAACGCATAACGCATGACGCATACCGTATAACGCATAACGCATAACTCGTAACGCATAACGCATAACGCATAACGCATAACGCATAACGCATAACGCATAACGCATAACGCATAACGCATAACGCATAACGCATAACGCATAACTTATAACGCATAACGCATAACGCATAACGCATAACGCATAACGCATAACGCATAACGCATAACGCATAACGCATAACGCATAACGCATAACGCATAACGCATAACTTATAACTCATAACGCATAACGCATAAAGCATAACGCATAACGCATAACGCATATCGCATAACGCATAACGCATAACGCATAACGCATAACGCATAACGCATAACGCATAATGCATAACGCATAACGCATAACGCATAACGCATAACGCATAACGCATAACGCATAACGCATAACGCATAACGCATAACGCATAACGCTTAACGCATAACGCATAACGCATAACGCATAACGCATAAAGCATAACGCATAACGCATAACGCATAAAGCATAACGCAAACGTATAACGCACAACGCATAACGCATAACGCATAACGCATAACGCATAACGCATAACATATAACGCATAACGCATAACGCATAACGCATAACGCATAACGCATAACGCATAACGCATAACGCATAACGCATAACGCACAACGCATAACGCATAACGCATAACGCATAACGCATAACATATAACGCATAACGCATAACGCATAAAGCGTAACGCATAACGCATAAATCAAACGCATAACGCATGACGCATACCGTATAACGCATAACGCATAACTCGTAACGCATAACGCATAACGCAAAACGCATAACGCATAACGCATAACGGATAAAGCATAACGCATAACGCATAACGCATAACGCATAACGCATAACGCATAACGCATAACGCATAACGCATAACGCATAACGCATAACGCATAACGTATAACGCTTAACGCATAACGCGTAACTCATAACTCATAAGGGGTAACGCATAACGCATAACGCATAACGTATAACTCATAACGCATAACGCATAACGCATAACGCATAATGCATAACGCATAACGCATAACGCATAACGCATAACGCATAACGCATAACGCATAACGCATAACGCATAACGCATAACGCATAACGTATAACTCATAACGCATAACGGATAAAGCATAACGCATAACGCATAACGCATAACGCATAACGCATAACGCATAACGCATAACGCATAACGCATAACGCATAACGCATAACGCATAACGCATAACGCATAACGCATAACGCATATCGCATAACGCATAACGCATAACGCATAACGCATAACGCATAACGCATAACGCATAACGCATAACGCATAACGCTTAACGCATAACGGATCACGCATAACGCGTAACTCATAACTCATAAGGAGTAACGCATAACGCATAAAGCATAACGCATAACGCATAACGCATAATGCATAAAGCATAACGCTTAACGCATAACGGATCACGCATTACGCGTAACTCATAACTCATAAGGAGTAACGCATAACGCATAAAGCATAACGCATAACGCATAACGCATAATGCATAAAGCATAACGCATAACGCATAACGCATAACGCATATCGCATAACGCATAACGCATAATGCATAACGCATAAAGCGTAACGCATAACGAATAAATCATAACGCATAACGCATAACGCATAACGCATAACGCATAACGCATAACGCATAACGCATAACGCAAACGTATAACGCACAACGCATAACGCATAACGCACAACGCATAACGCATAACTTATAACTCATTACTCATAACGCATAACGCATAACGCATAACGCATAACGCATACCGCATAACGCATAACGCATAACGCATAACGCATAACGCATAACGCATAACGCATTACGCATAACGCTTAACGCATAACGGATCACGCATAACGCATAACGCATAATGCTTAACGCATAACGGATCACGCATAACGCGTAACTCATAACTCATAAGGAGTAACGCATAACGCATAACGCATAACGCATAACGCATAACGCATAACGCATAACGCATAACGCATAACGTATAACTCATAACGCATAACGGATAAAGCATAACGCATAACGCATAACGCATAACGCATAACGCATAACGCATAACGCATAACGCATAACGCATAACGCATAACGCATAACGCATAACGCATAACGCATAACGCATAACGCATAACGCATAACGCATAACGCATAACGCATAACGCTTAACGCATAACGGATCACGCATAACGCGTAACTCATAACTCATAAGGAGTAACGCATAACGCATAAAGCATAACGCATAACGCATAACGCATAATGCATAAAGCATAACGCTTAACGCATAACGGATCACGCATAACGCGTAACTCATAACTCATAAGGAGTAACGCATAACGCATAAAGCATAACGCATAACGCATAACGCATAATGCATAAAGCATAACGCATAACGCATAACGCATAACGCATATCGCATAACGCATAACGCATAATGCATAACGCATAAAGCGTAACGCATAACGAATAAATCATAACGCATAACGCATAACGCATAACGCATAACGCATAACGCATAACGCATAACGCATAACGCATAACGTATAACTCATAACGCATAACGGATAAAGCATAACGCATAACGCATAACGCATAACGCATAACGCATAACGCATAACGCATAACGCATAACGCATAACGCATAACGCATAACGCATAACGCATAACGCATAACGCATAACATATAACGCATAACGCATAACGCATAACGCATAACGCATAACGCATAACGCATAACGCATAACGCATAACGCATAACGCATAACGCATAACGCACAACGCATAACGCATAACGCATAACGCATAACGCATAACGCATAACATATAACGCATAACGCATAACGCATAAAGCGTAACGCATAACGCATAAATCAAACGCATAACGCATGACGCATACCGTATAACGCATAACGCATAACTCGTAACGCATAACGCATAACGCATAACGCATAACGCATAACGCATAACGCATAACGCATAACGCATAACGCATAACGCATAACGCATAACGCATAACGCATAACTTATAACGCATAACGCATAACGCATAACGCATAACGCATAACGCATAACGCATAACGCATAACGCATAACGCATAACGCATAACGCATAACGCATAACGCATAACGCATAACTTATAACTCATAACGCATAACGCATAAAGCATAACGCATAACGCATAACGCATATCGCATAACGCATAACGCATAACGCATAACGCATAACGCATAACGCATAACGCATAATGCATAACGCATAACGCATAACGCATAACGCATAACGCATAACGCATAACGCATAACGCATAACGCATAACGCATAACGCATAACGCTTAACGCATAACGCATAACGCATAACGCATAACGCATAAAGCATAACGCATAACGCATAACGCATAAAGCATAACGCAAACGTATAACGCACAACGCATAACGCATAACGCATAACGCATAACGCATAACGCATAACATATAACGCATAACGCATAACGCATAACGCATAACGCATAACGCATAACGCATAACGCATAACGCATAACGCATAACGCACAACGCATAACGCATAACGCATAACGCATAACGCATAACATATAACGCATAACTTATAACGCATAACGCATAACGCATAACGCATAACGCATAACGCATAACGCATAACGCATAACGCATAACGCATAACGCATAACGCATAACGCATAACGCATAACGCATAACTTATAACTCATAACGCATAACGCATAAAGCATAATGCATAACGCATAACGCATAACGCATAACGCATAACGCATAACGCATAACGCATAACGCATAACGCATAACGCATAACGCATAACGCTTAACGCATAACGCATAACGCATAACGCATAACGCATAAAGCATAACGCATAACGCATAACGCATAAAGCATAACGCAAACGTATAACGCACAACGCATAACGCATAACGCATAACGCATAACGCATAACGCATAACATATAACGCATAACGCATAACGCATAACGCATAACGCATAACGCATAACGCATAACGCATAACGCATAACGCATAACGCATAACGCACAACGCATAACGCATAACGCATAACGCATAACGCATAACATATAACGCATAACGCATAACGCATAAAGCGTAACGCATAACGCATAAATCAAACGCATAACGCATGACGCATACCGTATAACGCATAACGCATAACTCGTAACGCATAACGCATAACGCAAAACGCATAACGCATAACGCATAACGGATAAAGCATAACGCATAACGCATAACGCATAACGCATAACGCATAACGCATAACGCATAACGCATAACGCATAACGCATAACGCATAACGCATAACGCATAACGCTTAACGCATAACGCGTAACTCATAACTCATAAGGAGTAACGCATAACGCATAACGCATAACGTATAACTCATAACGCATAACGCATAACGCATAACGCATAATGCATAACGCATAACGCATAACGCATAACGCATAACGCATAACGCATAACGCATAACGCATAACGCATAACGCATAACGCATAACGTATAACTCATAACGCATAACGGATAAAGCATAACGCATAACGCATAACGCATAACGCATAACGCATAACGCATAACGCATAACGCATAACGCATAACGCATAACGCATAACGCATAACGCATAACGCATAACGCATAACGCATAACGCATAACGCATATCGCATAACGCATAACGCATAACGCATAACGCATAACGCATAACGCATAACGCATAACGCATAACGCTTAACGCATAACGGATCACGCATAACGCGTAACTCATAACTCATAAGGAGTAACGCATAACGCATAAAGCATAACGCATAACGCATAACGCATAATGCATAAAGCATAACGCTTAACGCATAACGGATCACGCATTACGCGTAACTCATAACTCATAAGGAGTAACGCATAACGCATAAAGCATAACGCATAACGCATAACGCATAATGCATAAAGCATAACGCATAACGCATAACGCATAACGCATATCGCATAACGCATAACGCATAATGCATAACGCATAAAGCGTAACGCATAACGAATAAATCATAACGCATAACGCATAACGCATAACGCATAACGCATAACGCATAACGCATAACGCATAACGCAAACGTATAACGCACAACGCATAATGCATAAAGCATAACGCATAACGCATAACGCATAACGCATATCGCATAACGCATAACGCATAATGCATAACGCATAAAGCGTAACGCATAACGAATAAATCATAACGCATAACGCATAACGCATAACGCATAACGCATAACGCATAACGCATAACGCAAACGTATAACGCACAACGCATAACGCATAACGCACAACGCATAACGCATAACTTATAACTCATTACTCATAACGCATAACGCATAACGCATAACGCATAACGCATACCGCATAACGCATAACGCATAACGCATAACGCATAACGCATAACGCATAACGCATTACGCATAACGCTTAACGCATAACGGATCACGCATAACGCATAACGCATAATGCTTAACGCATAACGGATCACGCATAACGCGTAACTCATAACTCATAAGGAGTAACGCATAACGCATAACGCATAACGCATAACGCATAACGCATAACGCATAATGCATAAAGCATAACGTATAACGCATAACGCATAACGCATATCGCATAACGCATAACACATAATGCATAACGCATAAAGCGTAACGCATAACGAATAAATCATAACGCATAACGCATAACGCATAACGCATAACGCATAACGCAAACGTATAAAGCATAACGCATAACGCATAACGCATAACGCATAACGCATAACGCATAACGCATAACGCATAACGCATAACGCATAACGCATAACGCATAACGCATAACGCATAACGCATAACGCATAACGCATAACGCATAACGCATAACGCATAACGCATAACGCATAACGCATAACGCTTAACGCATAACGCATAACGCATAACGCATAACGCATAAAGCATAACGCATAACGCATAACGCATAAAGCATAACGCAAACGTATAACGCACAACGCATAACGCATAACGCATAACGCATAACGCATAACATATAACGCATAACGCATAACGCATAACGCATAACGCATAACGCATAACGCATAACGCATAACGCATAACGCATAACGCATAACGCATAACGCATAACGCACAACGCATAACGCATAACGCATAACGCATAACATATAACGCATAACGCATAACGCATAAAGCGTAACGCATAACGCATAAATCAAACGCATAACGCATGACGCATACCGTATAACGCATAACGCATAACTCGTAACGCATAACGCATAACGCATAACGCATAACGCATAACGGATCACGCATAACGCATAACTCATAACTCATAAGGAGTAACGCATAACGCATAACGCATAACGCATAACGCATAACGCATAACGCATAACGCATAACGCATAACGCATAACGCATAACTTATAACTCATAACGCATAACGCATAACGCATAACGCATAACGGATCACGCATAACGCATAACTCATAACTCATAAGGAGTAACGCATAACGCATAACGCATAACGCATAACGCATAACGCATAATGCATAAAGCATAACGCATAACGCATAACGCATAACGCATAACTTATAACTTATTACTCATAACGAATAACGCATAACGCATAACGCATAACGCATAACGCATAACGTATAACTCATAACGCATAACGCATAACGCATAACGCATAACGCATAACGCATAACGCATAACGCATAACGCATAACGTATAACTCATAACGCATAACGGATAAAGCATAACGCATAACGCATAACGCATAACGGATAACGCATAACGCATAACGCATAACGCATAACGCATAACGCATAACGCATAACGCATAACGCATAACGCATAACGCATAACGCATAACGCATAACGCATAACGCATAACGCATAACGCATAACGCATAACGCATAACGCATAACGCATAACGCATAACGCATAACTTATAACTCATAACGCATAACGCATAAAGCATAACGCATAACGCATAACGCATAACGCATAACGCATAACGCACAACGCATAACGCATAACGCATAACGCATAACGCATAACATATAACGCATAACGCATAACGCATAACGCATAACGCATAACGCATAACGCATAACGCATAACGCATAACGCATAACGCATAACGCATAACGCATAACGCACAACGCATAACGCATAACGCATAACGCATAACATATAACGCATAACGCATAACGCATAAAGCGTAACGCATAACGCATAAATCAAACGCATAACGCATGACGCATACCGTATAACGCATAACGCATAACTCGTAACGCATAACGCATAACGCATAACGCATAACGCATAACGCATAACGCATAACGCATAACGCATAACGCATAACGTATAACTCATAACGCATAACGGATAAAGCATAACGCATAACGCATAACGCATAACGCATAACGCATAACGCATAACGCATAACGCATAACGCATAACGCATAACGCATAACGCATAACGCATAACGCATAACGCATAACGCATAACGCATAACGCATAACGCATAACGCATAACGCATAACGCATAACGCTTAACGCATAACGGATCACGCATAACGCGTAACTCATAACTCATAAGGAGTAACGCATAACGCATAAAGCATAACGCATAACGCATAACGCATAATGCATAAAGCATAACGCTTAACGCATAACGGATCACGCATAACGCGTAACTCATAACTCATAAGGAGTAACGCATAACGCATAAAGCATAACGCATAACGCATAACGCATAATGCATAAAGCATAACGCATAACGCATAACGCATAACGCATATCGCATAACGCATAACGCATAATGCATAACGCATAAAGCGTAACGCATAACGAATAAATCATAACGCATAACGCATAACGCATAACGCATAACGCATAACGCATAACGCATAACGCATAACGTATAACTCATAACGCATAACGGATAAAGCATAACGCATAACGCATAACGCATAACGCATAACGCATAACGCATAACGCATAACGCATAACGCATAACGCATAACGCATAACGCATAACGCATAACGCATAACATATAACGCATAACGCATAACGCATAACGCATAACGCATAACGCATAACGCATAACGCATAACGCATAACGCATAACGCATAACGCACAACGCATAACGCATAACGCATAACGCATAACGCATAACATATAACGCATAACGCATAACGCATAAAGCGTAACGCATAACGCATAAATCAAACGCATAACGCATGACGCATACCGTATAACGCATAACGCATAACTCGTAACGCATAACGCATAACGCATAACGCATAACGCATAACGCATAACGCATAACGCATAACGCATAACGCATAACGCATAACGCATAACGCATAACGCATAACGCATAACGCATAACTTATAACGCATAACGCATAACGCATAACGCATAACGCATAACGCATAACGCATAACGCATAACGCATAACGCATAACGCATAACGCATAACGCATAACGCATAACGCATAACTTATAACTCATAACGCATAACGCATAAAGCATAACGCATAACGCATAACGCATATCGCATAACGCATAACGCATAACGCATAACGCATAACGCATAACGCATAACGCATAATGCATAACGCATAACGCATAACGCATAACGCATAACGCATAACGCATAACGCATAACGCATAACGCATAACGCATAACGCATAACGCTTAACGCATAACGCATAACGCATAACGCATAACGCATAAAGCATAACGCATAACGCATAACGCATAAAGCATAACGCAAACGTATAACGCACAACGCATAACGCATAACGCATAACGCATAACGCATAACGCATAACATATAACGCATAACGCATAACGCATAACGCATAACGCATAACGCATAACGCATAACGCATAACGCATACCGTATAACGCATAACGCATAACTCGTAACGCATAACGCATAACGCAAAACGCATAACGCATAACGCATAACGGATAAAGCATAACGCATAACGCATAACGCATAACGCATAACGCATAACGCATAACGCATAACGCATAACGCATAACGCATAACGCATAACGCATAACGTATAACGCTTAACGCATAACGCGTAACTCATAACTCATAAGGAGTAACGCATAACGCATAACGCATAACGTATAACTCATAACGCATAACGCATAACGCATAACGCATAATGCATAACGCATAACGCATAACGCATAACGCATAACGCATAACGCATAACGCATAACGCATAACGCATAACGCATAACGCATAACGTATAACTCATAACGCATAACGGATAAAGCATAACGCATAACGCATAACGCATAACGCATAACGCATAACGCATAACGCATAACGCATAACGCATAACGCATAACGCATAACGCATAACGCATAACGCATAACGCATAACGCATAACGCATAACGCATATCGCATAACGCATAACGCATAACGCATAACGCATAACGCATAACGCATAACGCATAACGCATAACGCATAACGCTTAACGCATAACGGATCACGCATAACGCGTAACTCATAACTCATAAGGAGTAACGCATAACGCATAAAGCATAACGCATAACGCATAACGCATAATGCATAAAGCATAACGCTTAACGCATAACGGATCACGCATAACGCGTAACTCATAACTCATAAGGAGTAACGCATAACGCATAAAGCATAACGCATAACGCATAACGCATAATGCATAAAGCATAACGCATAACGCATAACGCATAACGCATATCGCATAACGCATAACGCATAATGCATAACGCATAAAGCGTAACGCATAACGAATAAATCATAACGCATAACGCATAACGCATAACGCATAACGCATAACGCATAACGCATAACGCATAACGCAAACGTATAACGCACAACGCATAACGCATAACGCACAACGCATAACGCATAACTTATAACTCATTACTCATAACGCATAACGCATAACGCATAACGCATAACGCATACCGCATAACGCATAACGCATAACGCATAACGCATAACGCATAACGCATAACGCATTACGCATAACGCTTAACGCATAACGGATCACGCATAACGCATAACGCATAATGCTTAACGCATAACGGATCACGCATAACGCGTAACTCATAACTCATAAGGAGTAACGCATAACGCATAACGCATAACGCATAACGCATAACGCATAACGCATAACGTATAACGCATAACGCATAACGCATATCGCATAACGCATAACACATAATGCATAACGCATAAAGCGTAACGCATAACGAATAAATCATAACGCATAACGCATAACGCATAACGCATAACGCATAACGCATATCGCATAACGCATAACGCATAACGCATAACGCATAACGCATAACGCATAACGCATAACGCATAACGCATATCGCATAACGCATAACGCATAACGCATAACGCATAACGCATAACGCATAACGCATAACGCATAACGCATAACGCTTAACGCATAACGGATCACGCATAACGCGTAACTCATAACTCATAAGGAGTAACGCATAACGCATAAAGCATAACGCATAACGCATAACGCATAACGCATAACGCATAACGCATAACGCATAACGCAAACGTATAACGCACAACGCATAACGCATAACGCACAACGCATAACGCATAACTTATAACTCATTACTCATAACGCATAACGCATAACGCATAACGCATAACGCATACCGCATAACGCATAACGCATAACGCATAACGCATAACGCATAACGCATAACGCATTACGCATAACGCTTAACGCATAACGGATCACGCATAACGCATAACGCATAATGCTTAACGCATAACGGATCACGCATAACGCGTAACTCATAACTCATAAGGAGTAACGCATAACGCATAACGCATAACGCATAACGCATAACTCATAACGCATAACGGATAAAGCATAACGCATAACGCATAACGCATAACGCATAACGCATAACGCATAACGCATAACGCATAACGCATAACGCATAACGCATAACGCATAACGCATAACGCATAACGCATAACGCATAACGCATAACGCATAACGCATATCGCATAACGCATAACGCATAACGCATAACGCATAACGCATAACGCATAACGCATAACGCATAACGCATAACGCTTAACGCATAACGGATCACGCATAACGCGTAACTCATAACTCATAAGGAGTAACGCATAACGCATAAAGCATAACGCATAACGCATAACGCATAATGCATAAAGCATAACGCTTAACGCATAACGGATCACGCATTACGCGTAACTCATAACTCATAAGGAGTAACGCATAACGCATAAAGCATAACGCATAACGCATAACGCATAATGCATAAAGCATAACGCATAACGCATAACGCATAACGCATATCGCATAACGCATAACGCATAATGCATAACGCATAAAGCGTAACGCATAACGAATAAATCATAACGCATAACGCATAACGCATAACGCATAACGCATAACGCATAACGCATAACGCATAACGCAAACGTATAACGCACAACGCATAACGCATAACGCACAACGCATAACGCATAACTTATAACTCATTACTCATAACGCATAACGCATAACGCATAACGCATAACGCATACCGCATAACGCATAACGCATAACGCATAACGCATAACGCATAACGCATAACGCATTACGCATAACGCTTAACGCATAACGGATCACGCATAACGCATAACGCATAATGCTTAACGCATAACGGATCACGCATAACGCGTAACTCATAACTCATAAGGAGTAACGCATAACGCATAACGCATAACGCATAACGCATAACGCATAACGCATAACGTATAACGCATAACGCATAACGCATATCGCATAACGCATAACACATAATGCATAACGCATAAAGCGTAACGCATAACGAATAAATCATAACGCATAACGCATAACGCATAACGCATAACGCATAACGCAAACGTATAAAGCATAACGCATAACGCTTAACGCATAACGCATAACGCATAACGCATAACGCATAACGCATAACGCATAACGCATAACGCATAACGCATAACGCATAACGCATAACGCATAACGCATAACGCATAACGCATAACGCATAACGCATAACGCATAACGCATAACGCTTAACGCATAACGCATAACGCATAACGCATAACGCATAAAGCATAACGCATAACGCATAACGCATAAAGCATAACGCAAACGTATAACGCACAACGCATAACGCATAACGCATAACGCATAACGCATAACATATAACGCATAACGCATAACGCATAACGCATAACGCATAACGCATAACGCATAACGCATAACGCATAACGCATAACGCATAACGCATAACGCACAACGCATAACGCATAACGCATAACGCATAACATATAACGCATAACGCATAACGCATAAAGCGTAACGCATAACGCATAAATCAAACGCATAACGCATGACGCATACCGTATAACGCATAACGCATAACTCGTAACGCATAACGCATAACGCATAACGCATAACGCATAACGGATCACGCATAACGCATAACTCATAACTCATAAGGAGTAACGCATAACGCATAACGCATAACGCATAACGCATAACGCATAACGCATAACGCATAACGCATAACGCATAACGCATAACGCATAACTTATAACTCATAACGCATAACGCATAACGCATAACGCATAACGGATCACGCATAACGCATAACTCATAACTCATAAGGAGTAACGCATAACGCATAACGCATAACGCATAACGCATAACGCATAATGCATAAAGCATAACGCATAACGCATAACGCATAACGCATAACTTATAACTTATTACTCATAACGAATAACGCATAACGCATAACGCATAACGCATAACGCATAACGTATAACTCATAACGCATAACGGATAAAGCATAACGCATAACGCATAACGCATAACGCATAACGCATAACGCATAACGCATAACGCATAACGCATAACGCATAACGCATAACGCATAACGCATAACGCATAACGTATAACTCATAACGCATAACGGATAAAGCATAACGCATAACGCATAACGCATAACGCATAACGCATAACGCATAACGCATAACGCATAACGCATAACGCATAACGCATAACGCATAACGCATAACGCATAACGCATAACGCATAACGCATAACGCATAACGCATAACGCATAACGCATAACGCATAACGCATAACGCATAACGCATAACGCATAACGCATAACGCATAACGCATAACGCATAACGCATAACGCATAACGCATAACGCATAACGCATAACGCATAACGCATAACGCATAACGCATAACGCATAACGCATAACGCATAACGCACAACGCATAACGCATAACGCATAACGCATAACATATAACGCATAACGCATAACGCATAACGCATAAGGCATAACGCATAACGCATAACGCATAACGCATAACGCATAACGCTTAACGCATAACGCGTAACTCATAACTCATAAGGAGTAACGCATAACGCATAAAGCATAACGCATAACGCATAACGCATAACGCATAACGCATAACGCATAACGCATAACGCATAACGCATAACGCATAACGCATAACGCATAACGCATAACGCATAACGCATAACGCATAACGCATAACGCATAACGCATAACGCATAACGCATAACGCATAACGCATAACGCATAACGCATAACGCATAACGTATAACTCATAACGCATAACGGATAAAGCATAACGCATAACGCATAACGCATAACGGATAACGCATAACGCATAACGCATAACGCATAACGCATAACGCATAACGCATAACGCATAACGCATAACGCATAACGCATAACGCATAACGCATAACGCATAACGCATAACGCATAACGCATAACGCATAACGCATAACGCATAACGCATAACGCATAACTTATAACTCATAACGCATAACGCATAAAGCATAACGCATAACGCATAACGCATAACGCATAACGCATAACGCATAACGCATAACATATATCGCATAACGCATAATGCATAACGCATAACGCATAACGCATAACGCATAACGCATAACGCATAACGCATAACGCATAACGCATAACGCTTAACGCATAACGCATAACGCATAACGCATAACGCATAAAGCATAACGCATAACGCATAACGCATAACGCATAAAGCATAAAGCAAACGTATAACGCACAACGCATAACGCATAACGCATAACGCATAACGCATAACATATAACGCATAACGCATAACGCATAACGCATAACGCATAACGCATAACGCATAACGCATAACGCATAACGCATAACGCATAACGCATAACGCATAACGCATAACGCATAACGCACAACGCATAACGCATAACGCATAACGCATAACATATAACGCATAACGCATAACGCATAAAGCGTAACGCATAACGCATAAATCAAACGCATAACGCATGACGCATACCGTATAACGCATAACGCATAACTCGTAACGCATAACGCATAACGCATAACGCATAACGCATAACGCATAACGCATAACGCATAACGCATAACGCATAACGCATAACGCATAACGCATAACGCATAACGCATAACGCATAACGCTTAACGCATAACGGATCACGCATAACGCGTAACTCATAATTCATAAGGAGTAACGCATAACGCATAAAGCATAACGCATAACGCATAACGCATAACGCATAACGCATAATGCATAACGCATACCGTATAACGCATAACGCATAACTCGTAACGCATAACGCATAACGCATAACGCATAACGCATAACGCATAACGCATAACGCATAACGCATAACGCATAACGCATAACGCATAACGCATAACGCATAACGCATAACGCATAACGCATAACGCTTAACGCATAACGGATCACGCATAACGCATAACGCTTAACGCATAACGGATCACGCATAACGCGTAACTCATAACTCATAAAGAGTAACGCATAACGCATAAAGCATAACGCATAACGCATAACGTATAACGCATATCGCATACCGCATAACGCATAACGCATAACGCATAACGCATAACGCATAACGCATAACGCATAACGCATAACGCATAACGCATAACGCATAATGCATAACGCATAAAGCATAAAGCATAACGCATAACGCATAACGCATAACGCATAATGCATAACGCATAACGCATAACGTATAACGCATAACGCATACCGTATAACGCATAACGCATAACGCATAACGCATAATGCATAACGCATAACGCATAACGTATAACGCATAACGCATACCGTATAACGCATAACGCATAAAGCATAACGCAAACGTATAACGCACAACGCATAACACATAAAGCATAACGCATAACGCATAACGCATAACGCATATCGCATAACGCATAACGCATAACGTATAACGCATAACGCATACCGTATAACGCATAACGCATAAAGCATAACGCAAACGTATAACGCACAACGCATAACGCATAACGCATAACGCATAACATATAACGCATAACGCATAACGCATAACGCATAACGCATAACGCATAACGCATAACGCATAACGCATAACGCATAACGCATAACGCATAACGCTTAACGCATAACGGATCACGCATAACGCGTAACTCATAACTCATAAGGAGTAACGCATAACGCATAACGCATAACGCATAACGCATAACGCATAACGCATAATGCATAAAGCATAACGCATAACGCATAACGCATAACGCATATCGCATAACGCATAACGCATAATGCATAACGCATAAAGCGTAACGCATAACGAATAAATCATAACGCATAACGCATAACGCATAACGCATAACGCATAACGCAAACGTATAACGCACAACGCATAACGCATAAAGCATAACGCATAACGCATAACGCATAACGCATAATGCATAAAGCATAACGCATAACGCATAACGCATATCGCATAAAGCGTAACGCATAACGAATAAATCATAACGCATAACGCATAACGCATAACGCATAACGCAAACGTATAACGCACAACGCATAACGCATAACGCACAACGCATAACGCATAACTTATAACTCATTACTCATAACGCATAACGCATAACGCATAACGCATAACGCATAACGCATAACGCATAACGCATAACGCATAACGCATAACGCATAACGTATAACGCATAACGCATAACGCATAACGCATAATGCATAACGCATAACGCATAACGCATAACGCATAACGCATAACGCATAACGCATAACGCATAACGCATAATGCATAACGCATAACGCATAACGTATAACGCATAACGCATACCGTATAACGCATAACGCAAACGTATAACGCACAACGCATAACGCATAACGCATAACGCATAACGCATAACGCATAACTTATAACTCATAACGCATAACGCATAAAGCATAACGCATAACGCATAACGCATAACGCATAACGCATAACGCATAACGCATAACGCATAATGCATAACGCATAAAGCGTAACGCATAACGAATAAATCATAACGCATAACGCATAACGCATAACGCATAACGCATAACGCATATCGCATAAAGCGTAACGCATAACGAATAAATCATAACGCATAACGCATAACGCATAACGCATAACGCAAACGTATAACGCACAACGCATAACGCATAACGCACAACGCATAACGCATAACTTATAACTCATTACTCATAACGCATAACGCATAACGCATAACGCATAACGCATAACGCATAACGCATAACGCATAACGCATAACGCATAACGCATAACGCATAACGCATAACGCATAACGCATAACGCATAACGCTTAACGCATAACGGATCACGCATAACGCGTAACTCATAACTCATAAGGAGTAACGCATAACGCATAAAGCATAACGCATAACGCATAACGCATAACGCATAACGCATAATGCATAACGCATACCGTATAACGCATAACGCATAACTCGTAACGCATAACGCATAACGCATAACGCATAACGCATAACGCATAACGCATAACGCATAACGCATAACGCATAACGCATAACGCATAACGCATAACGCATAACGCATAACGCATAACGCATAACGCATAACGCATAACGCATTACGCATAACGCATAACGCATAACGCATAACGCATAACGCATAACGCATAACGCATAACGCATAACGCATAACGCATAACGCATAACGCATAACGCATAACGCATAACTTATAACTCATAACGCATAACGCATAAAGCATAACGCATAACGCATAACGCATAACGCATAACGCATAACGCATAACGCATAACGCATAACGCATAACGCATAACGCATAATGCATAACGCATAACGCATAACGCATAACGCATAACGCATAACGCATAACGCATAATGCATAACGCATAACGCATAACGTATAACGCTTAACGCATAACGGATCACGCATAACGCGTAACTCATAACTCATAAGGAGTAACGCATAACGCATAAAGCATAACGCATAACGCATAACGCATAACGCATAATGCATAAAGCATAACGCATAACGCATAACGCATATCGCATAAAGCGTAACGCATAACGAATAAATCATAACGCATAACGCATAACGCATAACGCATAACGCATAACGCATAACGCATAACGCATAACGCATAACGCATAACGCATAACGCATAACGCATAACGCATAACGCTTAACGCATAACGGATCACGCATAACGCGTAACTCATAACTCATAAGGAGTAACGCATAACGCATAACGCATAACGCATAACGCATAACGCATAACGCATAACGCATATCGCATAACGCATAACGCATAATGCATAACGCATAAAGCGTAACGCATAACGAATAAATCATAACGCATAACGCATAACGCATAACGCATAACGCAAACGTATAACGCACAACGCATAACGCATAACGCATAACGCATAACGCATAACGCATAACTTATAACTCATTACTCATAACGCATAACGCATAACGCATAACGCATAACGCATAACGCATAACGCATAACGCATAACGCATAACGCATAACGCATAACGCATAACGCTTAACGCATAACGGATCACGCATAACGCGTAACTCATAACTCATAAGGAGTAACGCATAACGCATAAAGCATAACGCATGACGCATAACGCATAACGCATAACGCATAATGCATAAAGCATAACGCATAACGCATAACGCATATCGCATAAAGCGTAACGCATAACGAATAAATCATAACGCATAACGCATAACGCATAACGCATAACGCATAACGCAAACGTATACCGCACAACGCATAACGCATAACGCACAACGCATAACGCATAACTTATAACTCATTACTCATAACGCATAACGCATAACGCATAACGCATAACGCATAACGCATAACGCATAACGCATAACGCATAACGCATAACGCATAACGCATAACGCATAACGGATCACGCATAACGCGTAACTCATAACTCATAAGGAGTAACGCATAACGCATAAAGCATAACGCATAACGCATAACGCATAATGCATAACGCATACCGTATAACGCATAACGCATAACGCATAACGCATAACGCATAACGCATAACGCATAACGCATAACGCATAACGCATAACGCATAACGCATAACGCATAACGCATAACGCATAACGCATAACGCATAACGCATAACGCATAACGCATAACGCATAACGCATAACGCATAACGCATAACGCATAACGCATAACGCATAACGCATAACGCATAACGCATAACGCATAACGCATAACGCATAACGCATAACTTATAACTCATAACGCATAACGCATAAAGCATAACGCATAACGCATAACGCATAACGCATAACGCATAACGCATAACGCATAACGCATTACGCATAACGCATAATGCATAACGCATAACGCATAACGCATAACGCATAACGCATAACGCATAACGCATAACGCATAACGCATAACGCATAATGCATAACGCATAACGCATAACGTATAACGCATAACGCATACCGTATAACGCATAACGCAAACGTATAACGCACAACGCATAACGCATAACGCATAACGCATAACATATAACGCATAACGCATAACGCATAACGCATAACGCATAACGCATAACGCATAACGCATAACGCATAACGCATAACGCTTAACGCATAACGGATCACGTATAACGCGTAACTCATAACTCATAAGGAGTAACGCATAACGCATAACGCATAACGCATAACGCATAACGCATAAAGCATAACGCATAACGCATAACGCATAACGCATAACGCATAACGCATAACGCATAACGCATTACGCATAACGCATAATGCATAACGCATAACGCATAACGCATAACGCATAACGCATAACGCATAACGCATAACGCATAACGCATAACGCATAATGCATAACGCATAACGCATAACGTATAACGCATAACGCATACCGTATAACGCATAACGCAAACGTATAACGCACAACGCATAACGCATAACGCATAACGCATAACATATAACGCATAACGCATAACGCATAACGCATAACGCATAACGCATAACGCATAACGCATAACGCATAACGCATAACGCATAACGCATAACGCTTAACGCATAACGGATCACGCATAACGCGTAACTCATAACTCATAAGGAGTAACGCATAACGCATAACGCATAACGCATAACGCATAACGCATAACGCATAACGCATAACGCATAACGCATAACGCATAACGCATAACGCATAACGCATAACGCATAACGCTTAACGCATAACGGATCACGCATAACGCGTAACTCATAACTCATAAGGAGTAACGCATAACGCATAAAGCATAACGCATAACGCATAACGCATAACGCATAATGCATAAAGCATAACGCATAACGCATAACGCATATCGCATAAAGCGTAACGCATAACGAATAAATCATAACGCATAACGCATAACGCATAACGCATAACGCATAACGCAAACGTATAACGCACAACGCATAACGCATAACGCATAACGCATAACGCATAACGCATAACGCTTAACGCATAACGCATAACGCATAACGCATAACGCATAAAGCATAACGCATAACGCATAACGCAAACGTATAACGCACAACGCATAACGCATAACGCATAACGCATAACATATAACGCATAACGCATAACGCATAACGCATAACGCATAACGCATAACGCATAACGCATAACGCATAACGCATAACGCATAACGCTTAACGCATAACGGATCACGCATAACGCGTAACTCATAACTCATAAGGAGTAACGCATAACGCATAACGCATAACGCATAACGCATAACGCATAATGCATAAAGCATAACGCATAACGCATAACGCATAACGCATATCGCATAACGCATAACGCATAATGCATAACGCATAAAGCGTAACGCATAACGAATAAATCATAACGCATAACGCATAACGCATAACGCATAACGCATAACGCATAACGCAAACGTATAACGCACAACGCATAACGCATAACGCATAACGCATAACGCATAACGCATAACGCATAACTTATAACTCATTACTCATAACGCATAACGCATAACGCATAACGCATAACGCATAACGCATAACGCATAACGCATAACGCATAACGCATAACGCATAACGCATAACGCATAACGCTTAACGCATAACGGATCACGCATAACGCGTAACTCATAACTCATAAGGAGTAACGCATAACGCATAAAGCATAACGCATAACGCATAACGCATAACGCATAATGCATAAAGCATAACGCATAACGCATAACGCATATCGCATAAAGCGTAACGCATAACGAATAAATCATAACGCATAACGCATAACGCATAACGCATAACGCATAACGCAAACGTATAACGCACAACGCATAACGCATAACGCACAACGCATAACGCATAACTTATAACTCATTACTCATAACGCATAACGCATAACGCATAACGCATAACGCATAACGCATAACGCATAACGCATAACGCATAACGCATAACGCATAACGCATAACGCTTAACGCATAACGGATCACGCATAACGCGTAACTCATAATTCATAAGGAGTAACGCATAACGCATAAAGCATAACGCATAACGCATAACGCATAACGCATAACGCATAATGCATAACGCATACCGTATAACGCATAACGCATAACTCGTAACGCATAACGCATAACGCATAACGCATAACGCATAACGCATAACGCATAACGCATAACGCATAACGCATAACGCATAACGCATAACGCATAACGCATAACGCATAACGCATAACGCATAACGCATAACGCATAACGCATAACGCATAACGCTTAACGCATAACGGATCACGCATAACGCATAACGCTTAACGCATAACGGATCACGCATAACGCGTAACTCATAACTCATAAAGAGTAACGCATAACGCATAAAGCATAACGCATAACGCATAACGTATAACGCATATCGCATACCGCATAACGCATAACGCATAATGCATAACGCATACCGTATAACGCATAACGCATAACGCATAACGCATAACGCATAACGCATAACGCATAACGCATAACGCATAACGCATAACGCATAACGCATAACGCATAACGCATAACGCATAACGCATAACGCATAACGCATAACGCATAACGCATAACGCATAACGCATAACGCATAACGCATAACGCATAACGCATAACGCATAACGCATAACGCATAACGCATAACGCATAACTTATAACTCATAACGCATAACGCATAAAGCATAACGCATAACGCATAACGCATAACGCATAACGCATAACGCATAACGCATAACGCATTACGCATAACGCATAATGCATAACGCATAACGCATAACGCATAACGCATAACGCATAACGCATAACGCATAACGCATAACGCATAACGCATAATGCATAACGCATAACGCATAACGTATAACGCATAACGCATACCGTATAACGCATAACGCAAACGTATAACGCACAACGCATAACGCATAACGCATAACGCATAACATATAACGCATAACGCATAACGCATAACGCATAACGCATAACGCATAACGCATAACGCATAACGCATAACGCATAACGCATAACGCATAACGCTTAACGCATAACGGATCACGTATAACGCGTAACTCATAACTCATAAGGAGTAACGCATAACGCATAACGCATAACGCATAACGCATAACGCATAACGCATAACGCATAACGCATAACGCATAACGCATAACGCATAACGCATAACGCATAACGCATAACGCATAACGCTTAACGCATAACGGATCACGCATAACGCGTAACTCATAACTCATAAGGAGTAACGCATAACGCATAAAGCATAACGCATAACGCATAACGCATAACGCATAATGCATAAAGCATAACGCATAACGCATAACGCATATCGCATAAAGCGTAACGCATAACGAATAAATCATAACGCATAACGCATAACGCATAACGCATAACGCATAACGCAAACGTATAACGCACAACGCATAACGCATAACGCATAACGCATAACGCATAACGCATAACGCTTAACGCATAACGCATAACGCATAACGCATAACGCATAAAGCATAACGCATAACGCATAACGCAAACGTATAACGCACAACGCATAACGCATAACGCATAACGCATAACATATAACGCATAACGCATAACGCATAACGCATAACGCATAACGCATAACGCATAACGCATAACGCATAACGCATAACGCTTAACGCATAACGGATCACGCATAACGCGTAACTCATAACTCATAAGGAGTAACGCATAACGCATAACGCATAACGCATAACGCATAACGCATAATGCATAAAGCATAACGCATAACGCATAACGCATAACGCATATCGCATAACGCATAACGCATAATGCATAACGCATAAAGCGTAACGCATAACGAATAAATCATAACGCATAACGCATAACGCATAACGCATAACGCATAACGCATAACGCAAACGTATAACGCACAACGCATAACGCATAACGCATAACGCATAACGCATAACGCATAACGCATAACTTATAACTCATTACTCATAACGCATAACGCATAACGCATAACGCATAACGCATAACGCATAACGCATAACGCATAACGCATAACGCATAACGCATAACGCATAACGCATAACGCTTAACGCATAACGGATCACGCATAACGCGTAACTCATAACTCATAAGGAGTAACGCATAACGCATAAAGCATAACGCATAACGCATAACGCATAACGCATAATGCATAAAGCATAACGCATAACGCATAACGCATATCGCATAAAGCGTAACGCATAACGAATAAATCATAACGCATAACGCATAACGCATAACGCATAACGCATAACGCAAACGTATAACGCACAACGCATAACGCATAACGCACAACGCATAACGCATAACTTATAACTCATTACTCATAACGCATAACGCATAACGCATAACGCATAACGCATAACGCATAACGCATAACGCATAACGCATAACGCATAACGCATAACGCTTAACGCATAACGGATCACGCATAACGCGTAACTCATAATTCATAAGGAGTAACGCATAACGCATAAAGCATAACGCATAACGCATAACGCATAACGCATAACGCATAATGCATAACGCATACCCTATAACGCATAACGCATAACTCGTAACGCATAACGCATAACGCATAACGCATAACGCATAACGCATAACGCATAATGCATAACGCATAACGCATAACGCATAACGCATAACGCATAACGCATAACGCATAACGCATAACGCATAACGCATAACGCATAACGCATAACGCTTAACGCATAACGGATCACGCATAACGCATAACGCTTAACGCATAACGGATCACGCATAACGCGTAACTCATAACTCATAAAGAGTAACGCATAACGCATAAAGCATAACGCATAACGCATAACGTATAACGCATATCGCATACCGCATAACGCATAACGCATAACGCATAACGCATAACGCATAACGCATAACGCATAACGCATAACGCATAACGCATAATGCATAACGCATAAAGCATAAAGCATAACGCATAACGCATAACGCATAACGCATAATGCATAACGCATAACGCATAACGTATAACGCATAACGCATACCGTATAACGCATAACGCATAACGCATAACGCATAATGCATAACGCATAACGCATAACGTATAACGCATAACGCATACCGTATAACGCATAACGCATAAAGCATAACGCAAACGTATAACGCACAACGCATAACACATAAAGCATAACGCATAACGCATAACGCATAACGCATATCGCATAACGCATAACGCATAACGTATAACGCATAACGCATACCGTATAACGCATAACGCATAAAGCATAACGCAAACGTATAACGCACAACGCATAACGCATAACGCATAACGCATAACATATAACGCATAACGCATAACGCATAACGCATAACGCATAACGCATAACGCATAACGCATAACGCATAACGCATAACGCATAACGCATAACGCATAACGCTTAACGCATAACGGATCACGCATAACGCGTAACTCATAACTCATAAGGAGTAACGCATAACGCATAACGCATAACGCATAACGCATAACGCATAACGCATAATGCATAAAGCATAACGCATAACGCATAACGCATAACGCATATCGCATAACGCATAACGCATAATGCATAACGCATAAAGCGTAACGCATAACGAATAAATCATAACGCATAACGCATAACGCATAACGCATAACGCATAACGCAAACGTATAACGCACAACGCATAACGCATAAAGCATAACGCATAACGCATAACGCATAACGCATAATGCATAAAGCATAACGCATAACGCATAACGCATATCGCATAAAGCGTAACGCATAACGAATAAATCATAACGCATAACGCATAACGCATAACGCATAACGCAAACGTATAACGCACAACGCATAACGCATAACGCACAACGCATAACGCATAACTTATAACTCATTACTCATAACGCATAACGCATAACGCATAACGCATAACGCATAACGCATAACGCATAACGCATAACGCATAACGCATAACGCATAACGCATAACGCATAACGCATAACGCATAACGCATAACGCTTAACGCATAACGGATCACGCATAACGCGTAACTCATAACTCATAAGGAGTAACGCATAACGCATAACGCATAACGCATAACGCATAACGCATAACGCATAACGTATAACGCATAACGCATAACGCATAACGCATAATGCATAACGCATAACGCATAACGCATAACGCATAACGCATAACGCATAACGCATAACGCATAACGCATAATGCATAACGCATAACGCATAACGTATAACGCATAACGCATACCGTATAACGCATAACGCAAACGTATAACGCACAACGCATAACGCATAACGCATAACGCATAACGCATAACGCATAACTTATAACTCATAACGCATAACGCATAAAGCATAACGCATAACGCATAACGCATAACGCATAACGCATAACGCATAACGCATAACGCATAACGCATAACGCATAACGCATAATGCATAACGCATAACGCATAACGCATAACGCATAACGCATAACGCATAACGCATAACGCATAACGCATAACGCATAATGCATAACGCATAACGCATAACGTATAACGCATAACGCATACCGTATAACGCATAACGCAAACGTATAACGCACAACGCATAACGCATAACGCATAACGCATAACATATAACGCATAACGCATAACGCATAACGCATAACGCAAACGTATAACGCACAACACATAACGCATAACGCATAACGCATAACGCATAACTTATAACTCATTACTCATAACGCATAACGCATAACGCATAACGCATAACGCATAACGCATAACGCATAACGCATAACGCATAACGCATAACGCATAACGCATAACGCTTAACGCATAACGGATCACGCATAACGCGTAACTCATAACTCATAAGGAGTAACGCATAACGCATAAAGCATAACGCATAACGCATAACGCAGAACGCATAATGCATAAAGCATAACGCATAACGCATAACGCATATCGCATAAAGCGTAACGCATAACGAATAAATCATAACGCATAACGCATAACGCATAACGCATAACGCAAACGTATAACGCACAACGCATAACGCATAACGCACAACGCATAACGCATAACTTATAACTCATTACTCATAACGCATAACGCATAACGCATAACGCATAACGCATAACGCATAACGCATAACGCATAACGCATAACGCATAACGCATAACGCTTAACGCATAACGGATCACGCATAACGCGTAACTCATAACTCATAAGGAGTAACGCATAACGCATAAAGCATAACGCATAACGCATAACGCATAACGCATAACGCATAACGCATAATGCATAACGCATACCGTATAACGCATAACGCATAACTCGTAACGCATAACGCATAACGCATAACGCATAACGCATAACGCATAACGCATAACGCATAACGCATAACGCATAACGCATAACGCATAACGCATAACGCATAACGCATAACGCATAACGCATAACGCATAACGCATAACGCATAACGCATAACGCATAACGCATAACGCATAACGCTTAACGCATAACGGATCACGCATAACGCATAACGCTTAACGCATAACGGATCACGCATAACGCGTAACTCATAACTCATAAAGAGTAACGCATAACGCATAAAGCATAACGCATAACGCATAACGTATAACGCATATCGCATACCGCATACCGCATAACGCATAACGCATAACGCATAACGCATAATGCATAACGCATAACGCATAACGTATAACGCATAACGCATACCGTATAACGCATAACGCATAACGCATAACGCATAATGCATAACGCATAACGCATAACGTATAACGCATAACGCATACAGTATAACGCATAACGCATAAAGCATAACGCAAACGTATAACGCACAACGCATAACACATAAAGCATAACGCATAACGCATAACGCATAACGCATATCGCATAACGCATAACGCATAACGTATAACGCATAACGCATACCGTATAACGCATAACGCATAAAGCATAACGCAAACGTATAACGCACAACGCATAACGCATAACGCATAACGCATAACATATAACGCATAACGCATAACGCATAACGCATAACGCATAACGCATAACGCATAACGCATAACGCATAACGCATAACGCATAACGCATAACGCATAACGCATAACGCATAACGCATAACGCATAACGCATAACGCATAACGCATAACGCATAACGCATAACGCTTAACGCATAACGGATCACGCATAACGCGTAACTCATAACTCATAAGGAGTAACGCATAACGCATAACGCATAACGCATAACGCATAACGCATAATGCATAAAGCATAACGCATAACGCATAACGCATAACGCATATCGCATAACGCATAACGCATAATGCATAACGCATAAAGCGTAATGCATAACGAATAAATCATAACGCATAACGCATAACGCATAACGCATAACGCATAACGCATAACGCAAACGTATAACGCACAACGCATAACGCATAACGCATAACGCATAACGCATAACGCATAACTTATAACTCATTACTCATAACGCATAACGCATAACGCATAACGCATAACGCATAACGCATAACGCATAACGCATAACGCATAACGCATAACGCATAACGCATAACGCATAACGCATAACGCTTAACGCATAACGGATCACGCATAACGCGTAACTCATAACTCATAAGGAGTAACGCATAACGCATAAAGCATAACGCATAACGCATAACGCATAACGCATAATGCATAAAGCATAACGCATAACGCATAACGCATATCGCATAAAGCGTAACGCATAACGAATAAATCATAACGCATAACGCATAACGCATAACGCAAACGTATAACGCACAACGCATAACGCATAACGCATAACGCACAACGCATAACGCATAACGCATAACTTATAACTCATTACTCATAACGCATAACGCATAACGCATAACGCATAACGCATAACGCATAACGCATAACGCGTAACGCATAACGCATAACACATAACGCATAACGCATAACGCATAACGCATAACGCATAACGCTTAACGCATAACGGATCACGCATAACGCGTAACGCTTAACGCATAACGGATCACGCATAACGCATAACGCATAACGCCAACGTATAACGCACAACGCATAACGCATAACGCACAACGCATAACGCATAACTTATAACTCATTACTCATAACGCATAACGCATAACGCATAACGCATAACGCATAACGCATTACGCATAACGCATAACGCATAACGCATAACGCATAACGCATAAATCATAACGCATAACGCATAACGCATAACGCATAACGCTTAACGCATAACGGATCACGCATAACGCGTAACTCATAACTCATAAGGAGTAACGCATAACGCATAAAGCATAACGCATAACGCATAACGCATAACGCATAACTTATAATGCATAACGCATACCGTATAACGCATAACGCATAACTCGTAACGCATAACGCATAACGCATAACGCATAACGCATAACGCATAACGCATAACGCATAACGCATAACGCATAACGCATAACGCATAACGCATAACGCATAACGCATAACGCATAACGCATAACGCATAACGCATAACGCATAACGCATAACGCATAACGCATAACGCATAACGCATAACGCATAACGCATAACGCATAACGCATAACGCATAACGCATAACGCATAACGCATAACGCATAACGCATAACGCATAACGCATAACGCATAACGCATAACGCATAACGCATAACGCATAACGCTTAACGCATAACGGATCACGCATAACGCGTAACTCATAACTCATAAGGAGTAACGCATAACGCATAAAGCATAACGCATAACGCATAACGCATAACGCATAACGCATACCGTATAACGCATAACGCATAACTCGTAACGCATAACGCATAACGCATAACGCATAACGCATAACGCATAACGCATAACGCATAACGCATAACGCATAACGCATAACGCATAACGCATAACGCATAACGCAAACGTATAACGCACAACGCATAACGCATAACGCACAACGCATAACGCATAACTTATAACTCATTACTCATAACGCATAACGCATAACGCATAACGCATAACGCATAACGCATAACGCATAACGCATAACGCATAACGCATAACGCATAACGCATAACGCATAACGCATAACGCTTAACGCATAACGGATCACGCATAACGCGTAACTCATAACTCATAAGGAGTAACGCATAACGCATAAAGCATAACGCATAACGCATAACGCATAACGCATAACGCATAACGCATAACGCAAACGTATAACGCACAACGCATAACGCATAACGCACAACGCATAACGCATAACTTATAACTCATTACTCATAACGCATAACGCATAACGCATAACGCATAACGCATAACGCATAACGCATAACGCATAACGCATAACGCATAACGCATAACGCATAACGCATAACGCATAACGCATAACGCTTAACGCATAACGGATCACGCATAACGCGTAACTCATAACTCATAAGGAGTAACGCATAACGCATAAAGCATAACGCATAACGCATAACGCATAACGCATAACTTATAATGCATAACGCATACCGTATAACGCATAACGCATAACTCGTAACGCATAACGCATAACGCATAACGCATAACGCATAACGCATAACGCATAACGCATAACGCATAACGCATAACGCATAACGCATAACGCATAACGCATAACGCATAACGCATAACGCATAATGCATAACGCATAACGCATAACGCATAACGCATAACGCATAACGCATAACGCATAACGCATAACGCATAACGCATAATGCATAACGCATAACGCATAACGTATAACGCATAACGCATACCGTATAACGCATAACGCATAACGCATACCGTATAACGCATAACGCATAAAGCATAACGCAAACGTATAACGCACAACGCATAACGCATAACGCATAACGCATAACATATAACGCATAACGCATAACGCATAACGCATAACGCATAACGCATAACGCATAACGCATAACGCATAACGCATAACGCATAACGCATAACGCATAACGCATAACGCATAACGCATAACGCATAACGCATAACGCATAACGCATAACGCATAACGCTTAACGCATAACGGATCACGCATAACGCGTAACTCATAACTCATAAGGAGTAACGCATAACGCATAAAGCATAACGCATAACGCATAACGCATAACGCATAACGCATAATGCATAACGCATACCGTATAACGCATAACGCATAACTCGTAACGCATAACGCATAACGCATAACGCATAACGCATAACGCATAACGCATAACGCATAACGCATAACGCATAACGCATAACGCATAACGCATAACGCATAACGCATAACGCATAACGCATAACGCATAACGCATAACGCATAACGCATAACGCATAACGCATAACGCATAACGCATAACGCATAACGCATAACGCATAACTTATAACTCATAACGCATAACGCATAAAGCATAACGCATAACGCATAACGCATAACGCATAATGCATAACGCATAACGCATAGCGGATCACGCATAACGCATAACTCATAACTCATAAGGAGTAACGCATAACGCATAAAGCATAACGCATAACGCATAACGCATAACGCATAACGCATAATGCATAAAGCATAACGCATAACGCATAATGCATAACGCATAAAGCGTAACGCATAACGCATAAATCAAACGCATAACGCATAACGCATAACGCATAACGCATAACGCATAACGCATACCGTATAACGCATAACGCATAACTCGTAACGCATAACGCATAACGCATAACGCATAACGCATAACGCATAACGCATAACGCATAACGCATAACGCATAACGCATAACGCATAACGCATAACGCATAACGCATAACGCATAACGTATAACTCATAACGCATAACGGATAAAGCATAACGCATAACGCATAAAGCATAACGCATAACGCATAACGCATAACGCATAACGCATAATGCATAACGCATACCGTATAACGCATAACGCATAACTCGTAACGCATAACGCATAACGCATAACGCATAACGCATAACGCATAACGCATAACGCATAACGCATAACGCATAACGCATAACGCATAACGCATAACGCATAACGCATAACGCATAACGCATAACGCATAACGCATAACGCATAACGCATAACGCATAACGCTTAACGCATAACGGATCACGCATAACGCATAACGCTTAACGCATAACGGATCACGCATAACGCGTAACTCATAACTCATAAAGAGTAACGCATAACGCATAAAGCATAACGCATAACGCATAACGTATAACGCATATCGCATACCGCATAACGCATAAGGCATAACGCATAACGCATAACGCATAACGCATAACGCATAACGCATAACGCATAATGCATAACGCATAAAGCATAACGCATAACGTATAACGCATAACGCATACCGTATAACGCATAACGCATAACGCATAACGCATAATGCATAACGCATAACGCATAACGTATAACGCATAACGCATACAGTATAACGCATAACGCATAAAGCATAACGCAAACGTATAACGCACAACGCATAACACATAAAGCATAACGCATAACGCATAACGCATAACGCATATCGCATAACGCATAACGCATAACGTATAACGCATAACGCATACCGTATAACGCATAACGCATAAAGCATAACGCAAACGTATAACGCACAACGCATAACGCATAACGCATAACGCATAACATATAACGCATAACGCATAACGCATAACGCATAACGCATAACCCAGAACGCATAACGCATAACGCATAACGCATAACGCATAACGCATAACGCATAACGGATCACGCATAACGCGTAACTCATAACTCATAAGGAGTAACGCATAACGCATAAAGCATAACGCATAACGCATAACGCATAACGCATAACGCATAACGCATAACGCATAACGCATAACGCATAACGCATAACGCATAACGCATAACGCATAACGCATAACGCATAACGCATAACGCATAACGCTTAACGCATAACGGATCACGCATAACGCGTAACTCATAACTCATAAGGAGTAACGCATAACGCATAAAGCATAACGCATAACGCATAACGCATAACGCATAACGCATAATGCATAACGCATACCGTATAACGCATAACGCATAACTCGTAACGCATAACGCATAACGCATAACGCATAACGCATAACGCATAACGCATAACGCATAACGCATAACGCATAACGCATAACGCATAACGCATAACGCATAACGCATAACGCATAACGCATAACGCATAACGCATAACGCATAACGCATAACGCATAACGCATAACGCATAACGCATAACGCATAACGCATAACGCATAACTTATAACTCATAACGCATAACGCATAAAGCATAACGCATAACGCATAACGCATAACGCATAATGCATAACGCATAATGCATAGCGGATCACGCATAACGCATAACTCATAACTCATAAGGAGTAACGCATAACGCATAAAGCATAACGCATAACGCATAACGCATAACGCATAACGCATAATGCATAAAGCATAACGCATAACGCATAATGCATAACGCATAAAGCGTAACGCATAACGCATAAATCAAACGCATAACGCATAACGCATAACGCATAACGCATAACGCATAACGCATACCGTATGACGCATAACGCATAACTCGTAACGCATAACGCATAACGCATAACGCATAACGCATAACGCATAACGCATAACGCATAACGCATAACGCATAACGCATAACGCATAACGCATAACGCATAACGCATAACGTATAACTCATAACGCATAACGGATAAAGCATAACGCATAACGCATAAAGCATAACGCATAACGCATAACGCATAACGCATAACGCATAATGCATAACGCATACCGTATAACGCATAACGCATAACTCGTAACGCATAACGCATAACGCATAACGCATAACGCATAACGCATAACGCATAACGCATAACGCATAACGCATAACGCATAACGCATAACGCATAACGCATAACGCATAACGCATAACGCATAACGCATAACGCATAACGCATAACGCATAACGCATAACGCTTAACGCATAACGGATCACGCATAACGCATAACGCTTAACGCATAACGGATCACGCATAACGCGTAACTCATAACTCATAAAGAGTAACGCATAACGCATAAAGCATAACGCATAACGCATAACGTATAACGCATATCGCATACCGCATAACGCATAAGGCATAACGCATAACGCATAACGCATAACGCATAACGCATAACGCATAACGCATAATGCATAACGCATAAAGCATAACGCATAACGCATAACGCATAACGCATAATGCATAACGCATAACGCATAACGTATAACGCATAACGCATACCGTATAACGCATAACGCATAACGCATAACGCATAATGCATAACGCATAACGCATAACGTATAACGCATAACGCATACAGTATAACGCATAACGCATAAAGCATAACGCAAACGTATAACGCACAACGCATAACACATAAAGCATAACGCATAACGCATAACGCATAACGCATATCGCATAACGCATAACGCATAACGTATAACGCATAACGCATACCGTATAACGCATAACGCATAAAGCATAACGCAAACGTATAACGCACAACGCATAACGCATAACGCATAACGCATAACATATAACGCATAACGCATAACGCATAACGCATAACGCATAACCCAGAACGCATAACGCATAACGCATAACGCATAACGCATAACGCATAACGCATAACGCATAACGCATAACGCATAACGCATAACGCTTAACGCATAACGGATCACGCATAACGCGTAACTCATAACTCATAAGGAGTAACGCATAACGCATAACGCATAACGCATAACGCATAACGCATAATGCATAAAGCATAACGCATAACGCATAACGCATAACGCATATCGCATAACGCATAACGCATAATGCATAACGCATAAAGCGTAACGCATAACGAATAAATCATAACGCATAACGCATAACGCATAACGCATAACGCATAACGCATAACGCAAACGTATAACGCACAACGCATAACGCATAACGCATAACGCATAACGCATAACGCATAACGCATAACTTATAACTCATTACTCATAACGCATAACGCATAACGCATAACGCATAACGCATAACGCATAACGCATAACGCATAACGCATAACGCATAACGCATAACGCATAACGCTTAACGCATAACGGATCACGCATAACGCGTAACTCATAACTCATAAGGAGTAACGCATAACGCATAAAGCATAACGCATAACGCATAACGCATAACGCATAACGCATAATGCATAAAGCATAACGCATAACGCATAACGCATATCGCATAAAGCGTAACGCATAACGAATAAATCATAACGCATAACGCATAACGCATAACGCATAACGCATAACGCATAACGCAAACGTATAACGCACAACGCATAACGCATAACGCACAACGCATAACGCATAACTTATAACTCATTACTCATAACGCATAACGCATAACGCATAACGCATAACGCATAACGCATAACGCATAACGCATAACGCATAACGCATAACGCATAACGCATAACGCTTAACGCATAACGGATCACGCATAACGCGTAACTCATAACTCATAAGGAGTAACGCATAACGCATAAAGCATAACGCATAACGCATAACGCATAACGCATAACGCATAACGCATAACGCAAACGTATAACGCACAACGCATAACGCATAACGCACAACGCATAACGCATAACTTATAACTCATTACTCATAACGCATAACGCATAACGCATAACGCACAACGCATAACGCATAACGCATAACGCATAACGCATAACGCATAACGCATAACGCATAACGCATAACGCATAACGCATAACGCATAACGCTTAACGCATAACGGATCACGCATAACGCGTAACTCATAACTCATAAGGAGTAACGCATAACGCATAAAGCATAACGCATAACGCATAACGCATAACGCATAACGCATAACTTATAATGCATAACGCATACCGTATAACGCATAACGCATAACTCGTAACGCATAACGCATAACGCATAACGCATAACGCATAACGCATAACGCATAACGCATAACGCATAACGCATAACGCATAACGCATAACGCATAACGCATAACGCATAACGCATAACGCATAACGCATAACGCATAACGCATAACGCATAATGCATAACGCATAACGCATAACGCATAACGCATAACGCATAACGCATAACGCATAACGCATAACGCATAACGCATAACGCATAACGCATAATGCATAACGCATAACGCATAACGTATAACGCATAACGCATACCGTATAACGCATAACGCATAAAGCATAACGCAAACGTATAACGCACAACGCATAACACATAAAGCATAACGCATAACGCATAACGCATATCGCATAACGCATAACGCATAACGTATAACGCATAACGCATACCGTATAACGCATAACGCATAAAGCATAACGCAAACGTATAACGCACAACGCATAACGCATAACGCATAACGCATAACATATAACGCATAACGCATAACGCATAACGCATAACGCATAACGCATAACGCATAACGCATAACGCATAACGCATAACGCATAACGCATAACGCATAACGCATAACGCATAACGCATAACGCATAACGCATAACGCATAACGCATAACGCTTAACGCATAACGGATCACGCATAACGCGTAACTCATAACTCATAAGGAGTAACGCATAACGCATAAAGCATAACGCATAACGCATAACGCATAACGCATAACGCATAATGCATAACGCATACCGTATAACGCATAACGCATATCTCGTAACGCATAACGCATAACGCATAACGCATAACGCATAACGCATAACGCATAACGCATAACGCATAACGCATAACGCATAACGCATAACGCATAACGCATAACGCATAACGCATAACGCATAACGCATATCGCATAACGCATAACGCATAATGCATAACGCATAAAGCGTAACGCATAACGAATAAATCATAACGCATAACGCATAACGCATAACGCATAACGCATAACGCATAACGCAAACGTATAACGCACAACGCATAACGCATAACGCATAACGCATAACGCATAACGCATAACGCATAACTTATAACTCATTACTCATAACGCATAACGCATAACGCATAACGCATAACGCATAACGCATAACGCATAACGCATAACGCATAACGCATAACGCATAACGCATAACGCATAACGCTTAATGCATAACGGATCACGCATAACGCGTAACTCATAACTCATAAGGAGTAACGCATAACGCATAAAGCATAACGCATAACGCATAACGCATAACGCATAATGCATAAAGCATAACGCATAACGCATAACGCATATCGCATAAAGCGTAACGCATAACGAATAAATCATAACGCATAACGCATAACGCATAACGCATAACGCATAACGCATAACGCAAACGTATAACGCACAACGCATAACGCATAACGCACAACGCATAACGCATAACTTATAACTCATTACTCATAACGCATAACGCATAACGCATAACGCATAACGCATAACGCATAACGCATAACGCATAACGCATAACGCATAACGCATAACGCTTAACGCATAACGAATCACGCATAACGCGTAACTCATAACTCATAAGGAGTAACGCATAACGCATAAAGCATAACGCATAACGCATAACGCATAACGCATAACGCATAACGCATAACGCAAACGTATAACGCACAACGCATAACGCATAACGCACAACGCATAACGCATAACTTATAACTCATTACTCATAACGCATAACGCATAACGCATAACGCACAACGCATAACGCATAACGCATAACGCATAACGCATAACGCATAACGCATAACGCATAACGCATAACGCATAACGCTTAACGCATAACGGATCACGCATAACGCGTAACTCATAACTCATAAGGAGTAACGCATAACGCATAAAGCATAACGCATAACGCATAACGCATAACGCATAACTTATAATGCATAACGCATACCGTATAACGCATAACGCATAACTCGTAACGCATAACGCATAACGCATAACGCATAACGCATAACGCATAACGCATAACGCATAACGCATAACGCATAACGCATAACGCATAACGCATAACGCATAACGCATAACACATAACGCATAACGCATAATGCATAACGCATAACGCATAACGCATAACGCATAACGCATAACGCATAACGCATAACGCATAACGCATAACGCATAACGCATAATGCATAACGCATAACGCATAACGTATAACGCATAACGCATACCGTATAACGCATAACGCATAAAGCATAACGCAAACGTATAACGCACAACGCATAACACATAAAGCATAACGCATAACGCATAACGCATAACGCATATCGCATAACGCATAACGCATAACGTATAACGCATAACGCATACCGTATAACGCATAACGCATAAAGCATAACGCAAACGTATAACGCACAACGCATAACGCATAACGCATAACGCATAACGCATAACGCATAACGCATAACGCATAACGCATAACGCATAACGCATAACGCATAACGCATAACGCATAACGCATAACGCATAACGCATAACGCATAACGCATAACGCATAACGCATAACGCATAACGCATAACGCATAACGCATAACGCATAACGCATAACGCATAACGCATAACGCATAACGCTTAACGCATAACGGATCACGCATAACGCGTAACTCATAACTCATAAGGAGTAACGCATAACGCATAAAGCATAACGCATAACGCATAACGCATAACGCATAACGAATAATGCATAACGCATACCGTATAACGCATAACGCATATCTCGTAACGCATAACGCATAACGCATAACGCATAACGCATAACGCATAACGCATAACGCATAACGCATAACGCATAACGCATAACGCATAACGCATAACGCATAACGCATAACGCATAACGCATAACGCATAACGCATAACGCATAACGCATAACGCACAACGCATAACGCATAACGCATAACGCATAACGCATAACGCATAACGCATAACGCATAACGCATAACTTATAACTCATAACGCATAACGCATAAAGCATAACGCATAACGCATAACGCATAACGCATAATGCATAACGCATAACGCATAACTCATAAGGAGTAACGCATAACGCATAAAGCATAACGCATAACGCATAACGCATAACGCATAACGCATAATGCATAAAGCATAACGCATAACGCATAATGCATAACGCATAAAGCGTAACGCATAACGCATAAATCAAACGCATAACGCATAACGCATAACGCATAACGCATAACGCATAACGCATAACGCATACCGTATAACGCATAACGCATAACTCGTAACGCATAACGCATAACGCATAACGCATAACGCATAACGCATAACGCATAACGCATAACGCATAACGCATAACGCATAACGCATAACGCATAACGCATAACGTATAACTCATAACGCATAACGGATAAAGCATAACGCATAACGCATAACGCTTAACGCATAACGCATAACGCATAACGCATAACGCATAACGCATAACGCATAACGCATAACGCATAACGCATAACGCATAACGCATAACGCATAACGCATAACGCATAACGCATAACGCATAACGCATAACGCATAACGCATAACGCTTAACGCATAACGGATCACGCATAACGCGTAACTCATAACTCATAAGGAGTAACGCATAACGCATAACGCATAACGCATAACGCATAACGCATAATGCATAAAGCATAACGCATAACGCATAACGCATAACGCATATCGCATAACGCATAACGCATAATGCATAACGCATAAAGCGTAACGCATAACGAATAAATCATAACGCATAACGCATAACGCATAACGCATAACGCATAACGCATAACGCAAACGTATAACGCACAACGCATAACGCATAACGCATAACGCATAACGCATAACGCATAACTTATAACTCATTACTCATAACGCATAACGCATAACGCATAACGCATAACGCATAACGCATAACGCATAACGCATAACGCATAACGCATAACGCAAACGTATAACGCACAACGCATAACGCATAACGCACAACGCACAACGCATAACGCATTACTTATAACTCATTACTCATAACGCATAACGCATAACGCATAACGCATAACGCATAACGCATAACGCATAACGCATAACGCATAACGCATAACGCATAACGCATAACGCATAACGCATAACGCATAACGCTTAACGCATAACGGATCACGCATAACGCGTAACTCATAACTCATAAGGAGTAACGCATAACGCATAAAGCATAACGCATAACGCATAACGCATAACGCATAACGCATAACGCATAACGCAAACGTATAACGCACAACGCATAACGCATAACGCACAACGCATAACGCATAACTTATAACTCATTACTCATAACGCATAACGCATAACGCATAACGCATAACGCATAACGCATAACGCATAACGCATAACGCATAACGCATAACGCATAACGCATAACGCATAACGCATAACGCATAACGCATAACGCATAACGCATAACGCTTAACGCATAACGGATCACGCATAACGCGTAACTCATAACTCATAAGGAGTAACGCATAACGCATAAAGCATAACGCATAACGCATAACGCATAACGCATAACTTATAATGCATAACGCATACCGTATAACGCATAACGCATAACTCGTAACGCATAACGCATAACGCATAACGCATAACGCATAACGCATAACGCATAACGCATAACGCATAACGCATAACGCATAACGCATAACGCATAACGCATAACGCATAACGCATAACGCATAACGCATAACGCATAACGCATAACGCATAACGCATAACGCATAACTTATAACTCATAACGCATAACGCATAAAGCATAACGCATAACGCATAACGCATAACGCATAACGCATAACGCATAACGCATAACGCATAACGCATAACGCATAACGCATAACGCATAATGCATAACGCATAACGCATAACGCATAACGCATAACGCATAACGCATAACGCATAACGCATAACGCATAACGCATAACGCATAATGCATAACGCATAACGCATAACGTATAACGCATAACGCATACCGTATAATGCATAACGCATAAAGCATAACGCAAACGTATAACGCACAACGCATAACACATAAAGCATAACGCATAACGCATAACGCATATCGCATAACGCATAACGCATAACGTATAACGCATAACGCATACCGTATAACGCATAACGCATAAAGCATAACGCAAACGTATAACGCACAACGCATAACGCATAACGCATAACGCATAACATATAACGCATAACGCATAACGCATAACGCATAACGCATAACGCATAACGCATAACGCATAACGCATAACGCATAACGCATAACGCATAACGCATAACGCATAACGCATAACGCATAACGCTTAACGCATAACGCATAACGCATAACGCATAACGCATAACGCATAACGCATAATGCATAACGCATAACGCATAGCGGATCACGCATAACGCATAACTCATAACTCATAAGGAGTAACGCATAACGCATAAAGCATAACGCATAACGCATAACGCATAACGCATAACGCATAATGCATAAAGGATAACGCATAACGCATAATGCATAACGCATAAAGCGTAACGCATAACGCATAAATCAAACGCATAACGCATAACGCATAACGCATAACGCATAACGCATAACTTATAACTCATAACGCATAACGCATAAAGCATAACGCATAACGCATAACGCATAACGCATAACGCATAACGCATAACGCATAACGCATAACGCATAACGCATAACGCATAACGCATAACGCATACCGTATAACGCATAACGCATAAAGCATAACGCAAACGTATAACGCACAACGCATAACGCATAACGCATAACGCATAACATATAACGCATAACGCATAACGCATAACGCATAACGCATAACGCATAACGCATAACGCATAACGCATAACGCATAACGCATAACGCTTAACGCATAACGGATCACGCATAACGCGTAACTCATAACTCATAAGGAGTAACGCATAACGCATAACGCATAACGCATAACGCATAACGCATAATGCATAAAGCATAACGCATAACGCATAACGCATAACGCATATCGCATAACGCATAACGCATAATGCATAACGCATAAAGCGTAACGCATAACGATTAAATCATAACGCATAACGCATAACGCATAACGCATAACGCATAACGCATAACGCAAACGTATAACGCACAACGCATAACGCATAACGCATAACGCATAACGCATAACGCATAACTTATAACTCATTACTCATAACGCATAACGCATAACGCATAACGCATAACGCATAACGCATAACGCATAACGCATAACGCATAACGCATAACGCATAACGCTTAACGCATAACGGATCACGCATAACGCGTAACTCATAACTCATAAGGAGTAACGCATAACGCATAAAGCATAACGCATAACGCATAACGCATATCGCTTAACGCATAACGGATCACGCATAACGCATAACTCATAACTCATAAGGAGTAACGCATAACGCATAAAGCATAACGCATAACGCATAAGCATAACGCATAACGCATAATGCATAACGCATATCGCTTAACGCATAACGGATCACGCATAACGCATAACTCATAACTCATAAGGAGTAACGCATAACGCATAAAGCATAACGCATAACGCATAAGCATAACGCATAACGCATAATGCATAAAGCATAACGCATAACGCATAACGCATAACGCTTAACGCATAACGGATCACGCATAACGCGTAACTCATAACGCATAACGCATAACGCATATCGCATAACGCATAACGCATAACGCATAACGCATAACGCATAACGCAAACGTATAAAGCACAACGCATAACGCATAACGCACAACGCATAACGCATAACATATAACTCATTACTCATAACGCATAACGCATAACGCATAACGCATAACGCATAACGCATAACGCATAACGCATAACGCTTAACGCATAACGGATCACGCATGACGCGTAACTCATAACTCATAAGGAGTAACGCATAACGCATAAAGCATAACGCATAACGCACAACGCATAACGCATAACTTATAACGCATTACGCATAACTTATAACTCATAACTCATAAGGAGTAACGCATTACGCATAAAGCATAACGCATAACGCATAACGCATAACGCATAACGCATAACGCATATCGCTTAACGCATAACGGATCACGCATAACGCATAACTCATAACTCATAAGGAGTAACGCATAACGCATAAAGCATAACGCATAACGCATAAGCATAACGCATAACGCATAATGCATAACGCATATCGCTTAACGCATAACGGATCACGCATAACGCATAACTCATAACTCATAAGGAGTAACGCATAACGCATAAAGCATAACGCATAACGCATAAGCATAACGCATAACGCATAATGCATAAAGCATAACGCATAACGCATAACGCATAACGCATAACTCATTACTCATAACGAATAACGCATAACGCATAACGCATAACGCATAACGCATATCGCATAACGCATAACGCATAACGCATAATGCATAACGCATAAAGCGTAACGCATAACGCATAAATCATAACGCATAACGCATAACGCATAACGCATAACGCATACCGTATAACGCATAACGCATAAAGCATAACGCATAACGCATAACGCATAACGCATAACACATAACGCATAACGCATAACGCATAACGCATAACGCATAACGCATAACGTATAACTCATAACGCATAAAGCATAACGCTAAACGCATAACGCATAACGCATAACGCATAACGCATAACGCATAACGCATAATGCATAACGCATAACGCATAGCGGATCACGCATAACGCATAACTCATAACTCATAAGGAGTAACGCATAACGCATAAAGCATAACGCATAACGCATAACGCATAACGCATAACGCATAACGCATAACGCATAACGCATAATGCATAAAGCATAACGCATAACGCATAATGCATAACGCATAAAGCGTAACGCATAACGCATAAATCAAACGCATAACGCATAACGCATAACGCATAACGCATACCTTATAACGCATAACGCATAACTCGTAACGCATAACGCATAACGCATAACGCATAACGCATAACGCATAACGCATAACGCATAACGCATAACGCATAACGCATAACGCATAACGTATAACTCATAACGCATAACGGATAAAGCATAACGCATAACGCATAACGCTTAACGCATAACGCATAACGCATAACGCATAACGCATAACGCATAACGCATAACGCATAACGCATAACGCATAACGCATAACGCATAACGCATAACGCATAACGCATAACGCATAACTTATAACTCATAACGCATAACGCATAAAGCATAACGCATAACGCATAACGCATAACGCATAACGCATAACGCATAACGCATAACGCATAACGCATAACGCATAACGCATAACGCATAACGCATAACGCATAACGCATAACGCATAGCGCATGACGCATAATGCATAACGCATAACGCATAACGCATAACGCATAACGCATAACGCATATCGCATAACGCATAACGCATAACGTATAACGTATAACGCATAACGCATAACGCATACCGTATAACGCATAACGCATAAAGCATAACGCAAACGTATAACGCACAACGCATAACGCATAACGCATAACGCATAACATATAACGCATAACGCATAACGCATAACGCATAACGCATAACGCATAACGCATAACGCATAATGCATAACGCATAACGCATAGCGGATCACGCATAACGCATAACTCATAACTCATAAGGAGTAACGCATAACGCATAAAGCATAACGCATAACGCATAACGCATAACGCATAACGCATAACGCATAACGCATAACGCATAATGCATAAAGCATAACGCATAACGCATAATGCATAACGCATAAAGCGTAACGCATAACGCATAAATCAAACGCATAACGCATAACGCATAACGCATAACGCATACCTTATAACGCATAACGCATAACTCGTAACGCATAACGCATAACGCATAACGCATAACGCATAACGCATAACGCATAACGCATAACGCATAACGCATAACGCATAACGCATAACGTATAACTCATAACGCATAACGGATAAAGCATAACGCATAACGCATAACGCTTAACGCATAACGCATAACGCATAACGCATAACGCATAACGCATAACGCATAACGCATAACGCATAACGCATAACGCATAACGCATAACGCATAACGCATAACGCATAACGCATAACTTATAACTCATAACGCATAACGCATAAAGCATAACGCATAACGCATAACGCATAACGCATAACGCATAACGCATAACGCATAACGCATAACGCATAACGCATAACGCATAACGCATAACGCATAACGCATAACGCATAACGCATAGCGCATGACGCATAATGCATAACGCATAACGCATAACGCATAACGCATAACGCATAACGCATATCGCATAACGCATAACGCATAACGTATAACGTATAACGCATAACGCATAACGCATACCGTATAACGCATAACGCATAAAGCATAACGCAAACGTATAACGCACAACGCATAACGCATAACGCATAACGCATAACATATAACGCATAACGCATAACGCATAACGCATAACGCATAACGCATAACGCATAACGCATAACGCATAACGCATAACGCATAACGCATAACGCATAACGCATAACGCATAACGCATAACGCATAACGCATAACGCATAACGCATAACGCATAACGCATAACGCATAACGCATAACGCATAACGCATAACGCATAACGCATAACGCATAATGCATAACGCATAACGCATAACGTATAACGCATAACGCATACCGTATAACGCATAACGCATAAAGCATAACGCAAACGTATAACGCACAACGCATAACACATAAAGCATAACGCATAACGCATAACGCATAACGCATATCGCATAACGCATAACGCATAACGTATAACGCAAACGTATAACGCACAACGCATAACACATAAAGCATAACGCATAACGCATAACGCATAACGCATATCGCATAACGCATAACGCATAACGTATAACGCAAACGTATAACGCACAACGCATAACACATAAAGCATAACGCATAACGCATAACGCATAACGCATATCGCATAACGCATAACGCATAACGCATAACGCATAACGCATAACGCATAACGCATAACGCATAACGCATAACGCATAACGCATAACGCATAACGCATAACGCTTAACGCATAACGGATCACGCATAACGCGTAACTCATAACTCATAAGGAGTAACGCATAACGCATAACGCATAACGCATAACGCATAACGCATAACGCATAATGCATAAAGCATAACGCATAACGCATAACGCATAACGCATATCGCATAACGCATAACGCATAATGCATAACGCATAAAGCGTAACGCATAACGAATAAATCATAACGCATAACGCATAACGCATAACGCATAACGCATAACGCATAACGCATAACGCATAACGCAAACGTATAACGCACAACGCATAACGCATAACGCATAACGCATAACTTGTAACTCATTACTCATAACGCATAACGCATAACGCATAACGCATAACGCATAACGCATAACGCATAACGCATAACGCATAACGCATAACGCATAACGCATAACGCATAACGCATAACGCTTAACGCATAACGGATCACGCATAACGCGTAACTCATAACTCATAAGGAGTAACGCATAACGCATAAAGCATAACGCATAACGCATAACGCATAACGCATAATGCATAAAGCATAACGCATAACGCATAACGCATAACGCATAACGCATATCGCATAAAGCGTAACGCATAACGAATAAATCATAACGCATAACGCATAACGCATAACGCATAACGCATAACGCATAACGCAAACGTATAACGCACAACGCATAACGCATAACGCACAACGCATAACGCATAACTTATAACTCATTACTCATACCGTATAACGCATAACGCATAAAGCATAACGCAAACGTATAACGCACAACGCATAACACATAAAGCATAACGCATAACGCATAACGCATAACGCATATCGCATAACGCATAACGCATAACGTATAACGCAAACGTATAACGCACAACGCATAACACATAAAGCATAACGCATAACGCATAACGCATAACGCATATCGCATAACGCATAACGCATAACGCATAACGTATAACGCAAACGTATAACGCACAACGCATAACACATAAAGCATAACGCATAACGCATAACGCATAACGCATATCGCATAACGCATAACGCATAACGCATAACGTATAACGCAAACGTATATCGCACAACGCATAACACATAAAGCATAACGCATAACGCATAACGCATAACGCATATCGCATAACGCATAACGCATAACGCATAACGTATAACGCAAACGTATAACGCACAACGCATAACACATAAAGCATAACGCATAACGCATAACGCATAACGCATATCGCATAACGCATAACGCATAACGTATAACGCATAACGCATACCGTATAACGCATAACGCATAAAGCATAACGCAAACGTATAACGCACAACGCATAACGCATAACGCATAACGCATAACATATAACGCATAACGCATAACGCATAACGCATAACGCATAACGCATAACGCATAACGCATAACGCATAACGCATAACGCATAACGCTTAACGCATAACGGATCACGCATAACGCGTAACTCATAACTCATAAGGAGTAACGCATAACGCATAACGCATAACGCATAACGCATAACGCATAACGCATAATGCATAAAGCATAACGCATAACGCATAACGCATAACGCATATCGCATAACGCATAACGCATAATGCATAACGCATAAAGCGTAACGCATAACGAATAAATCATAACGCATAACGCATAACGCATAACGCATAACGCATAACGCATAACGCATAACGCATAACGCAAACGTATAACGCACAACGCATAACGCATAACGCATAACGCATAACGCATAACTTGTAACTCATTATTCATAACGCATAACGCATAACGCATAACGCATAACGCATAACGCATAACGCATAACGCATAACGCATAACGCATAACGCTTAACGCATAACGGATCACGCATAACGCGTAACTCATAACTCATAAGGAGTAACGCATAACGCATAAAGCATAACGCATAACGCATAACGCATAACGCATAATGCATAAAGCATAACGTATAACGCATAACGCATAACGCATATCGCATAAAGCGTAACGCATAACGAATAAATCATAACGCATAACGCATAACGCATAACGCATAACGCATAACGCATAACGCAAACGTATAACGCACAACGCATAACGCATAACGCACAACGCATAACGCATAACTTATAACTCATTACTCATAACGCATAACGCATAACGCATAACGCATAACGCATAACGCATAACGCTTAACGCATAACGGATCACGCATAGCGCGTAACTCATAACTCATAAGGAGTAACGCATAACGCATAAAGCATAACGCATAACGCATAACGCATAACGCATAACGCATAACTTATAACGCATTACGCATAACTTATAACTCATAACTCATAAGGAGTAACGCATTACGCATAAAGCATAACGCATAACGCGTAACGCATAACGCATAACGCATAACGCATATCGCTTAACGCATAACGGATCACGCATAACGCATAACTCATAACTCATAAGGAGTAACGCATAACGCATAAAGCATAACGCATAACGCATAAGCATAACGCATAACGCATAATGCATAAAGCATAACGCATAACGCATAACGCATAACTTATAACTCATTACTCATAACGAATAACGCATAACGCATAACGCATAACACATAACGCATATCGCATAACGCATAACGCATAATGCATAACGCATAAAGCGTAACGCATAACGCATAAATCATAAAGCATAACGCATAACGCATAACGCATAACGCATACCGTATAACGCATAACGCATAAAGCATAACGCATAACGCATAACGCATAACGCATAACACATAACGCATAACGCATAACGCATAACGTATAACTCATAACGCATAAAGCATAACGCTAAACGCATAACACATAACGCATAACGCATAACGCATAACGCATAATGCATAACGCATAACGCATAGCGGATCACGCATAACGCATAACTCATAACTCATAAGGAGTAACGCATAACGCATAAAGCATAACGCATAACGCATAACGCATAACGCATAACGCATAACGCATAATGCATAAAGCATAACGCATAACGCATAATGCATAACGCATAAAGCGTAACGCATAACGCATAAATCAAACGCATAACGCATAACGCATAACGCATAACGCATACCGTATAACGCATAACGCATAACACGTAACGCATAACGCATAACGCATAACGCATAACGCATAACGCATAACGCATAACGCATAACGCATAACGCATAACGCATAACGCATAACGCATAACGCATAACGCATAACGCATAACGTATAACTCATAACGCATAACGGATAAAGCATAACGCATAACGCATAACGCATAACGCTTAACGCATAACGCATAACGCATAACGCATAACGCATAACGCATAACGCATAACGCATAACGCATAACGCATAACGCATAACGCATAACGCATAACGCATAACGCATAACGCATAACGCATAACGCATAACTTATAACTCATAACGCATAACGCATAAAGCATAACGCATAACGCATAACGCATAACGCATAACGCATAACGCATAACGCATAACGCATAACGCATAACGCATAACGCATAACGCATAACGCATAACGCATAACGCATAACGCATAACGCATAACGCATAACGCATAACGCATAACGCATAACGCATAACGCATAACGCATAACGCATAACGCATAACGCATAACGCATAACGCATAACGCATAACGCATAACGCATAATGCATAACGCATAACGCATAACGCATAACGCATAACGCATATCGCATAACGCATAACGCATAACGTATAACGCATAACGCATACCGTATAACGCATAACGCATAAAGCATAACGCAAACGTATAACGCATAACGCATAAAGCATAACGCATAAAGCATAACCCATAACGTATAACGCAAACGTATAACGCACAACGCATAACGCAAAACGCATAACGCATAACGCATAACGCATAACGCATAACGCATAACGCATAACGCATAACGCATAACGCATAACGCATAACGCATAACGCATAACCCCTAACGCAATAACGCATAACGCATAACGCATAACGCATAACGCATATCGCATAACGCATAACGCATAACGCATAACGCATAACGTATAACTCATAACGCATAACGCATAAAGCATAACGCATAAAAGCATAACGCATAACCCATAACCCTTAACGCATAACCCATAACGCATAATGCACAACGCATAACGAATACAGCAAAACGCATAACGCATAACGCATAACGTATAACGCATAACGCATACCGTATAATGCATAACGCATAAGGCATAACGCATTACGCATAACTTATAACTCATAACTCATAACGAATAACGCATAACGCAAAATGAATAACACATAAAAGCATAACGCATAAGCCTTGATGCATGACGCATATCGCATAACGCATAACGCATAACGCATAACGCATAACGCATATCGCATAACACCTAACGCATAACGCATAACGCATAACGCATAACGCATAACGCATAACGCATATCGCATAACGCATAACGCATAACGCAAACGTATAACGCACAACGCATAACGCATAACGTATACGGTATAACGCATAATGCATAACGTATAACGCAAACGTATAACGCACAACGCATAACGCATACCGCATAACGCATAACGCATAACGCATAACGCATAACGCATAACCCCTAACGCAATAACGCATAACGCATTACGCATAAAGCATAACGTGTAACTCATACCGCATAAAGCATAACGCATAACGCATAACGCATAACGTATAACGCATAACGTATACGGTATAACGCATAATGGATAACGCATAACGCATAACGCATAACGCAAACCATAAGGCATAAGGCATAACGCATAACGCATAACGCATAACGCATGTCAGATCACGCATAACGCATAATGCATAACGCATAAAGCATAACGCATAACGCATAACGCATAACGCATAACGCATAACGCATAACACATAACCCCTAACGCAATAACGCATAACGCATTACGCATAAAGCATAACGTGTAACTCATACCGCATAAAGCATAACGCATAACGCATAACGCATAACGTATAACGCATAACGTATACGGTATAACGCATAATGGATAACGCATAACGCATAACGCATAACGCAAACCATAATGCATAAGGCATAACGCATAACGCATAACGCATAACGCATGTCAGATCACACATAACGCATAATGCATAACGCATAAAGCATAACGCATAACGCATAACGCATAACGCATAACGCATAACGCATAACGCATAACGCATAACGCATAACGCATAACGCATAACGCATAACGCATAACGCATAACGCATAACGCATAACGCATAACGCATAACGCATAACGCATAACGCATAACGCATAACGCATAACGCATAACGCAAAACGTATAACGCATAACGCATGCCGTATAACGCATAACGCATAACGCATAACGCATAACGCATAACGCATAACGCATAACGCAAACGTATAACGCACAACGCATAACGCATACCGCATAACGCATAACGCATAACGCATAACGCATAACGCATAACGCATAACCCCTAACGCAATAACGCATAACGCATTACGCATAAAGCATAACGTGTAACTCATACCGCATAACGCATAAAGCATAACGCATAACGCATAACGCATAACGCATAACGCATAAGGCATAACGCATAACGCATAACGCAAACGTATAACGCACAACGAATACCGCAGATCGCATAACGTCTAACGCATAACGGATCACGCATGACGCATAAAGCATAACGCATAACGCATAACGCATAACGCATAACGCATAACACATAACGCATAACGCATAACGCATATCACATAACACATAAATCATAACCCATAACGCACAACGCATAACGCATAATGCACAACGCATAACGAATACCGCAAAACGCATAACGCATAACGCATAACGCATAACGCAAACCATAAGGCATAAGGCATAACGCATGTCAGATCACGCATAACGCATAATGCATAACGCATAAAGCATAACGCATAACGCTTAACGCATAACGTATAACGCATAACGTATACGGTATAGCGCATAATGCATAACGTATAACGCAAACGTATAACGCACAACGCATAACGCATACCGCATAACGCATAACGCATAACGCATAACGCATAACGCATAACGCAAAACGTATAACGCATAACGCATACCGTATCACGCATAACGCATAACGCATAACGCATAACCCCTAACGCATTACGCATAAAGCATAACGTGTAACTCATACCGCATAACGCATAAAGCATAACGCATAACGCATAACGCATAACGCATAACGCATAACGCATAACCCCTAACGCAATAACGCATAACGCATTACGCATAAAGCATAACGTGTAACGCATACCGCATAACGCATAAAGCATAACGCATAACGCATAACGCATATCGCATAACGCATAACGCATAACGCAAACGTATAACGCACAACGCATAACGCATAACGCATAACGCATAACGCATAACATATAACGCTTAACGCATAACGCATAACGCATAACGCATAACCCCTAACGCAATAACGCATAACGCATTACGCACAAAGCATAACGTGTAACTCATACCGCATAACGCATAATGCATAAACCATAACCCATACTTCATAACGCATAACGCATAATGCACAACTCATAACGAACACCGGAAAACCCATAACGCCTAACGCATAACGGATCACGCATAACGCATAATGCATAACGCATAACGCATAACGCATAACGCATAACGCATAACGTATAACGCATAACGCATACCGTATAACGCATAACGCATAAAGCATAACGCAAACGTATAACGCACAACGCATAACACATAAAGCATAACGCATAACGCATAACGCATAACGCATATCGCATAACGCATAACGCATAACGTATAACGCATAACGCATACCGTATAACGCATAACGCATAAAGCATAACGCAAACGTATAACGCACAACGCATAACGCATAACGCATAACATATAACGCATAACGCATAACGCATAACGCATAACGCATAACGCATAACGCATAACGCATAACGCGTAACGCGTAACGCATAACGCATAACGCATAACGCATAACGCATAACGCATAACGCATAACGCATAACGCATAACGCATAACGCATAACGCATAACGCATAACGCATAACGCATAACGCATAACGCATAACGCATAACGCATAACGCATAACGCATAACGCATAACGCATAACGCATAACGCATAACGCAAAACGCATAACGCATAACGCATAACGCATAACGCATAACGCATAACGCATAACGCATAACGCATAACGCATAACGCGTAACTCATAACTCATAAGGAGTAACGCATAACGCATAACGCATAACGCATAACGCATAACGCATAATGCATAAAGCATAACGCATAACGCATAACGCATAACGCATATCGCATAACGCATAACGCATAATGCATAACGCATAAAGCGTAACGCATAACGAATAAATCATAACGCATAACGCATAACGCATAACGCATAACGCATAACGCAAACGTATAACGCACAACGCATAACGCATAACGCATAACGCATAACGCATAACTTATAACTCATTACTCATAACGCATAACGCATAACGCATAACGCATAACGCATAACGCATAACGCATAACGCATAACGCATAACGCATAACGCATAACGCATAACGCATAACGCTTAACGCATAACGGATCACGCATAACGCGTAACTCATAACTCATAAGGAGTAACGCATAACGCATAAAGCATAACGCATAACGCATACCGTATAACGCATAACGCATAAAGCATAACGCAAACGTATAACGCACAACGCATAACACATAAAGCATAACGCATAACGCATAACGCATAACGCATATCGCATAACGCATAACGCATAACGTATAACGCATAACGCATACCGTATAACGCATAACGCATAAAGCATAACGCAAACGTATAACGCACAACGCATAACGCATAACGCATAACGCATAACATATAACGCATAACGCATAACGCATAACGCATAACGCATAACGCATAACGCATAACGCATAACGCATAACGCATAACGCATAACGCATAACGCATAACGCATAATGCATAACGCATAACGCATAACGTATAACGCATAACGCATAATGCATAAAGCATAACGCATAACGCATAACGCATAACGCATATCGCATAACGCATAACGCATAATGCATAACGCATAAAGCGTAACGCATAACGAATAAATCATAACGCATAACGCATAACGCATAACGCATAACGCATAACGCATAACGCAAACGTATAACGCACAACGCATAACGCATAACGCATAACGCATAACGCATAATGCATAACTTATAACTCATTACTCATAACGCATAACGCATAACGCATAACGCATAACGCATAACGCATAACGCATAACGCATAACGCATAACGCTTAACGCATAACGGATCACGCATAACGCGTAACTCATAACTCATAAGGAGTAACGCATAACGCATAAAGCATAACGCATAACGCATAACGCATAACGCATAATGCATAAAGCATAACGCATAACGCATAACGCATAACGCATAACGCATAACGCATAACGCATATCGCATAAAGCGTAACGCATAACGAATAAATCATAACGCATAACGCATAACGCATAACGCATAACGCATAACGCATAACGCAAACGTATAACGCACAACGCATAACGCATAACGCACAACGCATAACGCATAACTTATAACTCATTACTCATAACGCATAACGCATAACGCATAACGCATAACGCATAACGCATAACGCATAACGCATAACGCATAACGCTTAACGCATAACGGATCACGCATAACGCGTAACTCATAACTCATAAGGAGTAACGCATAACGCATAAAGCATAACGCATAACGCATAACGCATAACTTATAACGCATTACGCATAACTTATAACTCATAACTCATAAGGAGTAACGCATTACGCATAAAGCATAACGCATAACGCATAACGCATAACGCATAACGCATAACGCATATCGCTTAACGCATAACGGATCACGCATAACGCATAACTCATAACTCATAAGGAGTAACGCATAACGCATAAAGCATAACGCATAACGCATAAGCATAACGCATAACGCATAATGCATAACGCATATCGCTTAACGCATAACGGATCACGCATAACGCATAACTCATAACTCATAAGGAGTAACGCATAACGCATAAAGCATAACGCATAACGCATAAGCATAACGCATAACGCATAATGCATAAAGCATAACGCATAACGCATAACGCATAACTTATAACTCATTACTCATAACGAATAACGCATAACGCATAACGCATAACGCATAACGCATATCGCATAACGCATAACGCATAACGCATAATGCATAACGCATAAAGCGTAACGCATAACGCATAAATCATAACGCATAACGCATAACGCATAACGCATAACGCATACCGTATAACGCATAACGCATAAAGCATAACGCATAACGCATAAAGCATAACGCTAAACGCATAACGCATAACGCATAACGCATAACGCATAACGCGTAACGCATAATGCATAACGCATAACGCATAGCGGATCACGCATAACGCATAACTCATAACTCATAAGGAGTAACGCATAACGCATAAAGCATAACGCATAACGCATAACGCATAACGCATAACGCATAACGCATAATGCATAAAGCATAACGCATAACGCATAATGCATAAAGCATAAAGCGTAACGCATAACGCATAAATCAAACGCATAACGCATAACGCATAACGCATAACGCATAACGCATACCGTATAACGCATAACGCATAACTCGTAACGCATAACGCATAACGCATAACGCATAACGCATAACGCATAACGCATAACGCATAACGCATAACGCATAACGCATAACGCATAACGCATAACGCATAACGCATAACGCATAACGCATAACGTGTAACTCATAACGCATAACGGATAAAGCATAACGCATAACGCACAACGCTTAACGCATAACGCATAACGCATAACGCATAACGCATAACGCATAACGCATAACGCATAACGCATAACGCATAACGCATAACGCATAACGCATAACTTATAACTCATAACGCATAACGCATAAAGCATGACGCATAACGCATAACGCATAACGCATAACGCATAACGCATAACGCATAACGCATAACGCATAACGCATAACGCATAACGCATAACGCATAACGCATAACGCATAACGCATAACGCATAACGCATAACGCATAACGCATAACGCATAATGCATAACGCATAACGCATAACGCATAACGCATAACGCATATCGCATAACGCATAACGCATAACGTATAACGTATAACGCATAACGCATAACGCATACCGTATAACGCATAACGCATAAAGCATAACGCAAACGTATAACGCACAACGCATAACGCATAACGCATAACGCATAACATATAACGCATAACGCATAACGCATAACGCATAACGCATAACGCATAACGCATAACGCATAACGCATAACGCATAACGCATAACGCATAACGCATAACGCATAACGCATAACGCATAACGCATAACGCATAACGCATAACGCATAACGCATAACGCATAACGCATAACGCATAACGCATAATGCATAACGCATAACGCATAACGTATAACGCATAACGCATACCGTATAACGCATAACGCATAAAGCATAACGCAAACGTATAACGCACAACGCATAACACATAAAGCATAACGCATAACGCATAACGCATAACGCATATCGCATAACGCATAACGCATAACGTATAACGCAAACGTATAACGCACAACGCATAACACATAAAGCATAACGCATAACGCATAACGCATAACGCATATCGCAAAACGCATAACGCATAACGTATAACGCATAACGCATACCGTATAACGCATAACGCATAAAGCATAACGCAAACGTATAACGCACAACGCATAACGCATAACGCATAACGCATAACATATAACGCATAACGCATAACGCATAACGCATAACGCATAACGCATAACGCATAACGCATACCGCATAACGCATAACGCATAACGCATAACGCTTAACGCATAACGGATCACGCATAACGCGTAACTCATAACTCATAAGGAGTAACGCATAACGCATAACGCATAACGCATAACGCATAACGCATAACGCATAACGCATAATGCATAAAGCATAACGCATAACGCATAACGCATAACGCATATCGCATAACGCATAACGCATAATGCATAACGCATAAAGCGTAACGCATAACGAATAAATCATAACGCATAACGCATAACGCATAACGCATAACGCATAACGCATAACGCAAACGTATAACGCACAACGCATAACGCATAACGCATAACGCATAACGCATAACTTGTAACTCATTACTCATAACGCATAACGCATAACGCATAACGCATAACGCATAACGCATAACGCATAACGCATAACGCATAATGCATAAAGCATAACGCATAACGCATAACGCATAACGCATATCGCATAAAGCGTAACGCATAACGTATAAATCATAACGCATAACGCATAACGCATAACGCATAACGCATAACGCAAACGTATAACGCACAACGCATAACGCATAACGCACAACGCATAACGCATAACTTATAACTCATTACTCATAACGCATAACGCATAACGCATAACGCATAACGCATAACGCATAACGCATAACGCATAACGCTTAACGCATAACGGATCACGCATAACGCGTAACTCATAACTCATAAGGAGTAACGCATAACGCATAAAGCATAACGCATAACGCATAACGCATAACGCATAACTTATAACGCATTACGCATAACTTATAACTCATAACTCATAACGAATAACGCATAACGCAAAATGAATAACACATAAAAGCATAACGCATAAGCCTTGATGCATGACGCATATCGCATAACGCATAACGCATAACGCATAACGCATAACGCATATCGCATAACACCTAACGCATAACGCATAACGCATAACGCATAACGCATAACGCATAACGCATAACGCATATCGCATAACGCATAACGCATAACGCAAACGTATAACGCACAACGCATAACGCATAACGTATACGGTATAACGCATAATGCATAACGTATAACGCAAACGTATAACGCACAACGCATAACGCATACCGCATAACGCATAACGCATAACGCATAACGCATAACGCATAACGCATAACGCATAACACATAACGCATAACGCATAACGCATATCGCATAACACATAAATCATAACCCATAACGCACAACGCATAACGCATAATGCACAACGCATAACGAATACCGCAAAACGCATAACGCATAACGCATAACGCAAACGTATAACGCACAACGCATAACGCATAACGTATACGGTATAACGCATAATGCATAACGTATAACGCAAACGTATAACGCACAACGCATAACGCATAACGCATAACGCATAACGCATATCGCATAACGCATAAATCATAACCCATAACGCACAACGCATAACGCATAATGCACAACGCATAACGAATACCGCAAAACGCATAACGCATAACGCATAACGCATAACGCATAACGCATAACGCATAACGCATAACGCATACCGCAAACCATAAGGCATAAGGCATAACGCATGTCAGATCACGCATAACGCATAATGCATAACGCATAAAGCATAACGCATAACGCATAACGCATAACGTATAACGCATAACGTATACGGTATAACGCATAATGCATAACGTATAACGCAAACGTATAACGCACAACGCATAACGCATACCGCATAACGCATAACGCATAACGCATAACGCATAACGCATAACGCAAAACGTATAACGCATAACGCATACCGTATAACGCATAACGCATAACGCATAACGCATAACGCATAACCCCTAACGCAATAACGCATAACGCATTACGCATAAAGCATAACGTGTAACTCATACCGCATAACGCATAAAGAATAACGCATAACGCATAACGCATAACGCATAACGCATAACGCATAACCCCTAACGCAATAACGCATAACGCATTACGCATAAAGCATAACGTGTAACGCATACCGCATAACGCATAAAGCATAACGCATAACGCATAACGCATAACGCATATCGCATAACGCATAACGCATAACGCAAACGTATAACGCACAACGCATAACGCATAACGCATAACATATAACGCTTAATGCATAACGCATAACGCATAACGCATAACGCATAACACATAACCCCTAACGCAATAACGCATAACGCATTACGCACAAAGCATAACGTGTAACTCATACCGCATAACGCATAATGCATAAACCATAACCCATACTTCATAACGCATAACGCATAATGCACAACTCATAACGAACACCGGAAAACCCATAACGCCTAACGCATAACGGATCACGCATAACGCATAATGCATAACGCATAACGCATAACGCATAACGCATAACCCCTAACGCAATAACGCATAACGCATAACGCATAACGCATAACGCATAAGCATAACTCATAACGCATAACGCATAACGCATAACGCATAACGCATAACGCAAAACGTATAACGCATAACGCATGCCGTATAACGCATAACGCATAACGCAAACGCATAACGCATAACGCATAACGCATAACGCATAACGCATAACGCATAACGCATAACGCATAACGCATAACGCATAACGCATAACGCATAACGCAAAACGTATAACGCATAACGCATGCCGTATAACGCATAACGCATAACGCAAACGCATAACGCATAACGCATAACGCATAACGCATAACGCATAACGTATAACGCATAAAGCGTAACGCATAACGCATAAATCATAACGCATAACGCATAACGCATAACGCATACCGTATAACGCATAACGCATAACGCATAACGCATAACGCATAAAGCATAACGCATAACGCATAACGCATAACGCATAACGCATAACGCATAACGCATAACGCACAATGTTAACGCATAACACATAACGCATAAGGCGTGATGCATGACGCATATCGCATATCGCATAACGCATAAGGCTTGATGCATGACGCATATCGCATAACGCATAAGGCATAACGCATAATACATAACGTATACCGCATTATGCATAACGCATAACGTATAACGCATAACGTATACGGTATAACGCATAATGCATAACGTATAACGCAAACGTATAACGCACAACGCATAACGCATACCGCATAACGCATAACGCATAACGCATAACGCATAACGCATAACGCATAACGCAAAACGTATAACGCATAACGCATACCGTATAACGCATAACGCACAACGCATAACGCACAACGCATAACCCCTAACGCAATAACGCATAACGCATTACGCATAAAGCATAACGTGTAACTCATACCGCATAACGCATAAAGCATAACGCATAACGCATAACGCATAACGCATAACCCCTAACGCAATAACGCATAACGCATTACGCATAAAGCATAACGTGTAACGCATACCGCATAACGCATAAAGCATAACGCATAACGCATAACGCATATCGCATAACGCATAACGCATAACGCAAACGTATAACGCACAACGCATAACGCATAACGCATAACATATAACGCTTAACGCATAACGCATAACGCATAACGCATAACGCATAACACATAACCCCTAACGCAATAACGCATAACGCATTACGCACAAAGCATAACGTGTAACTCATACCGCATAACGCATAATGCATAAACCATAACCCATACTTCATAACGCATAACGCATAATGCACAACTCATAACGAACACCGGAAAACCCATAACGCCTAACGCATAACGGATCACGCATAACGCATAATGCATAACGCATAACGCATAACGCATAACGCATAACCCCTAACGCAATAACGCATAACGCATAACGCATAACGCATAACGCATAAGCATAACTCATAACGCATAACGCATAACGCATAACGCATAACGCATAACGCATAACGCAAAACGTATAACGCATAACGCATGCCGTATACCGCATAACGCATAACGCAAACGCATAACGCATAACGCATAACGCATAACGCATAACGCATAACGCATAACGCATAACGCATAACGCATAACGCATAACGCATAACGCAAAACGTATAACGCATAACGCATGCCGTATAACGCATAACGCATAACGCAAACGCATAACGCATAACGCATAACGCATAACGCATAACGCATAACGTATAACGCATAAAGCGTAACGCATAACGCATAAATCATAACGCATAACGCATAACGCATAACGCATACCGTATAACGCATAACGCATAACGCATAACGCATAACGCATAAAGCATAACGCATAACGCATAACGCATAACGCATAACGCAAACGCATAACGCATAACGCATAGCGCATAACGCATAACGCATAACGTATAACGCATAAAGCGTAACGCATAACGCATAAATCATAACGCATAACGCATAACGCATAACGCATAACGCATACCGTATAACGCATAACGCATAACGCATAACGCATAACGCATAACGCATAACGCATAACGCATAACGCATAACGCATAACGCATAACGCATAACGCATAAAGCATAACGCATAACGCATAACGCATGAAGCATAACCCATAACGCATAACGCATAACGTATAACGCGTAACGCATACCGTATATCGCATAACGCATAACGCAAACGTATAGCGCACAACGCATAACGCATAAACCATAACCCATACTTCATAACGCATAACGCATAATGCACAACGAATAACGAACACCGGAAAACCCATTACGCCTAACGCATAACGCATAAAGCATAACGCATAACGCGTAACGCATAACCCCTAACGCAATAACGCATAACGCATAACGCATAACGCATAACGCATAACGCATAACGCATAACGCATAACGCATAACGTATAACTCATAACGCATAACGCATAAAGCATAACGCATAAAAGCATAACGCATAACCCATAACCCTTAACGCATAACGCATAAAGCATAACGCATAACGCATAACGCATAACGCATAACGCATAACGCATAATGCATAACGCATAACGCATAACGCATAACGCATAACGCATAACGCATAACGCATAACGCATAACGCATAACACATAACGCATAACGCATAATGCACAACGCATAACGAATACAGCAAAACGCATACCGCATAACGTATAACGCATAACGCATACCGTATAATGCATAACGCATAAGGCATAACGCATTACGCATAACTTATAACTCATAACTCATAACGAATAACGCATAACGCAAAATGAATAACACATAAAAGCATAACGCATAAGCCTTGATGCATGACGCATATCGCATAACGCATAACGCATAACGCATAACGCATAACGCATAACGCATAACGCATATCGCATAACACCTAACGCATAACGCATAATGCATAACGCATAAGGCATAACGCATTACGCATAACTTATAACTCATAACTCATAACGAATAACGCATAACGCAAAATGAATAACGCATAAAAGCATAACGCATAACCCATAACCCTTAACGCATAACGCATAAAGCATAACGCATAACGCATAACGCATAACGCATAACGCATAACGCATAACGCATAACGCATAACGCATAACGCATAACGCAAAACTTATAACGCATAACGCATAACGCATGCCGTATAACGCATAACGCATAACGCATAACGCATAACGCATAACGCATAACGCATAACGCATAACGCATAACGCATAACGCATAACGCATAACGTATAACGCATAACGCATACCGTATAACGCATAAAGCATAACGCATAACGCATAACGCATAACGCATAACGCATAACGCATAACGCATAACGCATAACGCATAACGCATAACGCATAACGCATAACGCATAACGCATAACGCATAACGCATAACACATAACGCATAACGCATAACGCATAAAGCATAACGCATAAAGCATAACGCATAACGCATAACGCATAACGCATAACGCATAACGCATAACGCATAAGGCTTGATGCATGACGCATATCGCATATCGCAATAACGCATAAGGCTTGATGCATGACGCATATCGCATAACGCATAAGGCATAACGCATAATACATAACGTATAACGCATTATGCATAACGCATAACGCATAACGTATAACGCATAACGCATACCGTACAACGCATAACGCATAACGCAAACCATAAGGCATAAGGCATAACGCATAACGCATGTCAGATCACGCATAACGCATAATGCATAACGCATAAAGCATAACGCATAATGCATAACGCATAAAGCATAACGCATAACGCATAACGCATAACGTATAACGCATAACGCATAACGCATAACGCATAACATATAACGCATAACGCATAACGCATAACGCATAACGCATAACGCATAACGCATAACGCATAACGCATAACGCATAACATATAACGCATAACGCATAACGCATAACGCATAACGCATAACGCATAACGCATAACGCATAACGCATAACGCATAAGGCTTGATGCATGACGCATATCGCATATCGCATAACGCATAAGGCTTGATGCATGACGCATATCGCATAACGCATAAGGCATAACGCATAATACATAACGTATAACGCATTATGCATAACGCATAACGCATAACGTATAACGCATAACGCATACCGTACAACGCATAACGCATAACGCAAACCATAAGGCATAAGGCATAACGCATAACGCATGTCAGATCACGCATAACGCATAATGCATAACGCATAAAGCATAACGCATAACGCATAACGCATAACGTATAACGCATAACGCATAACGCATAACGCAAAACATATAACGCATAACGCATAACGCATAACGCATAACGCATAACGCATAACGCATAACGCATAACGCATAACATATAACGCATAACGCATAACGCATAACGCATAACGCATAACGCATAACGCATAACGCATAACGCATAACGCATAACGCATAACGCATAACGCATAACGCATAAGGCTTGATGCATGACGCATATCGCATATCGCATAACGCATAAGGCTTGATGCATGACGCATATCGCATAACGCATAAGGCATAACGCATAATACATAACGTATAACGCATTATGCATAACGCATAACGCATTACGTATAACGCATAACGCATACCGTACAACGCATAACGCATAACGCAAACCATAAGGCATAAGGCATAACGCATAACGCATAACGCATAACGCAAGTCAGATCACGCATAACGCATAATGCATAACGCATAAAGCATAACGCATAACGCATAACGCATAACGTATAACGCATAACGCATACCGTATAACGCATAATGCATAACGCATAACGCAAACGTATAACACACAACGCATAACGCATAACGCATAACGCATAACGCATAACGCATAACGCATAACGCATAACGCATAACGCATAACGCATAACGCATAACGCAAAACGTATAACGCATAACGCATACCGTACAACGCGTAACGCATAACGCATAACGCAAACGTATAACGCACAACGCATAACGCATAACGCATAACATATAACGCATAACGCATAATATACAACGCATAACGAATACCGCTAAACGCATAACGCATAACGCATACCGTACAACGCATAACGCATAACGCAAACCATAAGGCATAAGGCATAACGCATAACGCATAACGCATAACGCATGTCAGATCACGCATAACGCATAATGCATAACGCATAAAGCATAACGCATAACGCATAACGCATAAAGCATAACGCATAAAGCATAACGCATAACGCATAACGCATAACGCATAACGCATAACGCATAACGCATAACGCATAACGCATAACGCATAACGCATAACGCATAACGCATAACGCATAACGCAAAACGTATAACGCATAACGCATGCCGTATAACGCATAACGCATAACGCAAACGCATAACGCATAACGCATAACGCATAACGCATAACGCATAACGTATAACGCATAAAGCGTAACGCATAACGCATAAATCATAACGCATAACGCATAACGCATAACGCATACCGTATAACGCATAACGCATAACGCATAACGCATAACGCATAAAGCATAACGCATAACGCATAACGCATAACGCATAACGCATAACGCATAACGCATAACGCACAATGTTAACGCATAACACATAACGCATAAGGCGTGATGCATGACGCATATCGCATATCGCATAACGCATAAGGCTTGATGCATGACGCATATCGCATAACGCATAAGGCATAACGCATAATACATAACGTATACCGCATTATGCATAACGCATAACGTATAACGCATAACGTATACGGTATAACGCATAATGCATAACGTATAACGCAAACGTATAACGCACAACGCATAACGCATACCGCATAACGCATAACGCATAACGCATAACGCATAACGCATAACGCATAACGCAAAACGTATAACGCATAACGCATACCGTATAACGCACAACGCACAACGCATAACGCACAACGCATAACCCCTAACGCAATAACGCATAACGCATTACGCATAAAGCATAACGTGTAACTCATACCGCATAACGCATAAAGCATAACGCATAACGCATAACGCATAACGCATAACCCCTACCGCAATAACGCATAACGCATTACGCATAAAGCATAACGTGTAACGCATACCGCATAACGCATAAAGCATAACGCATAACGCATAACGCATATCGCATAACGCATAACGCATAACGCAAACGTATAACGCACAACGCATAACGCATAACGCATAACATATAACGCTTAACGCATAACGCATAACGCATAACGCATAACGCATAACACATAACCCCTAACGCAATAACGCATAACGCATTACGCACAAAGCATAACGTGTAACTCATACCGCATAACGCATAATGCATAAACCATAACCCATACTTCATAACGCATAACGCATAATGCACAACTCATAACGAACACCGGAAAACCCATAACGCCTAACGCATAACGGATCACGCATAACGCATAATGCATAACGCATAACGCATAACGCATAACGCATAACCCCTAACGCAATAACGCATAACGCATAACGCATAACGCATAACGCATAAGCATAACTCATAACGCATAACGCATAACGCATAACGCATAACGCATAACGCATAACGCAAAACGTATAACGCATAACGCATGCCGTATACCGCATAACGCATAACGCAAACGCATAACGCATAACGCATAACGCATAACGCATAACGCATAACGCATAACGCATAACGCATAACGCATAACGCATAACGCATAACGCAAAACGTATAACGCATAACGCATGCCGTATAACGCATAACGCATAACGCAAACGCATAACGCATAACGCATAACGCATAACGCATAACGCATAACGTATAACGCATAAAGCGTAACGCATAACGCATAAATCATAACGCATAACGCATAACGCATAACGCATACCGTATAACGCATAACGCATAACGCATAACGCATAACGCATAAAGCATAACGCATAACGCATAACGCATAACGCATAACGCAAACGCATAACGCATAACGCATAGCGCATAACGCATAACGCATAACGTATAACGCATAAAGCGTAACGCATAACGCATAAATCATAACGCATAACGCATAACGCATAACGCATAACGCATACCGTATAACGCATAACGCATAACGCATAACGCATAACGCATAACGCATAACGCATAACGCATAACGCATAACGCATAACGCATAACGCATAACGCATAAAGCATAACGCATAACGCATAACGCATGAAGCATAACCCATAACGCATAACGCATAACGTATAACGCGTAACGCATACCGTATATCGCATAACGCATAACGCAAACGTATAGCGCACAACGCATAACGCATAAACCATAACCCATACTTCATAACGCATAACGCATAATGCACAACGAATAACGAACACCGGAAAACCCATTACGCCTAACGCATAACGCATAAAGCATAACGCATAACGCGTAACGCATAACCCCTAACGCAATAACGCATAACGCATAACGCATAACGCATAACGCATAACGCATAACGCATAACGCATAACGCATAACGTATAACTCATAACGCATAACGCATAAAGCATAACGCATAAAAGCATAACGCATAACCCATAACCCTTAACGCATAACGCATAAAGCATAACGCATAACGCATAACGCATAACGCATAACGCATAACGCATAATGCATAACGCATAACGCATAACGCATAACGCATAACGCATAACGCATAACGCATAACGCATAACGCATAACACATAACGCATAACGCATAATGCACAACGCATAACGAATACAGCAAAACGCATACCGCATAACGTATAACGCATAACGCATACCGTATAATGCATAACGCATAAGGCATAACGCATTACGCATAACTTATAACTCATAACTCATAACGAATAACGCATAACGCAAAATGAATAACACATAAAAGCATAACGCATAAGCCTTGATGCATGACGCATATCGCATAACGCATAACGCATAACGCATAACGCATAACGCATAACGCATAACGCATATCGCATAACACCTAACGCATAACGCATAATGCATAACGCATAAGGCATAACGCATTACGCATAACTTATAACTCATAACTCATAACGAATAACGCATAACGCAAAATGAATAACGCATAAAAGCATAACGCATAACCCATAACCCTTAACGCATAACGCATAAAGCATAACGCATAACGCATAACGCATAACGCATAACGCATAACGCATAACGCATAACGCATAACGCATAACGCAAAACTTATAACGCATAACGCATAACGCATGCCGTATAACGCATAACGCATAACGCATAACGCATAACGCATAACGCATAACGCATAACGCATAACGCATAACGCATAACGCATAACGCATAACGTATAACGCATAACGCATACCGTATAACGCATAAAGCATAACGCATAACGCATAACGCATAACGCATAACGCATAACGCATAACGCATAACGCATAACGCATAACGCATAACGCATAACGCATAACGCATAACGCATAACGCATAACACATAACGCATAACGCATAACGCATAAAGCATAACGCATAAAGCATAACGCATAACGCATAACGCATAACGCATAACGCATAACGCATAACGCATAAGGCTTGATGCATGACGCATATCGCATATCGCAATAACGCATAAGGCTTGATGCATGACGCATATCGCATAACGCATAAGGCATAACGCATAATACATAACGTATAACGCATTATGCATAACGCATAACGCATAACGTATAACGCATAACGCATACCGTACAACGCATAACGCATAACGCAAACCATAAGGCATAAGGCATAACGCATAACGCATGTCAGATCACGCATAACGCATAATGCATAACGCATAAAGCATAACGCATAATGCATAACGCATAAAGCATAACGCATAACGCATAACGCATAACGTATAACGCATAACGCATAACGCATAACGCATAACATATAACGCATAACGCATAACGCATAACGCATAACGCATAACGCATAACGCATAACGCATAACGCATAACGCATAACGCATAACATATAACGCATAACGCATAACGCATAACGCATAACGCATAACGCATAACGCATAACGCATAACGCATAAGGCTTGATGCATGACGCATATCGCATATCGCATAACGCATAAGGCTTGATGCATGACGCATATCGCATAACGCATAAGGCATAACGCATAATACATAACGTATAACGCATTATGCATAACGCATAACGCATAACGTATAACGCATAACGCATACCGTACAACGCATAACGCATAACGCAAACCATAAGGCATAAGGCATAACGCATAACGCATGTCAGATCACGCATAACGCATAATGCATAACGCATAAAGCATAACGCATAATGCATAACGCATAAAGCATAACGCATAACGCATAACGCATAACGTATAACGCATAACGCATAACGCATAACGCATAACATATAACGCATAACGCATAACGCATAACGCATAACGCATAACGCATAACGCATAACGCATAACGCATAACGCATAACGCATAACATATAACGCATAACGCATAACGCATAACGCATAACGCATAACGCATAACGCATAACGCATAACGCATAAGGCTTGATGCATGACGCATATCGCATATCGCATAACGCATAAGGCTTGATGCATGACGCATATCGCATAACGCATAAGGCATAACGCATAATACATAACGTATAACGCATTATGCATAACGCATAACGCATAACGTATAACGCATAACGCATACCGTACAACGCATAACGCATAACGCAAACCATAAGGCATAAGGCATAACGCATAACGCATGTCAGATCACGCATAACGCATAATGCATAACGCATAAAGCATAACGCATAACGCATAACGCATAACGTATAACGCATAACGCATAACGCATAACGCAAAACATATAACGCATAACGCATAACGCATAACGCATAACGCATAACGCATAACGCATAACGCATAACGCATAACATATAACGCATAACGCATAACGCATAACGCATAACGCATAACGCATAACGCATAACGCATAACGCATAACGCATAACGCATAACGCATAACGCATAACGCATAAGGCTTGATGCATGACGCATATCGCATATCGCATAACGCATAAGGCTTGATGCATGACGCATATCGCATAACGCATAAGGCATAACGCATAATACATAACGTATAACGCATTATGCATAACGCATAACGCATTACGTATAACGCATAACGCATACCGTACAACGCATAACGCATAACGCAAACCATAAGGCATAAGGCATAACGCATAACGCATAACGCATAACGCAAGTCAGATCACGCATAACGCATAATGCATAACGCATAAAGCATAACGCATAACGCATAACGCATAACGTATAACGCATAACGCATACCGTATAACGCATAATACATAACGCATAACGCAAACGTATAACACACAACGCATAACGCATAACGCATAACGCATAACGCATAACGCATAACGCATAACGCATAACGCATAACGCATAACGCATAACGCATAACGCAAAACGTATAACGCATAACGCATACCGTACAACGCGTAACGCATAACGCATAACGCAAACGTATAACGCACAACGCATAACGCATAACGCATAACATATAACGCATAACGCATAATATACAACGCATAACGAATACCGCTAAACGCATAACGCATAACGCATACCGTACAACGCATAACGCATAACGCAAACCATAAGGCATAAGGCATAACGCATAACGCATAACGCATGTCAGATCACGCATAACGCATAATGCATAACGCATAAAGCATAACGCATAACGCATAACGCATAAAGCATAACGCATAAAGCATAACGCATAACGCATAACGCATAACGCATAACGCATAACGCATAACGCATAACGCATAACGCATAACGCATAAGGCTTGATGCATGACGCATATCGCATATCGCAATAACGCATAAGGCTTGATGCATGACGCATATCGCATAACGCATAAGGCATAACGCATAATACATAACGTATAACGCATTATGCATAACGCATAACGCATAACGTATAACGCATAACGCATACCGTACAACGCATAACGCATAACGCAAACCATAAGGCATAAGGCATAACGCATAACGCATAACGCATAACGCATGTCAGATCACGCATAACGCATAATGCATAACGCATAAAGCATAACGCATAACGCATAACGCATAACGTATAACGCATAACGCATAACGCATAACGCATAACATATAACGCATAACGCATAACGCATAACGCATAACGCATAACGCATAACGCATAACGCATAACGCATAACGCATAACATATAACGCATAACGCATAACGCATAACGCATAACGCATAACGCATAACGCATAACGCATAACGCATAACGCATAAGGCTTGATGCATGACGCATATCGCATATCGCATAACGCATAAGGCTTGATGCATGACGCATATCGCATAACGCATAAGGCATAACGCATAATACATAACGTATAACGCATTATGCATAACGCATAACGCATTACGTATAACGCATAACGCATACCGTACAACGCATAACGCATAACGCAAACCATAAGGCATAAGGCATAACGCATAACGCATAACGCATAACGCATGTCAGATCACGCATAACGCATAACGCATAACGTATAACGCATAACGCATAACGCATAACGCATAACGCATAACATATAACGCATAACGCATAACGCATAACGCATAACGCATAACGCATAACGCATAACGCATAACGCATAACGCATAACATATAACGCATAACGCATAACGCATAACGCATAACGCATAACGCATAACGCATAACGCATAACGCATAACGCATAAGGCTTGATGCATGACGCATATCGCATATCGCATAACGCATAAGGCTTGATGCATGACGCATATCGCATAACGCATAAGGCATAACGCATAATACATAACGTATAACGCATTATGCATAACGCATAACGCATAACGCATGCCGTATAACGCATAACGCATAACGCAAACGCATAACGCATAACGCATAACGCATAACGCATAACGTATAACGCATAAAGCGTAACGCATAACGCATAAATCATAACGCATAACGCATAACGCATAACGCATACCGTATAACGCATAACGCATAACGCATAACGCATAACGCATAACGCATAAAGCATAACGCATAACGCATAACGCATAACGCATAACGCATAACGCATAACGCATAACGCACAATGTTAACGCATAACCCATAACGCATAAGGCGTGATGCATGACGCATATCGCATATCGCATAACGCATAAGGCTTGATGCATGACGCATATCGCATAACGCATAAGGCATAACGCATAATACATAACGTATACCGCATTATGCATAACGCATAACGCATAACGCAAACCATAAGGCATAAGGCATAACGCATAACGCATGTCAGATCACGCATAACGCATAATGCATAACGCATAAAGCATAACCCATAACGCATAACGCATAACGTATAACGCATAACGTATACGGTATAACGCATAATGGATAACGCATAACGCATAACGCATTGTTGGATTTACCGACGTTTTTCAAAATCGCCTCTGCTTGTATCTGTCCTTTGAAGTAACCGAAGACAGTACAACGGCTGCAAGCCAGATGTGTCTTAAGAGGGTCTTCCCCGCTTTGCTGAGGGAATTTTTCGCTATTCAGTCTGCTGCAGATTCTCCTAAAGGAAAGACGTTTCGTTCCGAGCCGTGAAATAAAGTCTTGTCTTTATGAACTTTAACTTTGGTTTAGTTTAATCGGCACCCCATTCCCAATAGGTTATGGGCCCAGTTTGCGTTTTTTTAAAGACTGTATTTGTTTAGTTGTAACTGTGTGTTTTATAAACTGTTTTTTTTAACTTAGTTGTGTAGTTATTGTATATAGTAGTGTAATATTAAGTGCCGTAGATAATTGTAACTGTTTCGCTGAACTGCACAACGTTATTAAATAGTGTTTATTAGTTAAGTGTTTAAGTGTTTTGTGAATAGTCAGTCAGTGAAGAAAAGAAACTATGGAAAATTTAAAAACAAGAAGAAATATCAAACCATTTGATGGCGATAGATATAGTTCATGGAAAGTCAGAATACGTGCACTATTGAGTGAACTGGATGTCATCAAGGTGATTGACAATCCAGCACCTGAAAAACAGACTGATGCATGGCAGAAGGCAGAAAGAGTCGCTAAAAGTGCAATAGTGGAATATCTATCTGACTCTCTGCTTGGTTTTGCAAAACCCGAGAGCACCGCAGCCGAAATTTTGAAGAGTCTAGACGAGATATACGAGAGGAAAAGTCTAGCCACTCAACTGGCTATTAGAAAAAGGCTCTTAACACTTAAATTGCAAAGTGATGTGCCGCTAGTGAAGCATTTTACTGTGTTTGATGAGCTTATATCGGAATTGGCAGGAGCTGGTGCGAAACTAGAAGAAACGGACAAAGTGTCACATCTTTTATTGACATTACCTACGACATATGACGGCGTGATAACGGCTATTGAAACTTTAACCGAGGCTAATTTAACATTAGCCTTTGTAAAAACTAGATTACTTGACCATGAGATAAAATTAAAATCGGAGATAAATTTGCCAAACATAAACATGGTTCAAGCAAATTACAACATGAAAAAGTATCAGAGGAATAGTTCAAAATTCAAAAATGTGTGGAAGAAACAGCCATACAATAAAGAAAAAAAACAATTCAACAGAACAAAAACTGATGCAGTCATAAAATGTCATCATTGTGGAAGAAAAGGACACAAGATAAATGACTGTTATTATTATAAAAGAAGCTGTCAACATGATAGTAATAGAAATAGAACAGTTCAAACAGTGCATATTGAAGAGCCACAAGTACCAGGAACTAGTTCTTCTGGTTTTGCATTTATGGCTGGAAATCAAGAAAACTGTGAAATAAAAAATAGTGATAAGATGACATTTATTTTGGACTCTGGTGCATCGGACCACATCGTAAATAAAGACAACGCTTTCCTCAACTTCGAAGAGCTGGTGCCGCCAATCAAGATTTCTGTTGCAAAGAACGGAGAATATATTATGGCAACAAAACGGGGAAGAATACAAGTGATCAGCAACATGGGCGTACGAGGCATGCTGGAAAATGTTTTATTTTGTCCAGAGGTGCCGTACAATTTATTGTCAGTCCGGAGAATGCAAGAGGCCGGTTTGACAATTGTTTTCAATGAAAAAGGAGTCGAAATAGGTAAAAATGGTAAACCTATAATGAAAGGTAAGACTCTAAATTCTTTAATAGGTATCGAAGTTAGGATAGATAAAAGAATGAAAGAAATTAATCATTTCCAAGCTTACAGTAGTGTCAATAATGATTATGATTTGTGGCATAGACGTTTAGGCCACATCGGTAAAACAAAATTTGTAGAATTGAAAATCAAACAAATGGTTGATGATAAAGAGTGTATTGAGAAGGTTATACCTACTGAAAATTTGTGCGAAGCTTGTATAAAAGGCAAACAAGCAAGACTATCTTTCGAAAAGGCCAAAGATAAAAGCCATATCAAACGACCATTGTTTGTTATTCATTCAGATGTCTGCGGTCCTATTACTCCTTCAACGAAAAATAATAAAAATTATTTTGTTCTATTTTTGGATGATTATACTCATTACTGTGTAACGTATTTGATTACGTACAAATCCGATGTGTTTTCGGTTTTTCAAGACTTTGTTGCAAAAAGTGAGGCACATTTTAATTCTAAAATTGTTAACTTGTATTGTGATAATGGTGGAGAGTATTTATCAAATAAGATGAAGGATTATTGTGCACAGAAAGGAATTAGCTATCATTTAACTGTTCCACGAACCCCTCAATTAAACGGTGTTGCCGAACGAATGGTTAGAACAATAACTGAAAAGGCACGCACTATGATAAGTGATGCTAGTTTAGATAAAGCGTTTTGGGGAGAGGCAGTATTGACTGCCACATACTTAATTAATTTAACTCCAACTAAAGCTTTAAGTGTAAACAAAACACCATTCGAATTGTGGCATGATAAGAAGCCCAAATTAAAGTATTTGAAAATTTTCGGTTCAACCGTATATATACATAGTAAGATTAGAAAAACTAAGTTCGATGAAAAGTCATGGAAGGGTATATTAATTGGCTATGAACCGAACGGGTACAAAGTGTGGGATGTGGAACAAGAAAAATCTCTTGTTGTTAGAGATGTGATAGTTGATGAAATAAATTACTTGCAAACTCGACCAGTAATGAGACCTGTTATAGTTGATAAAAATATCTATAATAAAACTGATGCATCTGACTTACAGTTAAAATCAGTAGAAATAGATAAAAGGTCTCATAAATCTGATAATGATGAATCAGATATATCAAAGGCGAGAGAAAAGGTAAATTCAGAAATGAAATTAGGTGCTGAACCTAATAAATCTGTAACAGAAACAGATACGCACAATAATTCTCCATCTGAAAATGTTAATCACAATACTGAAAACAATATAGAACCCCGAAGAAGTAATAGGATCAAACAACGTCCTCCTATATCATATAATGAATGTAACACACAGTATGATCTTTTAATGTGTGCAGAGTCATTTATTAATAAGATACCCAGTTCATATGAGGAAATTGAATCTAGAGAGGATAGAATTAAATGGGAACATGCTATAAATGACGAAATCAATTCATTGCTAACAAATAAAACTTGGACATTGGTTGAAAAACCAGAAAATAGAAACATTGTCGATTGTAAATGGGTATTTACCATCAAAACAGATGAACACGGAAATCCATCAAAATATAAGGCGCGTCTTGTTGCTCGCGGTTTCAGTCAGAAATACTTAATTGATTATGACGAAACATTTGCACCAGTTGCGAGAATGGCAAGTTTTAGATGCATAATTGCCATAGCTAATCAATTCAATTTATTGTTACACCATATGGATGTGAAGACAGCATTCTTAAATGGTAAATTAAAAGAGGAAATTTATATGAGAGTTCCTCAAGGAATTATATGCAAAAACAATCAAGTCTGTAAATTAAATAAAGCTATCTATGGTTTAAAACAGGCAGCGAGAAACTGGTTTGAAGTATTTGAGAAAAGCCTTGTAGATGAAGGTTTCCGAGGTTCACCAGTCGACAGATGTTTATATATATTAGATAGAGGAAATATAGTAAATAATATATATGTTGTACTATATGTGGATGATTTAATGATTGCTACTGCAAAAGAGGATACCATGAAAAACTTTAAAACATACCTAATGAATAAATTTAATATGGTAGATTTAAAGGACATTAGTCTTTTCTTAGGTATAAAAATTGAACGAAAACAGAATAAAATATCCTTAAGTCAAGCTAACTATATTAATACAGTTCTTAGAAGATTTAATATGCATGAGTGTAAGCCGGTGAGCACACCTTTGCCGAGCAAACTTGATTATTTGGCATTGAATTCTGATGAAAAATGTGAAGCACCATGTAAAAGTTTGATTGGTTGTTTAATGTACATAATGGTGTGTACAAGGCCTGATTTGAGTACTGCAGTAAATATTTTGAGTAGATATACTAACAAAAATAATAAAGAACTTTGGCAGAATTTAAAACATGTATTAAGATATCTCAAAAGTTCAAGTAATATTACATTGAACTATGTAAGAGATAATTATAATAATATAATAAGCGGTTACGTTGATTCTGATTGGGGAGGTCATGATGAAAATGATAGACGAAGCACAACAGGTTATTTATTTCAATTATTTGAACGATGCACAATAAGTTGGTCTACAAGACGACAAGCATCGGTAGCTGCGTCATCTACTGAAGCAGAATACATGGCTCTTTTTGAGGGTGTAAGAGAAGCTTTATGGTTAAAGTCCTTGATAGTTAGTCTGAGTATAGAAATATCAAAACCAATTACAATATATGAAGATAATAACGGTTGTATTAGTATAGCAAATAATCCGAGCAATCATAAGAAATCGAAACATATAGACATCAAATATCATTTTTCCAGGGAGCAAATAGAGAAAAATGTAATAAAACTTGAATATGTTTCCACAGAGAATCAAGTTGCAGACATTTTTACAAAGCCTCTACCAGCTATAAAATTTGTGGAGTTCAGGACAAAGATGGGCCTGGAAGGATAATAAAAAAAAAAAAAAAAAAAAAAAAAAAAAGGAGGATATAATAATATATATATATATACTATATTGTAAATGTAGTATTATAAGTTTTTTTTGATCGGGTCTGATTAGGTTTTCTGGGTTTTCCTAATCCTATGCAACAAATGTTGGACCACGTGTACACTCCCAGAAACGGAAAGGAACGAGACGTGAGTTCTTGAAAGGAACAGTTATTGCATTGAGAACAATAGTAGAGTCAATTTTGAGGAGGCGTGTTGGATTTACCGACGTTTTTCAAAATCGCCTCTGCTTGTATCTGTCCTTTGAAGTAACCGAAGACAGTACAACGGCTGCAAGCCAGATGTGTCTTAAGAGGGTCTTCCCCGCTTTGCTGAGGGAATTTTTCGCTATTCAGTCTGCTGCAGATTCTCCTAAAGGAAAGACGTTTCGTTCCGAGCCGTGAAATAAAGTCTTGTCTTTATGAACTTTAACTTTGGTTTAGTTTAATCGGCACCCCATTCCCAATACGCATAACGCAAACCATAAGGCATAAGGCATAACGCATAACGCATAACGCATAACGCATGTCAGATCACTCATAACGCATAATGCATAACGCATAAAGCATAACGCATAACGCATATCGCATAACGCATAACGCATAACGCATAACGCATAACGCATAACGCATAACGCATAACGCATAACGCATAACGCAAAACGTATAACGCATAACGCATGCCGTATAACGCATAACGCATAACGCATAACGCATAACGCATAACGCATAACGCATAACGCATAACGCATAACGCATAACGCATAACGCATAACGCATAACGCATAACGCGTAACGCGTAACGCGTAACGCGTAACGCGTAACGCGTAACGCATAACGCATAACGCATAACGCATAACGCATAGCGCATAACGCATAACGCATAACGTATAACGCATAAAGCGTAACGCATAACGCATAAATCATAACGCATAACGCATAACGCATAACGCATAACGCATACCGTATAACGCATAACGCATAACGCATAACGCATAACGCATAACGCATAACGCATAACGCATAACGCATAACGCATAACGCATAACGCATAAAGCATAACGCATAACGCATAACGCATGAAGCATAACCCATAACGCATAACGCATAACGTATAACGCGTAACGCATACCGTATATCGCATAACGCATAACGCAAACGTATATCGCACAACGCATAACGCATAAACCATAACCCATACTTCATAACGCATAACGCATAATGCACAACGAATAACGAACACCGGAAAACCCATTACGCCTAACGCATAACGCATAAAGCATAACGCATAACGCGTAACGCATAACCCCTAACGCAATAACGCATAACGCATAACGCATAACGCATAACGCATAACGCATAACGCATAACGCATAACGCATAACGCATAACGCATAACGCATAACGTATAACTCATAACGCATAACGCATAAAGCATAACGCATAAAAGCATAACGCATAACCCATAACCCTTAACGCATAACGCATAAAGCATAACGCATAACGCATAACGCATAACGCATAATGCATAACGCATAACGCATAACGCATAACGCATAACGCATAACGCATAACGCATAACGCATAACGCATAACGCATAACACATAACGCATAACGCATAATGCACAACGCATAACGAATACAGCAAAACGCATAACGCATAACGTATAACGCATAACGCATACCGTATAATGCATAACGCATAAGGCATAACGCATTACGCATAACTTATAACTCATAACTCATAACGAATAACGCATAACGCAAAATGAATAACACATAAAAGCATAACGCATAAGCCTTGATGCATGACGCATATCGCTTAACGCATAACGCATAACGCATAACGCATAACGCATAACGCATATCGCATAACACCTAACGCATAACGCATAATGCATAACGCATAAGGCATAACGCATTACGCATAACTTATAACTCATAACTCATAACGAATAACGCATAACGCAAAATGAATAACGCATAAAAGCATAACGCATAACCCATAACCCTTAACGCATAACGCATAAAGCATAACGCATAACGCATAACGCATAACGCATAACGCATAACGCATAACGCATAACGCATAACGCAAAACTTATAACGCATAACGCATAACGCATGCCGTATAACGCATAACGCATAACGCATAACGCATAACGCAAAACGCATAACGCATAACGCATAACGCATAACGCATAACGCATAACGTATAACGCATAACGCATACCGTATAACGCATAAAGCATAACGCATAACGCATAACGCATAACGCATAACGCATAACGCATAACGCATAACGCATAACGCATAACGCATAACGCATAACGCATAACGCATAACGCATAACGCATAACGCATAACGCATAACACATAACGCATAACGCATAACGCATAAAGCATAACGCATAAAGCATAACGCATAACGCATAACGCATAACGCATAACGCATAACGCATAACGCATAACGCATAACGCATAACACATAACGCATAACGCATAATGCACAACGCATAACGAATACAGCAAAACGCATAACGCATAACGTATAACGCATAACGCATACCGTATAATGCATAACGCATAAGGCATAACGCATTACGCATAACTTATAACTCATAACTCATAACGAATAACGCATAACGCAAAATGAATAACACATAAAAGCATAACGCATAAGCCTTGATGCATGACGCATATCGCATAACGCATAACGCATAACGCATAACGCATAACGCATAACGCATATCGCATAACCCCTAACGCATAACGCATAATGCATAACGCATAAGGCATAACGCATTACGCATAACTTATAACTCATAACGAATAACGAATAACGCATAACGCAAAATGAATAACGCATAAAAGCATAACGCATAACCCATAACCCTTAACGCATAACGCATAAAGCATAACGCATAAAGCATAACGCATAACGCATAACGCATAACGCATAACGCATAACGCATAACGCATAACGCATAACGCATAACGCATAACGCATAACGCATAACGCATAACGCAAAACTTATAACGCATAACGCATAACGCATGCCGTATAACGCATAACGCATAACGCATAACGCATAACGCATAACGCATAACGCATAACGCATAACGCATAACGCATAACGCATAACGTATAACGCATAACGCATACCGTATAACGCATAAAGCATAACGCATAACGCATAACGCATAACGCATAACGCATAACGCATAACGCATAACGCATAACGCATAACGCATAACGCATAACGCATAACGCATAACGCATAACGCATAACGCATAACACATAACGCATAACGCATAACGCATAAAGCATAACGCATAAAGCATAACGCATAACGCATAACGCATAACGCATAACGCATAACGCATAACGCATAACGCATAACGCATAAGGCTTGATGCATGACGCATATCGCATATCGCAATAACGCATAAGGCTTGATGCATGACGCATATAGCATAACGCATAAGGCATAACGCATAATACATAACGTATAACGCATTATGCATAACGCATAACGCATAACGTATAACGCATAACGCATACCGTACAACGCATAACGCATAACGCAAACCATAAGGCATAAGGCATAACGCATAACGCATGTCAGATCACGCATAACGCATAATGCATAACGCATAAAGCATAACGCATAATGCATAACGCATAAAGCATAACGCATAACGCATAACGCATAACGTATAACGCATAACGCATAACGCATAACGCATAACATATAACGCATAACGCATAACGCATAACGCATAACGCATAACGCATAACGCATAACGCATAACGCATAACGCATAACGCATAACGCATAACGCATAACATATAACGCATAACGCATAACGCATAACGCATAACGCATAACGCATAACGCATAACGCATAAGGCTTGATGCATGACGCATATCGCATATCGCATAACGCATAAGGCTTGATGCATGACGCATATCGCATAACGCATAAGGCATAACGCATAATACATAACGTATAACGCATTATGCATAACGCATAACGCATAACGTATAACGCATAACGCATACCGTACAACGCATAACGCATAACGCAAACCCTAAGGCATAAGGCATAACGCATAACGCATGTCAGATCACGCATAACGCATAATGCATAACGCATAAAGCATAACGCATAACGCATAACGCATAACGTATAACGCATAACGCATAACGCATAACGCAAAACATATAACGCATAACGCATAACGCATAACGCATAACGCATAACGCATAACGCATAACGCATAACGCATAACATATAACGCATAACGCATAACGCATAACGCATAACGCATAACGCATAACGCATAACGCATAACGCATAACGCATAACGCATAAGGCTTGATGCATGACGCATATCGCATATCGCATAACGCATAAGGCTTGATGCATGACGCATATCGCATAACGCATAAGGCATAACGCATAAAACATAACGTATAACGCATTATGCATAACGCATAACGCATTACGTATAACGCATAACGCATACCGTACAACGCATAACGCATAACGCAAACCATAAGGCATAAGGCATAACGCATAACGCATAACGCATAACGCAAGTCAGATCACGCATAACGCATAATGCATAACGCATAAAGCATAACGCATAACGCATAACGCATAACGTATAACGCATAACGCATACCGTATAACGCATAATGCATAACGCATAACGCAAACGTATAACACACAACGCATAACGCATAACGCATAACGCATAACGCATAACGCATAACGCATAAAGCATAACGCATAACGCATAACGCATAAAGCATAACGCATAAAGCATAACGCATAACGCATAACGCATAACGCATAACGCATAACGCATAACGCATAACGCATAACGCAAAACGTATAACGCATAACGCATACCGTACAACGCGTAACGCATAACGCATAACGCAAACGTATAACGCACAACGCATAACGCATAACGCATAACATATAACGCATAACGCATAATATACAACGCATAACGAATACCGCTAAACGCATAACGCATAACGCATACCGTACAACGCATAACGCATAACGCAAACCATAAGGCATAAGGCATAACGCATAACGCATAAAGCATAACGCATAACGCATAACGCATAAAGCATAACGCATAAAGCATAACGCATAACGCATAACGCATAACGCATAACGCATAACGCATAACGCATAACGCATAACGCATAACGCATAAGGCTTGATGCATGACGCATATCGCATATCGCAATAACGCATAAGGCTTGATGCATGACGCATATCGCATAACGCATAAGGCATAACGCATAATACATAACGTATAACGCATTATGCATAACGCATAACGCATAACGTATAACGCATAACGCATACCGTACAACGCATAACGCATAACGCAAACCATAAGGCATAAGGCATAACGCATAACGCATAACGCATAACGCATGTCAGATCACGCATAACGCATAATGCATAACGCATAAAGCATAACGCATAACGCATAACGCATAACATATAACGCATAACGCATAACGCATAACGCATAACGCATAACGCATAACGCATAACGCATAACGCATAACGCATAACATATAACGCATAACGCATAACGCATAACGCATAACGCATAACGCATAACGCATAACGCATAACGCATAACGCATAACGCATAAGGCTTGATGCATGACGCATATCGCATATCGCATAACGCATAAGGCTTGATGCATGACGCATATCGCATAACGCATAAGGCATAACGCATAATACATAACGTATAACGCATTATGCATAACGCATAACGCATTACGTATAACGCATAACGCATACCGTAAAACGCATAACGCATAACGCAAACCATAAGGCATAAGGCATAACGCATAACGCATAACGCATAACGCATGTCAGATCACGCATAACGCATAATGCATAACGCATAAAGCATAACGCATAACGCATAACGTATAACGCATAACGCATACCGTATAACGCATAATGCATAACGCATAACGCAAGCGTATAACACACAACGCATAACGCATAACGCATAACGCATAACATATAACGCATAACGCATAATATACAACGCATAACGAATACCGCAAAACGCATAACGCATAAAGCGTAACGCATAACGCATAAATCATAACGCATAACGCATAACGCATAACGCATACCGTATAACGCATAACGCATAACGCATAACGCATAACGCATAAAGCATAACGCATAACGCATAACGCATAACGCATAACGCATAACGCATAACGCATAACGCACAATGTTAACGCATAACCCATAACGCATAAGGCGTGATGCATGACGCATATCGCATATCGCATAACGCATAAGGCTTGATGCATGACGCATATCGCATAACGCATAAGGCATAACGCATAATACATAACGTATACCGCGTTATGCATAACGCATAACGCATAACGCAAACCATAAGGCATAAGGCATAACGCATAACGCATGTCAGATCACGCATAACGCATAATGCATAACGCATAAAGCATAACCCATAACGCATAACGTATAACGCATAACGTATACGGTATAACGCATAATGGATAACGCATAACGCATAACGCATAACGCAAACCATAAGGCATAAGGCATAACGCATAACGCATAACGCATAACGCATAACGCATGTCAGATCACTCATAACGCATAATGCATAACGCATAAAGCATAACGCATAACGCATATCGCATAACGCATAACGCATAACGCATAACGCATAACGTATAACGCATAACGCATAACGCATAACGCATAACGCATAACGCATAACGCATAACGCATAACGCATAACGCATAACGCATAACGCATAAAGCATAACGCATAACGCATGAAGCATAACCCATAACGCATAACGCATAACGTATAACGCGTAACGCATACCGTATATCGCATAACGCATAACGCAAACGTATAGCGCACAACGCATAACGCATAAACCATAACCCATACTTCATAACGCATAACGCATAATGCACAACGAATAACGAACACCGGAAAACCCATTACGCCTAACGCATAACGCATAAAGCATAACGCATAACGCGTAACGCATAACCCCTAACGCAATAACGCATAACGCATAACGCATAACGCATAACGCATAACGCATAACGCATAACGCATAACGCATAACGCATAACGCATAACGCATAACGCATAACGCATAACGTATAACTCATAACGCATAACGCATAAAGCATAACGCATAAAAGCATAACGCATAACCCATAACCCTTAACGCATAACGCATAAAGCATAACGCATAACGCATAACGCATAACGCATAACGCATAACGCATAATGCATAACGCATAACGCATAACGCATAACGCATAACGCATAACGCATAACGCATAACGCATAACGCATACCACATAACGCATAACGCATAATGCACAACGCATAACGAATACAGCAAAACGCATAACGCATAACGTATAACGCATAACGCATACCGTATAATGCATAACGCATAAGGCATAACGCATTACGCATAACTTATAACTCATAACTCATAACGAATAACGCATAACGCAAAATGAATAACACATAAAAGCATAACGCATAAGCCTTGATGCATGACGCATATCGCATAACGCATAACGCATAACGCATAACGCATAACGCATAACGCATAACGCATATCGCATAACACCTAACGCATAACGCATAATGCATAACGCATAAGGCATAACGCATTACGCATAACTTATAACTCATAACTCATAACGAATAACGCATAACGCAAAATGAATAACGCATAAAAGCATAACGCATAACCCATAACCCTTAACGCATAACGCATAAAGCATAACGCATAACGCATAACGCATAACGCATAACGCATAACGCATAACGCATAACGCATAACGCATAACGCATAACGCATAACGCAAAACTTATAACGCATAACGCATAACGCATGCCGTATAACGCATAACGCATAACGCATAACGCATAACGCATAACGCATAACGCATAACGCATAACGCATAACGCATAACGTATAACGCATAACGCATACCGTATAACGCATAAAGCATAACGCATAACGCATAACGCATAACGCATAACGCATAACGCATAACGCATAACGCATAACGCATAACGCATAACGCATAACGCATAACGCATAACGCATAACGCATAACGCATAACGCATAACGCATAACGCATAACACATAACGCATAACGCATAACGCATAAAGCATAACGCATAAAGCATAACGCATAACGCATAACGCATAACGCATAACGCATAACGCATAACGCATAACGCATAACGCATAACGCATAACACATAACGCATAACGCATAATGCACAACGCATAACGAATACAGCAAAACGCATAACGCATAACGTATAACGCATAACGCATACCGTATAATGCATAACGCATAAGGCATAACGCATTACGCATAACTTATAACTCATAACTCATAACGAATAACGCATAACGCAAAATGAATAACACATAAAAGCATAACGCATAAGCCTTGATGCATGACGCATATCGCATAACGCATAACGCATAACGCATAACGCATAACGCATAACGCATAACGCATAACGTATAACGCATAACGCATAACGCATAACGCAAAACATATAACGCATAACGCATAACGCATAACGCATAACGCATAACGCATAACGCATAACGCATAACGCATAACATATAACGCATAACGCATAACGCATAACGCATAACGCATAACGCATAACGCATAACGCATAACGCATAACGCATAAGGCTTGATGCATGACGCATATCGCATATCGCATAACGCATAAGGCTTGATGCATGACGCATATCGCATAACGCATAAGGCATAACGCATAATACATAACGTATAACGCATTATGCATAACGCATAACGCATTACGTATAACGCATAACGCATACCGTACAACGCATAACGCATAACGCAAACCATAAGGCATAAGGCATAACGCATAACGCATAACGCATAACGCATAACGCATAACGTATAACGCATAACGCATACCGTATAACGCATAAAGCATAACGCATAACGCATAACGCATAACGCATAACGCATAACGCATAACGCATAACGCATAACGCATAACGCATAACGCATAACGCATAACGCATAACACATAACGCATAACGCATAACGCATAAAGCATAACGCATAAAGCATAACGCATAACGCATAACGCATAACGCATAAAGCATAACGCATAACGCATAACGCATAACGCATAACGCATAACGCATAACGCAAAACTTATAACGCATAACGCATAACGCATGCCGTATAACGCATAACGCATAACGCATAACGTATAACGCATAACGCATACCGTACAACGCATAACGCATAACGCAAACCATAAGGCATAAGGCATAACGCATAACGCATGTCAGATCACGCATAACGCATAACGCATAACGCATAACGCATAACGCATAACGCATAACGCATAACGCATAACGCATAACGCATAAGGCTTGATGCATGACGCATATCGCATATCGCAATAACGCATAAGGCTTGATGCATGACGCATATCGCATAACGCATAAGGCATAACGCATAATACATAACGTATAACGCATTATGCATAACGCATAACGCATAACGTATAACGCATAACGCATACCGTACAACGCATAACGCATAACGCAAACCATAAGGCATAAGGCATAACGCATAACGCATGTCAGATCACGCATAACGCATAATGCATAACGCATAAAGCATAACGCATAACGCATAACGCATAACGCATAACGTATAACGCATAACGCATAACGCATAACGCAAAACATATAACGCATAACGCATAACGCATAACGCATAACGCATAACGCATAACGCATAACGCATAACATATAACGCATAACGCATAACGCATAACGCATAACGCATAACGCATAACGCATAACGCATAACGCATAACGCATAACGCATAACGCATAAGGCTTGATGCATGACGCATATCGCATATCGCATAACGCATAAGGCTTGATGCATGACGCATATCGCATAACGCATAAGGCATAACGCATAATACATAACGTATAACGCATTATGCATAACGCATAACGCATTACGTATAACGCATAACGCATACCGTACAACGCATAACGCATAACGCAAACCATAAGGCATAAGGCATAACGCATAACGCATAACGCATAACGCAAGTCAGATCACGCATAACGCATAATGCATAACGCATAAAGCATAACGCATAACGCATAACGCATAACGTATAACGCATAACGCATACCGTATAACGCATAATGCATAACGCATAACGCAAACGTATAACACACAACGCATAACGCATAACGCATAACGCATAACGCATAACGCATAACGCATAACGCATAAAGCATAACGCATAACGCATAACGCATAACGCATAACGCATAACGCATAACGCATAACATATAACGCATAACGCATAATATACAACGCATAACGAATACCGCTAAACGCATAACGCATAACGCATACCGTACAACGCATAACGCATAACGCAAACCATAAGGCATAAGGCATAACGCATAACGCATAACGCATAACGCATGTCAGATCACGCATAACGCATAATGCATAACGCATAAAGCATAACGCATAACGCATAAAGCATAACGTATAACGCATAACGCATACCGTATAACGCATAATGCATAACGCATAATATACAACGCATAACGAATACCGCTAAACGCATAACGCATAACGCATACCGTACAACGCATAACGCATAACGCAAACCATAAGGCATAAGGCATAACGCATAACGCATAACGCATGTCAGATCACGCATAACGCATAATGCATAACGCATGTCAGATCACGCATAACGCATAATGCATAACGCATAAAGCATAACGCATAACGCATAACGCATAACGTATAACGCATAACGCATACCGTATAACGCATAATGCATAACGCATAACGCAAACGTATAACACACAACGCATAACGCATAACGCATAACGCGTAACGCATAACGCATAACGCATAACGCATAAAGCATAACGCATAAAGCATAACGCATAACGCATAACGCATAACGCATAACGCATAACGCATAACGCATAACGCATAACGCATAACGCATAACGCATAACGCATAACGCATAAGGCTTGATGCATGGCGCATATCGCATATCGCAATAACGCATAAGGCTTGATGCATGACGCATATCGCATAACGCATAAGGCATAACGCATAATACATAACGTATAACGCATTATGCATAACGCATAACGCATAACGTATAACGCATAACGCATACCGTACAACGCATAACGCATAACGCAAACCATAAGGCATAAGGCATAACGCATAACGCATAACGCATAACGCATGTCAGATCACGCATAACGCATAATGCATAACGCATAAAGCATAACGCATAACGCATAACGCATAACGTATAACGCATAACGCATACCGTATAACGCATAATGCATAACGCATAACGCAAACGTATAACACACAACGCATAACGCATAACGCATAACGCATAACGCATAACGCATAACGCATAACGCATAACGCAAAACTTATAACGCGTAACGCATAACGCATAACGCATAACGCATAAAGCATAACGCATAAAGCATAACGCATAACGCATAACGCATAACGCATAACGCATAACGCATAACGCATAACGCATAACGCATAACGCATAACGCATAACGCATAACGCATAACGCATAACGCATAACGCATAACGCATAACATATAACGCATAACGCATAACGCATAACGCATAACGCATAACGCATAACGCATAACGCATAACGCATAACGCATAAGGCTTGATGCATGACCCATATCGCATATCGCATAACGCATAAGGCTTGATGCATGACGCATATCGCATAACGCATAAGGCATAACGCATAATACATAACGTATAACGCATTATGCATAACGCATATCGCATTACGTATAACGCATAACGCATACCGTACAACGCATAACGCATAACGCAAACCATAAGGCATAAGGCATAACGCATAACGCATAACGCATGTCAGATCACGCATAACGCATAATGCATAACGCATAAAGCATAACGCATAACGCATAACGCATAACGTATAACGCATAACGCATACCGTATAACGCATAATGCATAACGCATAACGCAAACGTATAACACACAACGCATAACGCATAACGCATAACGCATAACGCATAACGCATAACGCAAAACTTATAACGCATAACGCATAACGCATAACGCATAACGCATAACGCATAACGCATAAGGCTTGATGCATGACGCATATCGCATATCGCATAACGCATAAGGCTTGATGCATGACGCATATCGCATAACGCATAAGGCATAACGCATAATACATAACGTATAACGCATTATGCATAACGCATAACGCATTACGTATAACGCATAACGCATACCGTACAACGCATAACGCATAACGCAAACCATAAGGCATAAGGCATAACGCATAACGCAAAACGCATGTCAGATCACGCATAACGCATAACGCATAACGCATAAAGCATAACGCATAACGCATAACGCATAACGCATAACGCATAACGCATAACGCATAACGCATAACGCATAACGCATAAGGCTTGATGCATGACGCATATCGCATATCGCATAACGCATAAGGCTTGATGCATGACGCATATCGCATAACGCATAAGGCATAACGCATAATACATAACGTATAACGCATTATGCATAACGCATAACGCATTACGTATAACGCATAACGCATACCGTACAACGCATAACGCATAACGCAAACCATAAGGCATAAGGCATAACGCATAACGCATAACGCATGTCAGATCACGCATAACGCATAATGCATAACGCATAAAGCATAACGCATAACGCATAACGCATAACGTATAACGCATAACGCATACCGTATAACGCATAATGCATAACGCATAACGCAAACGTATAACACACAACGCATAACGCATAACGCATAACGCATAACGCATAACGCATAACGCAAAACTTATAACGCATAACGCATAACGCATGTCAGATCACGCATAACGCATAATGCATAACGCATAAAGCATAACGCATAACGCATAACGCATAACGTATAACGCATAACGCATAACGCATAACGCATAACATATAACGCATAACGCATAACGCATAACGCATAACGCATAACGCATAACGCATAACGCATAACGCATAACGCATAACGCATAACGCATAACATATAACGCATAACGCATAACGCATAACGCATAACGCATAACGCATAACGCATAACGCATAACGCATAACGCATAACGCATAAGGCTTGATGCATGACGCATATCGCATATCGCATAACGCATAAGGCTTGATGCATGACGCATATCGCATAACGCATAAGGCATAACGCATAATACATAACGTATAACGCATTATGCATAACGCATAACGCATTACGTATAACGCATAACGCATACCGTACAACGCATAACGCATAACGCAAACCATAAGGCATAAGGCATAACGCATAACGCATAACGCATAACGCATGTCAGATCACGCATAACGCATAATGCATAACGCATAAAGCATAACGCATAACGCATAACGCATAACGTATAACGCATAACGCATACCGTATAACGCATAATGCATAACGCATAACGCAAGCGTATAACACACAACGCATAACGCATAACGCATAACGCATAACATATAACGCATAACGCATAATATACAACGCATAACGAATACCGCAAAACGCATAAAGCCTAACGCATAACGGATCACGCATAACGCATAACGCATAACGCTTAACGCATAACGGATCACGCATAACGCATAACTCATAACTCATAAGGAGTAACGCATAACGCATAACGCATAACGCATAACGCATAAGGCTTGATGCATGACGCATATCGCATATCGCATAACGCATAAGGCTTGATGCATGACGCATATCGCATAACGCATAAGGCATAACGCATAACGCATAACGCATAAAGCATGTCAGATCACGCATAACGCATAATGCATAACGCATAAAGCATAACGCATAACGCATAACGCATAACGCATAACGCATAACGCATAACGCATAACGCATATCGCATAACGCATAACGCATAACGCATAACATATAACGCATAACGCATAATGCATAACGCATAACGCATAACGCATAACGCATAACGCATAAGGCTTGATGCATGACGCATATCGCATATCGCATAACGCATAAGGCTTGATGCATGACGCATATCGCATAACGCATAAGGCATAACGCATAATACATAACGTATAACGCATTATGCATAACGCATAACGCATTACGTATAACGCATAACGCATACCGTACAACGCATAACGCATAACGCAAACCATAAGGCATAAGGCATAACGCATAACGCATAACGCATAACGCATGTCAGATCACGCATAACGCATAATGCATAACGCATAAAGCATAACGCATAACGCATAACGCATAACGCATAACGTATAACGCATAACGCATACCGTATAACGCATAATGCATAACGCATAACGCAAACGTATAACACACAACGCATAACGCATAACGCATAACGCATAACGCATAACGCATAACGCATAACGCATAACGCATAACGCATAACGCATAACGCATAACGCATAACGCATAACGCATAACATATAACGCATAACGCATAACGCATAACGCATAACGCATAACGCATAAGGCTTGATGCATGACGCATATCGCATATCGCATAACGCATAAGGCTTGATGCATGACGCATATCGCATAACGCATAAGGCATAACGCATAATACATAACGTATAACGCATTATGCATAACGCATAACGCATTACGTATAACGCATAACGCATAATATACAACGCATAACGAATACCGCAAAACGCATAACGCCTAACGCATAACGCATAACGCATAACGCATAACGCATAACGCATAACGCATAACGCATAAGGCTTGATGCATGACGCATATCGCATATCGCAATAACGCATAAGGCTTGATGCATGACGCATATCGCATAACGCATAAGGCATAACGCATACCGTACAACGCATAACGCATAACGCAAACCATAAGGCATAAGGCATAACGCATAACGCATAACGCATAACGCATAACGCATGTCAGATCACGCATAACGCATAACGCATAACATATAACGCATAACGCATAACGCATAACGCATAACGCATAACGCATAACGCATAACGCATAACGCATAACGCATAACGCATAACGCATAACGCATAACGCATAACGCATAACGCATAACGCATAACGCATAACGCATAACATATAACGCATAACGCATAACGCATAACGCATAACGCATAACGCATAACGCACAACGCATAAGGCTTGATGCATGACGCATATCGCACATCGCATAACGCATAAGGCTTGATGCATGACGCATATCGCATAACGCATAAGGCATAACGCATAATACATAACGTATAACGCATTATGCATAACGCATAACGCATTACGTATAACGCATAACGCATACCGTACAACGCATAACGCATAACGCAAACCATAAGGCATAAGGCATAACGCATAACGCATAACGCATAACGCATGTCAGATCACGCATAACGCATAATGCATAACGCATAAAGCATAACGCATAACGCATAACGCATAACGTATAACGCATAACGCATACCGTATAACGCATAATGCATAACGCATAACGCAAGCGTATAACACACAACGCATAACGCATAACGCATAACATATAACGCATAACGCATAATATACAACGCATAACGAATACCGCAAAACGCATAACGCCTAACGCATAACGGATCACGCATAACGCATAACTCATAACTCATAAGGAGTAACGCATAACGCATAACGCATAACGCATAACGCATAACGCGTAACGCATAACGCATACCGCATAACGCATAAGGCATAACGCATTACGAATAACTTATAACTCATAACTCATAACGAATAACGCATAACGCAAAATGAATAACACATAAAAGCATAACGCATAACCCATAACCCTTAACGCATAACGCATAAAGCATAACGCATAAGGCTTGATGCATGACGCATATCGCATAACGCATAACGCATAACGCATAACGCATAACGCATAACGCATAACGCATAACGCAAACCATAAGGCATAAGGCATAACGCATAACGCATAACGCATAACGCATGTCAGATCACGCATAACGCATAATGCATAACGCATAAAGCATAACGCATAACGCATAACGCATAACGCATAACGTATAACGCATAACGCATACCGTATAACGCATAATGCATAACGCATAACACAAACGTATAACACACAACGCATAACGCATAACGCATAACGCATAACGCATAACGCATAACGCATAACGCATAACGCATAACGCATAACGCATAACGCATAACGCATAACGCATAACGCATAACGCATAACGCATAACATATAACGCATAACGCATAATATACAACGCATAACGAATACCGCAAAACGCATAACGCCTAACGCATAACGGATCACGCATAACGCATAACGCATAACGCTTAACGCATAACGGATCACGCATAACGCATAACTCATAACTCATAAGGAGTAACGCATAACGCATAACGCATAACGCATAACGCATAACGCATAACGCATAACGCATAATGCATAAAGCATAACGCATAACGCATAACGCATAACGCATAACTCATTACTCATAACGAATAACGCATAACGCATAACGCATAACGCATAACGCATAACGCATACCGTATAACGCATAACGCATAACGCATAACGCATAACGCATAACGCATAACGCATAACGCATAACGTGTAACTCATAACGCATAACGCATAAAGCATAACGCATAACGCATAACGCATAAACCATAACCCATACTTCATAACGCATAACACATAATGCACAACGAATAACGAACACCGGAAAACCCATAACGCCTAACGCACAACGCATAAAGCATAACGCATAACGCATAACGCATAACGCATAAACCATAACCCATACTTCATAACGCATAACGCATAATGCACAACGAATAACGAACACCGGAAAACCCATAACGCCTAACGCATAACGCATAACGCATAACGCATATCGCATAACGCATAACGCATAACGCAAACGTATAACGCACAACGCATAACGCATAACGCATAACGCATAACATATAACGCATATCGCATATCGCATAACGCATAAGGCTTGATGCATGACGCATATCGCATAACGCATAAGGCATAACGCATAATACATAACGTATAACGCATTATGCATAACCCATAACCCTTAACGCATAACGCATAACGCATAATGCACAACGCTTAACGAATACCGCAGATAGCATAACGCCTAACGCATAACGGATCACGCATGACGCATAAAGCATAACGCATAACGCATAAGGCTTGATGCATGACGCATATCGCATATCGCATAACGCATAAGGCTTGATGCATGACGCATATCGCATAACGCATAAGGCATAACGCATAATACATAACGTATAACGCATTATGCATAACGCATAACGCATTACGTATAACGCATAACGCATACCGTACAACGCATAACGCATAACGCAAACCATAAGGCATAAGGCATAACGCATAACGCATAACGCATAACGCATGTCAGATCACGCATAACGCATAATGCATAACGCATAAAGCATAACGCATAACGCATAACGCAAAACGTATAACGCATAACGCATACCGTATAACGCATAATGCATAACGCATAACGCAAACGTATAACACACAACGCATAACGCATAACGCATAACGCATAACGCATAACGCATAACGCATAACGCATAACTCATAACCCATAAGGAGTAACGCATAACGCATAACGCATAACGCATAACGCATGTCAGATCACGCATAACGCATAATGCATAACGCATAAAGCATAACGCATAACGCATAACGCATAACGTATAACGCATAACGCATTACGCATAACGCATAACATATAACGCATAACGCATAACGCATAACGCATAACGCATAACGCATAACGCATAACGCATAACATATAACGCATAACGCATAACGCATAACGCATAACGCATAACGCATAACGCATAAGGCTTGATGCATGACGCATATCGCATATCGCATAACGCATAAGGCTTGATGCATGACGCATATCGCATAACGCATAAGGCATAACGCATAATACATAACGTATAACGCATTATGCATAACGCATAACGCATTACGTATAACGCATAACGCATACCGTACAACGCATAACGCATAACGCAAACCATAAGGCATAAGGCATAACGCATAACGCATAACGCATAACGCATGTCAGATCACGCATAACGCATAATGCATAACGCATAAAGCATAACGCATAACGCATAACGCATAACGTATAACGCATAACGCATACCGTATAACGCATAATGCATAACGCATAACGCAAACGTATAACACACAACGCATAACGCATAACGCATAACGCATAACGCATAACGCATAACGCATAACGCATAACGCATAATGCATAAAGCATAACGCATAACGCATAACGCATAACTTATAACTCATTACTCATAACGAATAACGCATAACGCATAACGCATAACGCATAACGCATACCGTATAACGCATAACGCATAACGCATAACGCATAACGCATAACGCATAACGCATAACGTGTAACTCATAACGCATAACGCATAAAGCATAACGCATAACGCATAACGCATAAACCATAACCCATACTTCATAACGCATAACACATAATGCACAACGAATAACGAACACCGGAAAACCCATAACGCCTAACGCACAACGCATAAAGCATAACGCATAACGCATAACGCATAACGCATAAACCATAACCCATACTTCATAACGCATAACGCATAATGCACAACGAATAACGAACACCGGAAAACCCATAACGCCTAACGCATAACGCATAACGCATAACGCATATCGCATAACGCATAACGCATAACGCAAACGTATAACGCACAACGCATAACGCATAACGCATAACGCATAACATATAACGCATATCGCATATCGCATAACGCATAAGGCTTGATGCATGACGCATATCGCATAACGCATAAGGCATAACGGATAATACATAACGTATAACGCATTATGCATAACCCATAACTCTTAACGCATAACGCATAACGCATAATGCACAACGCTTAACGCATACCGCAGATAGCATAACGCCTAACGCATAACGGATCACGCATGACGCATAAAGCATAACGCATAACGCATAAGGCTTGATGCATGACGCATATCGCATATCGCATAACGCATAAGGCTTGATGCATGACGCATATCGCATAACGCATAAGGCATAACGCATAATACATAACGGATAACGCATTATGCATAACGCATAACGCATTACGTATAACGCATAACGCATACCGTACAACGCATAACGCATAACGCAAACCATAAGGCATAAGGCATAACGCATAACGCATAACGCATAACGCATGTCAGATCACGCATAACGCATAATGCATAACGCATAAAGCATAACGCATAACGCATAACGTATAACGCATAACGCATACCGTATAACGCATAATGCATAACGCATAACGCAAACATATAACACACAACGCATAACGCATAACGCATAACGCATAACGCATAACGCATAACGCATAACTCATAACCCATAAGGAGTAACGCATAACGCATAACGCATAACGCATAACGCATAACGCATAACGCATGTCAGATCACGCATAACGCATAATGCATAACGCATAAAGCATAACGCATAACGCATAACGCATAACGTATAACGCATAACGCATAACGCATAACGCATAACATATAACGCCTAACGCATAACGCATAACGCATAACGCATAACGCATAACGCATAACGCATAACGCATAACATATAACGCATAACGCATAACGCATAACGCATAACGCATAACGCATAACGCATAACGCATAACGCATAACGCATAACGCATAAGGCTTGATGCATGACGCATATCGCATATCGCATAACGCATAAGGCTTGATGCATGACGCATATCGCATAACGCATAAGGCATAACGCATAATACATAACGTATAACGCATTATGCATAACGCATAACGCATTACGTATAACGCATAACGCATACCGTACAACGCATAACGCATAACGCAAACCATAAGGCATAAGGCATAACGCATAACGCATAACGCATAACGCATGTCAGATCACGCATAACGCATAATGCATAACGCATAAAGCATAACGCATAACGCATAACGCATAACGCATAACGTATAACGCATAACGCATACCGTATAACGCATAATGCATAACGCATAACGCAAGCGTATAACACACAACGCATAACGCATAACGCATAACGCATAACATATAACGCATAACGCATAATATACAACGCATAACGAATACCGCAAAACGCATAACGCCTAACGCATAACGGATCACGCATAACGCATAACGCATAACGCTTAACGCATAACGGATCACGCATAACGCATAACTCATAACTCATAAGGAGTAACGCATAACGCATAACGCATAACGCATAACGCATAACGCGTAACGCACAACGCATACCGCATAACGCATAAGGCATAACGCATTACGAATAACTTATAACTCATAACTCATAACGAATAACGCATAACGCAAAATGAATAACACATAAAAGCATAACGCATAACCCATAACCCTTAACGCATAAAGCATAACGCATAAGGCTTGATGCATGACGCATATCGCATAACGCATAACGCATAACGCATAACGCATAACGCATAACGCATAACGCATAACGCATAACGCATAACGCATAACGCATAACGCATAACACATAACGCATAACGCATAACGCATAAAGCATAAAGCATAACGCATAACGCATAACGCATAACGCATAACGCATAACGCATAAGGCTTGATGCATGGCGCATATCGCATATCGCATAACGCATAAGGCTTGATGCATGACGCATATCGCATAACGCATAAGGCATAACGCATAATACAGAACGTATAACGCATTATGCATAACGCATAACGCATAACGTATAACGCATAACGCATACCGTACAACGCATAACGCATAACGCAAACCATAAGGCATAAGGCATAACGCATAACGCATAACGCATAACGCATGTCAGATCACGCATAACGCATAATGCATAACGCATAACGCATAACGTATAACGCATAACGCATACCGTACAACGCATAACGCATAACGCAAACCATAAGGCATAAGGCACAACGCATAACGCATAACGCATAACGCATAACATATAACGCATAACGCATAATATACAACGCATAACGAATACCGCTAAACGCATAACGCATAACGCATACCGTACAACGCATAACGCATAACGCAAACCATAAGGCATAAGGCATAAAGCATAACGCATAACGCATAACGCATAACTTATAACGCATAACGCATACCGTATAACGCATAATGCATAACGCATAACGCAAACGTATAACACACAACGCATAACGCATAACGCATAACGCATAACGCATAACGCATAACGCATAACGCATAACGCAAAACTTATAACGCATAACGCATAACGCATAACGCATAACGCATAAAGCATAACGCATAAAGCATAACGCATAACGCATAACGCATAACGCATAACGCATAACGCATAACGCATAAGGCTTGATGCATGACGCATATCGCATATCGCAATAACGCATAAGGCTTGATGCATGACGCATATCGCATAACGCATAAGGCATAACGCATAACGTATAACGCATAACGCATACCGTATAACGCATAAAGCATAACGCATAACGCATAACGCATAACGCATAACGCATAACGCATAACGCATAACGCATAACGCATAACGCATAACGCATAACACATAACGCATAACGCATAACGCATAAAGCATAACGCATAACGCATAACGCATACCGTATAACGCATAATGCATAACGCATAACGCAAGCGTATAACACACAACGCATAACGCATAACGCATAACGCATAACATATAACGCATAACGCATAATATACAACGCATAACAAATACCGCAAAACGCATAACGCCTAACGCATAACGGATCACGCATAACGCATAACGCATAACGCTTAACGCATAACGGATCACGCATAACGCATAACTCATAACTCATAAGGAGTAACGCATAACGCATAACGCATAACGCATAACGCATAACGCGTAACGCACAACGCATACCGCATAACGCATAAGGCATAACGCATTACGAATAACTTATAACTCATATCTCATAACGAATAACGCATAACGCAAAATGAATAACACATAAAAGCATAACGCATAACCCATAACCCTTAACGCATAACGCATAAAGCATAACGCATAAGGCTTGATGCATGACGCATATCGCATAACGCATAACGCATAACGCATAACGCATAACGCATAACGCATAACGCATAACGCATAACGCATAACGCATAACGCATAACGCATAACGCATAACGCATAACGCATAACGCATAACGCATAACGCATAACGCATAACGCATAACACATAACGCATAACGCATAACGCATAAAGCATAAAGCATAACGCATAACGCATAACGCATAACGCATAACGCATAACGCATAACGCATAACGCATAAGGCTTGATGCATGGCGCATATCGCATATCGCATAACGCATAAGGCTTGATGCATGACGCATATCGCATAACGCATAAGGCATAACGCATAATACAGAACGTATAACGCATTATGCATAACGCATAACGCATAACGTATAACGCATAACGCATACCGTACAACGCATAACGCATAACGCAAACCATAAGGCATAAGGCATAACGCATAACGCATAACGCATAACACATGTCAGATCACGAATAACGCATAATGCATAACGCATAACGCATAACGTATAACGCATAACGCATACCGTACAACGCATAACGCATAACGCAAACCATAAGGCATAAGGCACAACGCATAACGCATAACGCATAACGCATAACATATAACGCATAACGCATAATATACAACGCATAACGAATACCGCTAAACGCATAACGCATAACGCATACCGTACAACGCATAACGCATAACGCAAACCATAAGGCATAAGGCATAAAGCATAACGCATAACGCATAACGCATAACGTATAACGCATAACGCATACCGTATAACGCATAATGCATAACGCATAACGCAAACGTATAACACACAACGCATAACGCATAACGCATAACGCATAACGCATAACGCATAACGCATAACGCATAACGCATAACGCAAAACTTATAACGCATAACGCATAACGCATAACGCATAACGCATAAAGCATAACGCATAAAGCATAACGCATAACGCATAACGCATAACGCATAACGCATAACGCATAACGCATAACGCATAACGCATAACGCATAACGCATAACGCATAAGGCTTGATGCATGACGCATATCGCATATCGCAATAACGCATAAGGCTTGATGCATGACGCATATCGCATAACGCATAAGGCATAACGCATAACGTATAACGCATAACGCATACCGTATAACGCATAAAGCATAACGCATAACGCATAACGCATAACGCATAACGCATAACGCATAACGCATAACGCATAACGCATAACGCATAACACATAACGCATAACGCATAACGCATAAAGCATATCGCATAAAGCATAACGCATAACGCATAACGCATAACGCATAACGCATAACGCATAACGCATAACGCATAACGCATAACGCATAACGCATAAGGCTTGATGCATGACGCATAACGCATAACGCATAACGCATAACGCATAACGCATAACGCATAACGCATAACGGATCACGCATAACGCATAACGCATAACGCTTAACGCATAACGGATCACGCATAACGCATAACTCATAACTCATAAGGAGTAACGCATAACGCATAACGCATAACGCATAACGCATAACGCATAACGCATAATGCATAAAGCATAACGCATAACGCATAACGCATAACGCATAACTCATTACTCATAACGAATAACGCATAACGCATAACGCATAACGCATAACGCATAACGCATACCGTATAACGCATAACGCATAACGCATAACGCATAACGCATAACGCATAACGCATAACGCATAAGGCTTGATGCATGACGCATATCGCATATCGCATAACGCATAAGGCTTGATGCATGACGCATATCGCATAACGCATAAGGCATAACGCATAATACATAACGTATAACGCATTATGCATAACGCATAACGCATTACGTATAACGCATAACGCATACCGTACAACGCATAACGCATAACGCAAACCATAAGGCATAAGGCATAACGCATAACGCATAACGCATAACGCATGTCAGATCACGCATAACGCATAATGCATAACGCATAAAGCATAACGCATAACGCATAACGCATAACGTATAACGCATAACGCATACCGTATAACGCATAATGCATAACGCATAACGCAAACGTATAACACACAACGCATAACGCATAACGCATAACGCATAACGCATAACGCATAACGCATAACTCATAACCCATAAGGAGTAACGCATAACGCATAACGCATAACGCATGTCAGATCACGCATAACGCATAATGCATAACGCATAAAGCATAACGCATAACGCATAACGCATAACGTATAACGCATAACGCATAACGCATAACGCATAACATATAACGCATAACGCATAACGCATAACGCATAACGCATAACGCATAACGCATAACGCATAACATATAACGCATAACGCATAACGCATAACGCATAACGCATAACGCATAACGCATAACGCATAAGGCTTGATGCATGACGCATATCGCATATCGCATAACGCATAAGGCTTGATGCATGACGCATATCGCATAACGCATAAGGCATAACGCATAATACATAACGTATAACGCATTATGCATAACGCATAACGCATTACGTATAACGCATAACGCATACCGTACAACGCATAACGCATAACGCAAACCATAAGGCATAAGGCATAACGCATAACGCATAACGCATAACGCATGTCAGATCACGCATAACGCATAATGCATAACGCATAAAGCATAACGCATAACGCATAACGCATAACGCATAACGCATAACGTATAACGCATAACGCATACCGTATAACGCATAATGCATAACGCATAACGCAAACGTATAACACACAACGCATAACGCATAACGCATAACGCATAACGCATAACGCATAACGCATAACGCATAACGCATAACGCATAACGCATAACGCATAACGCATAATGCATAAAGCATAACGCATAACGCATAACGCATAACTTATAACTCATTACTCATAACGAATAACGCATAACGCATAACGCATAACGCATAACGCATACCGTATAACGCATAACGCATAACGCATAACGCATAACGCATAACGCATAACGCATAACGCATAACGCATAACGCATAACGTGTAACTCATAACGCATTACGCATAAAGCATAACGCATAACGCATAACGCATACACCATAACCCATACTTCATAACGCATAACACATAATGCACAACGAATAACGAACACCGGAAAACCCATAACGCCTAACGCACAACGCATAAAGCATAACGCATAACGCATAACGCATAACGCATAAACCATAACCCATACTTCATAACGCATAACGCATAATGCACAACGAATAACGAACACCGGAAAACCCATAACGCCTAACGCATAACGCATAACGCATAACGCATATCGCATAACGCATAACGCATAACGCAAACGTATAACGCACAACGCATAACGCATAACGCATAACGCATAACATATAACGCATATCGCATATCGCATAACGCATAAGGCTTGATGCATGACGCATATCGCATAACGCATAAGGCATAACGCATAATACATAACGTATAACGCATTATGCATAACCCATAACTCTTAACACATAACGCATAACGCATAATGCACAACGCTTAACGAATACCGCAGATAGCATAACGCCTAACGCATAACGGATCACGCTTGATGCATGACGCATATCGCATAACGCATAAGGCATAACGCATAATACATAACGTATAACGCATTATGCATAACGCATAACGCATTACGTATAACGCATAACGCATACCGTACAACGCATAACGCATAACGCAAACCATAAGGCATAAGGCATAACGCATAACGCATAACGCATAACGCATGTCAGATCACGCATAACGCATAATGCATAACGCATAAAGCATAACGCATAACGCATAACGCATAACGTATAACGCATAACGCATACCGTATAACGCATAATGCATAACGCATAAAGCATAACGCATAACGCATAACGCATAACGTATAACGCATAACGCATACCGTATAACGCATAATGCATAACGCATAACGCAAACGTATAACACACAACGCATAACGCATAACGCATAACGCATAACGCATAACGCATAACGCATAACGCATAACGCATAACGCATAACGCATAACTCATAACCCATAAGGAGTAACGCATAACGCATAACGCATAACGCATAACGCATAACGCATAACGCATGTCAGATCACGCATAACGCATAATGCATAACGCATAAAGCATAACGCATAACGCATAACGCATAACGCATAACGTATAACGCATAACGCATAACGCATAACGCATAACATATAACGCATAACGCATAACGCATAACGCATAACGCATAACGCATAACGCATAACGCATAACGCATAACATATAACGCATAACGCATAACGCATAACGCATAACGCATAACGCATAACGCATAACGCATAACGCATAACGCATAACGCATAAGGCTTGATGCATGACGCATATCGCATATCGCATAACGCATAAGGCTTGATGCATGACGCATATCGCATAACGCATAAGGCATAACGCATAATACATAACGTATAACGCATTATGCATAACGCATAACGCATTACGTATAACGCATAACGCATACCGTACAACGCATAACGCATAACGCAAACCATAAGTCATAAGGCATAACGCATAACGCATAACGCATAACGCATGTCAGATCACGCATAACGCATAATGCATAACGCATAAAGCATAACGCATAACGCATAACGCATAACGTATAACGCATAACGCATACCGTATAACGCATAATGCATAACGCATAACGCAAGCGTATAACACACAACGCATAACGCATAACGCATAACGCATAACATATAACGCATAACGCATAATATACAACGCATAACGAATACCGCAAAACGCATAAAGCCTAACGCATAACGGATCACGCATAACGCATAACGCATAACGCTTAACGCATAACGGATCACGCATAACGCATAACTCATAACTCATAAGGAGTAACGCATAACGCATAACGCATAACGCATAACGCATAACGCGTAACGCACAACGCATACCGCATAACGCATAAGGCATAACGCATTACGAATAACTTATAACTCATAACTCATAACGAATAACGCATAACGCAAAATGAATAACACATAAAAGCATAACGCATAACCCATAACCCTTAACGCATAACGCATAAAGCATAACGCATAAGGCTTGATGCATGACGCATATCGCATAACGCATAACGCATAACGCATAACGCATAACGCATAACGCATAACGCATAACGCATAACGCATAACGCATAACGCATAACGCATAACGCATAACGCATAACGCATAACACATAACGCATAACGCATAACGCATAAAGCATAACGCATAACGCATAACGCATAACGCATAACGCATAACGCATAAGGCTTGATGCATGGCGCATATCGCATATCGCATAACGCATAAGGCTTGATGCATGACGCATATCGCATAACGCATAAGGCATAACGCATAATACATAACGTATAACGCATTATGCATAACGCATAACGCATAACGTATAACGCATAACGCATACCGTACAACGCATAACGCATAACGCAAACCATAAGGCATAAGGCATAACGCATAACGCATAACGCATAACGCATGTCAGATCACGCATAACGCATAATGCATAACGCATAACGCATAACGTATAACGCATAACGCATACCGTACAACGCATAACGCATAACGCAAACCATAAGGCATAAGGCACAACGCATAACGCATAACGCATAACGCATAACATATAACGCATAACGCTTAATATACAACGCATAACGAATACCGCTAAACGCATAACGCATAACGCATACCGTACAACGCATAACGCATAACGCAAACCATAAGGCATAAGGCATAACGCATAACGCATAACGCATGTCAGATCACGCATAACGCATAATGCATAACGCATAAAGCATAACGCATAACGCATAACGCATAACGTATAACGCATAACGCATACCGTATAACGCATAATGCATAACGCATAACGCAAACGTATAACACACAACGCATAACGCATAACGCATAACGCATAACGCATAACGCATAACGCATAACGCAAAACTTATAACGCATAACGCATAACGCATAACGCATAACGCATAAAGCATAACGCATAAAGCATAACGCATAACGCATAACGCATAACGCATAACGCATAACGCATAACGCATAACGCATAACGCATAACGCATAACGCATAACGCATAACGCATAAGGCTTGATGCATGACGCATATCGCATATCGCAATAACGCATAAGGCTTGATGCATGACGCATATCGCATAACGCATAAGGCATAACGCATAATACATAACGTATAACGCATTATGCATAACGCATAACGCATAACGTATAACGCATAACGCATACCGTACAACGCATAACGCATAACGCAAACCATAAGGCATAAGGCATAACGCATAACGCATAACGCATAACGCATGTCAGATCACGCATAACGCATAATGCATAACGCATAAAGCATAACGCATAACGCATAACGCATAACGTATAACGCATAACGCATAACGCATAACGCATAACATATAACGCATAACGCATAACGCATAACGCATAACGCATAACGCATAACGCATAACGCATAACGAATAACGCATAACGCATAACGCATAACGCATAACATATAACGCATAACGCATAACGCATAACGCATAACGTATAACTCATTACTCATAACGAATAACGCATAACGCATAACGCATAACGCATAACGCATAACGCATAAACCATAACCCATACTTCATAACGCATAACGCATAATGCACAACGAATAACGAACACCGGAAAACCCATAACGCCTAACGCATAACGCATAACGCATAACGCATAACGCATAACGCATAACGCATAACGCATAACGCATACCGCATAACGCATAAGGCATAACGCATTACGAATAACTTATAACTCATAACTCATAACGAATAACGCATAACGCAAAATGAATAACACATAAAAGCATAACGCATAACCCATAACCCTTAACGCATAACGCATAAAGCATAACGCATAAGGCTTGATGCATGACGCATATCGCATAACGCATAACGCATAACGCATAACGCATAACGCATAACGCATAACGCATAACGCATAACGCATAACGCATAACACATAACGCATAACGCATAACGCATAAAGCATAACGCATAACGCATAACGCATAACGCATAACGCATAACGCATAACGCATAACGCATAAGGCTTGATGCATGGCGCATATCGCATATCGCATAACGCATAAGGCTTGATGCATGACGCATATCGCATAACGCATAAGGCATAACGCATAATACATAACGTATAACGCATTATGCATAACGCATAACGCATAACGTATAACGCATAACGCATACCGTACAACGCATAACGCATAACGCAAACCATAAGGCATAAGGCATAACGCATAACGCATAACGCATGTCAGATCACGCATAACGCATAATGCATAACGCATAAAGCATAACGCATAACGCATAACGCATAACGTATAACGCATAACGCATAACGCATAACGCATAACATATAACGCATAACTCATAACGCATAACGCATAACGCATAACGCATAACGCATAACGCATAACGCATAACGCATAACGCATAACGCATAACGCATAACGCATAACATATAACGCATAACGCATAACGCATAACGCATAACGCATAACGCATAACGCATAACGCATAACGCATAAGGCTTGATGCATGACGCATATCGCATATCGCATAACGCATAAGGCTTGATGCATGACGCATATCGCATAACGCATAAGGCATAACGCATAATACATAACGTATAACGCATTATGCATAACGCATAACGCATTACGTATAACGCATAACGCATACCGTACAACGCATAACGCATAACGCAAACCATAAGGCATAAGGCATAACGCATAACGCATAACGCATAACGCATGTCAGATCACGCATAACGCATAATGCATAACGCATAAAGCATAACGCATAACGCATAACGCATAACGTATAACGCATAACGCATACCGTATAACGCATAATGCATAACGCATAACGCAAACGTATAACACACAACGCATAACGCATAACGCATAACGCATAACGCATAACGCATAACGCATAACGCATAACGCATAACGCATAACGCATAACGCATAACGCATAACGCATAACGCATAACGCATAACGCATAACGCATAACATATAACGCATAACGCATAATATACAACGCATAACGAATACCGCAAAACGCATAACGCCTAACGCATAACGGATCACGCATAACGCATAACGCATAACGCTTAACGCATAACGGATCACGCATAACGCATAACTCATAACTCATAAGGAGTAACGCATAACGCATAACCCATAACGCATAACGCATAACGCATAACGCATAACGCATAACGCATAAGGCTTGATGCATGGCGCATATCGCATATCGCATAACGCATAAGGCTTGATGCATGACGCATATCGCATAACGCATAAGGCATAACGCATAATACATAACGTATAACGCATTATGCATAATGCATAACGCATAAAGCATAACGCATAACGCATAACGCATAACGTATAACGCATAACACATACCGTATAACGCATAATGCATAACGCATAACGCAAGCGTATAACACACAACGCATAACGCATAACGCATAACGCATAACATATAACGCATAACGCATAATATACAACGCATAACGAATACCGCAAAACGCATAACGCCTAACGCATGTCAGATCACGCATAACGCATAATGCATAACGCATAACGCATAACGTATAACGCATAACGCATACCGTACAACGCATAACGCATAACGCAAACCATAAGGCATAAGGCATAACGCATAACGCATAACGCATAACGCATGTCAGATCACGCATAACGCATAATGCATAACGCATAAAGCATAACGCATAACGCATAACGCATAACGTATAACGCATAACGCATACCGTATAACGCATAATGCATAATGCATAACGCATAACGCAAACGTATAACACACAACGCATAACGCATAACGCATAACGCATAACGCATAACGCATAACGCATAACGCATAACGCATAACGCATAACGCATAACGCATAACGCATAACGCATAACGCATAAAGCATAACGCATAACGCATAACGCATAACGCATAACGCATAACGCATAACGCATAAGGCTTGATGCATGACGCATATCGCATATCGCAATAACGCATAAGGCTTGATGCATGACGCATATCGCATAACGCATAAGGCATAACGCATAATACATAACGTATAACGCATTATGCATAACGCATAACGCATAACGTATAACGCATAACGCATACCGTACAACGCATAACGCATAACGCAAACCATAAGGCATAAGGCATAACGCATAACGCATAACGCATAACGCATGTCAGATCACGCATAACGCATAATGCATAACGCATAAAGCATAACGCATAACGCATAACGCATAACGTATAACGCATAACGCATAACGCATAACATATAACGCATAACGCATAACGCATAACGCATAACGCATAACGCATAACGCATAACGCATAACGCATAACGCATAACGCATAACGCATAACGCATAACATATAACGCATAACGCATAACGCATAACGCATAATGCACAACGAATAACGAACACCGGAAAACCCATAACGCCTAACGCATAACGCATAACGCATAACGCATAACGCATAACGCATAACGCATAACGCATAACGCATAAGGCTTGATGCATGACGCATATCGCATATCGCAATAACGCATAAGGCTTGATGCATGACGCATATCGCATAACGCATAAGGCATAACGCATAATACATAACGTATAACGCATTATGCATAACGCATAACGCATAACGTATAACGCATAACGCATACCGTACAACGCATAACGCATAACGCAAACCATAAGGCATAAGGCATAACGCATAACGCATAACGCATAACGCATGTCAGATCACGCATAACGCATAATGCATAACGCATAAAGCATAACGCATAACGCATAACGCATAACGTATAACGCATAACGCATAACGCATAACGCATAACATATAACGCATAACGCATAACGCATAACGCATAACGCATAACGCATAACGCATAACGCATAACGAATAACGCATAACGCATAACGCATAACGCATAACATATAACGCATAACGCATAACGCATAACGCATAACGTATAACTCATTACTCATAACGAATAACGCATAACGCATAACGCATAACGCATAACGCATAACGCATAAACCATAACCCATACTTCATAACGCATAACGCATAATGCACAACGAATAACGAACACCGGAAAACCCATAACGCCTAACGCATAACGCATAACGCATAACGCATAACGCATAACGCATAACGCATAACGCATAACGCATACCGCATAACGCATAAGGCATAACGCATTACGAATAACTTATAACTCATAACTCATAACGAATAACGCATAACGCAAAATGAATAACACATAAAAGCATAACGCATAACCCATAACCCTTAACGCATAACGCATAAAGCATAACGCATAAGGCTTGATGCATGACGCATATCGCATAACGCATAACGCATAACGCATAACGCATAACGCATAACGCATAACGCATAACGCATAACGCATAACGCATAACACATAACGCATAACGCATAACGCATAAAGCATAACGCATAACGCATAACGCATAACGCATAACGCATAACGCATAACGCATAACGCATAAGGCTTGATGCATGGCGCATATCGCATATCGCATAACGCATAAGGCTTGATGCATGACGCATATCGCATAACGCATAAGGCATAACGCATAATACATAACGTATAACGCATTATGCATAACGCATAACGCATAACGTATAACGCATAACGCATACCGTACAACGCATAACGCATAACGCAAACCATAAGGCATAAGGCATAACGCATAACGCATAACGCATGTCAGATCACGCATAACGCATAATGCATAACGCATAAAGCATAACGCATAACGCATAACGCATAACGTATAACGCATAACGCATAACGCATAACGCATAACATATAACGCATAACTCATAACGCATAACGCATAACGCATAACGCATAACGCATAACGCATAACGCATAACGCATAACGCATAACGCATAACGCATAACGCATAACATATAACGCATAACGCATAACGCATAACGCATAACGCATAACGCATAACGCATAACGCATAACGCATAAGGCTTGATGCATGACGCATATCGCATATCGCATAACGCATAAGGCTTGATGCATGACGCATATCGCATAACGCATAAGGCATAACGCATAATACATAACGTATAACGCATTATGCATAACGCATAACGCATTACGTATAACGCATAACGCATACCGTACAACGCATAACGCATAACGCAAACCATAAGGCATAAGGCATAACGCATAACGCATAACGCATAACGCATGTCAGATCACGCATAACGCATAATGCATAACGCATAAAGCATAACGCATAACGCATAACGCATAACGTATAACGCATAACGCATACCGTATAACGCATAATGCATAACGCATAACGCAAACGTATAACACACAACGCATAACGCATAACGCATAACGCATAACGCATAACGCATAACGCATAACGCATAACGCATAACGCATAACGCATAACGCATAACGCATAACGCATAACGCATAACGCATAACGCATAACATATAACGCATAACGCATAATATACAACGCATAACGAATACCGCAAAACGCATAACGCCTAACGCATAACGGATCACGCATAACGCATAACGCATAACGCTTAACGCATAACGGATCACGCATAACGCATAACTCATAACTCATAAGGAGTAACGCATAACGCATAACCCATAACGCATAACGCATAACGCATAACGCATAACGCATAACGCATAAGGCTTGATGCATGGCGCATATCGCATATCGCATAACGCATAAGGCTTGATGCATGACGCATATCGCATAACGCATAAGGCATAACGCATAATACATAACGTATAACGCATTATGCATAATGCATAACGCATAAAGCATAACGCATAACGCATAACGCATAACGTATAACGCATAACGCATACCGTATAACGCATAATGCATAACGCATAACGCAAGCGTATAACATACAACGCATAACGCATAACGCATAACGCATAACATATAACGCATAACGCATAATATACAACGCATAACGAATACCGCAAAACGCATAACGCCTAACGCATGTCAGATCACGCATAACGCATAATGCATAACGCATAACGCATAACGTATAACGCATAATGCATACCGTACAACGCATAACGCATAACGCAAACCATAAGGCATAAGGCATAACGCATAACGCATAACGCATAACGCATGTCAGATCACGCATAACGCATAATGCATAACGCATAAAGCATAACGCATAACGCATAACGCATAACGTATAACGCATAACGCATACCGTATAACGCATAATGCATAATGCATAACGCATAACGCAAACGTATAACACACAACGCATAACGCATAACGCATAACGCATAACGCATAACGCATAACGCATAACGCATAACGCATAACGCATAACGCATAACGCATAACGCATAACGCATAAAGCATAACGCATAACGCATAACGCATAACGCATAACGCATAACGCATAACGCATAAGGCTTGATGCATGACGCATATCGCATATCGCAATAACGCATAAGGCTTGATGCATGACGCATATCGCATAACGCATAAGGCATAACGCATAATACATAACGTATAACGCATTATGCATAACGCATAACGCATAACGTATAACGCATAACGCATACCGTACAACGCATAACGCATAACGCAAACCATAAGGCATAAGGCATAACGCATAACGCATAACGCATAACGCATGTCAGATCACGCATAACGCATAATGCATAACGCATAAAGCATAACGCATAACGCATAACGCATAACGTATAACGCATAACGCATAACGCATAACATATAACGCATAACGCATAACGCATAACGCATAACGCATAACGCATAACGCATAACGCATAACGCATAACGCATAACGCATAACGCATAACGCATAACGCATAACATATAACGCATAACGCATAACGCATAACGCATAATGCACAACGAATAACGAACACCGGAAAACCCATAACGCCTAACGCATAACGCATAACGCATAACGCATATCGCATAACGCATAACGCATAACGCATAACGCATACCGCATAACGCATAAGGCATAACGCATTACGAATAACTTATAACTCATAACTCATAACGAATAACGCATAACGCAAAATGAATAACACATAAAAGCATAACGCATAACCCATAACCCTTAACGCATAACGCATAAAGCATAACGCATAAGGCTTGATGCATGACGCATATCGCATAACGCATAACGCATAACGCATAACGCATAACGCATAACGCATAACGCATAACGCATAACGCATAACACATAACGCATAACGCATAACGCATAAAGCATAACGCATAACGCATAACGCATAACGCATAACGCATAACGCATAACGCATAAGGCTTGATGCATGGCGCATATCGCATATCGCATAACGCATAAGGCTTGATGCATGACGCATATCGCATAACGCATAACGCATAACGCATAAGGCTTGATGCATGGCGCATATCGCATATCGCATAACGCATAAGGCTTGATGCATGACGCATATCGCATAACGCATAAGGCATAACGCATAATACATAACGTATAACGCATTATGCATAATGCATAACGCATAAAGCATAACGCATAACGCATAACGCATAACGTATAACGCATAACGCATACCGTATAACGCATAATGCATAACGCATAACGCAAGCGTATAACACACAACGCATAACGCATAACGCATAACGCATAACATATAACGCATAACGCATAATATACAACGCATAACGAATACCGCAAAACGCATAACGCCTAACGCATGTCAGATCACGCATAACGCATAATGCATAACGCATAACGCATAACGTATAACGCATAACGCATACCGTACAACGCATAACGCATAACGCAAACCATAAGGCATAAGGCATAACGCATAACGCATAACGCATAACGCATGTCAGATCACGCATAACGCATAATGCATAACGCATAAAGCATAACGCATAACGCATAACGCATAACGTATAACGCATAACGCATACCGTATAACGCATAATGCATAATGCATAACGCATAACGCAAACGTATAACACACAACGCTTAACGCATAACGCATAACGCATAACGCATAACGCATAACGCATAACGCATAACGCATAACGCATAACGCATAACGCATAACGCATAACGCATAACGCATAACGCATAACATATAACGCATAACGCATAATATACAACGCATAACGAATACCGCAAAACGCATAACGCCTAACGCATAACGGATCACGCATAACGCATAACGCATAACGCTTAACGCATAACGGATCACGCATAACGCATAACTCACAACTCATAAGGAGTAACGCATAACGCATAACGCATAACGCATAACGCATAACGCATAACGCATAACGCATAACGCATAACGTATAACGCATAACGCATACCGTATAACGCATAATGCATAACGCATAACGCAAACGTATAACACACAACGCATAACGCATAACGCATAACGCATAACGCATAACGCATAACGCATAACGCATAACGCATAACGCATAACGCATAACGCATAACGCATAACGCATAACGCATAACGCATAACGCATAACATATAACGCATAACGCATAATATACAACGCATAACGAATACCGCAAAACGCATAACGCCTAACGCATAACGGATCACGCATAACGCATAACGCATAACGCTTAACGCATAACGGATCACGCATAACGCATAACTCATAACTCATAAGGAGTAACGCATAAAACATAACGCATAACGCATAACGCATAACGCATAACGCATAACGCATAACGCATAATGCATAAAGCATAACGCATAACGCATAACGCATAACTTATAACTCATTACTCATAACGAATAACGCATAACGCATAACGCATAACGCATAACGCATACCGTATAACGCATAACGCATAACGCATAACGCATAACGCATAACGCATAACGCATAACGCATAACGCATAACGCATAACGCATAACGCATAACGTGTAACTCATAACGCATAACGCATAAAGCATAACGCATAACGCATAACGCATAAACCATAACCCATACTTCATAACGCATAACACATAATGCACAACGAATAACGAACACCGGAAAACCCATAACGCCTAACGCACAACGCATAAAGCATAACGCATAACGCATAACGCATAACGCATAAACCATAACCCATACTTCATAACGCATAACGCATAATGCACAACGAATAACGAACACCGGAAAACCCATAACGCCTAACGCATAACGCATAACGCATAACGCATATCGCATAACGCATAACGCATAACTCAAACGTATAACGCCCAACGCATAACGCATAACGCATAACGCATAACATATAACGCATATCGCATATCGCATAACGCATAAGGCTTGATGCATGACGCATATCGCATAACGCATAAGGCATAACGCATAATACATAACGTATAACGCATTATGCATAACCCATAACCCTTAACGCATAACGCATAACGCATAATGCACAACGCTTAACGAATACCGCAGATAGCATAACGCCTAACGCATAACGGATCACGCATGACGCATAAAGCATAACGCATAACGTATAAGGCTTGATGCATGACGCATATCGCATATCGCATAACGCATAAGGCTTGATGCATGACGCATATCGCATAACGCATAAGGCATAACGCATAATACATAACGTATAACGCATTATGCATAACACATAACGCATTACGTATAACGCATAACGCATACCGTACAACGCATAACGCATAACGCAAACCATAAGGCATAAGGCATAACGCATAACGAATAACGCATAACGCATGTCAGATCACGCATAACGCATAATGCATAACGCATAAAGCATAACGCATAACGCATAACGCATAACGTATAACGCATAACGCATACCGTATAACGCATAATGCATAACGCATAACGCAAACGTATAACACACAACGCATAACGCATAACGCATAACGCATAACGCATAACGCATAACGCATAACGCATAACGCATAACTCATAACCCATAAGGAGTAACGCATAACGCATAACGCATAACGCATAACGCATAACGCATAACGCATAACGCATAACGCATAACGCATAACGCATAACGCATAATGCATAACGCATAATGCATAACGCATAAAGCGTAACGCATAACGCATAACGCATAACGCATAACGCATAACGCATAACGCATAACGCACAACGCATAACGCATAACGCATAACGCATAACGCATAACGTATAACGCGTAACGCATACCGTATAACGCATAACGCATAACGCAAACGTATAGCGCACAACGCATAACGCATAAACCATAACCCATACTTCATAACGCATAACGCATAACGCATAACCCCTAACGCAATAACGCATAACGCATAACGCATAAAGCATAACGTGTAACTCATAACGCATAACGCATAAAGCATAACGCATAACGCATAACGCATAACGCATAACGCATAACGCATAACGCATAAAGCATAACGCATAACGCATAACGCATAAAGCATAACGCATAACGCATAACGCGTAACGTATAACGCATAACGTATACGGTATAACGCATAATGCATAACGTATAACGCAAACGTATAACGCACAACGCATAACGCATACCGCATAACGCATAACGCATAACGCATAACGCATAACGCATAACGCATAACGCAAAACGCAATAACGCATAACGCATTACGCATAAAGCATAACGTGTAACTCATACCGCATAACGCATAAAGCATAACGCATAACGCATAACGCATAACGCATAACGCATAACGCATAACGCATAACATATAACGCATAACGCACAATATACAACGCATAACGAATACCGCAAAACGCATAACGCCTAACGCATAACGGATCACGCATAACGCATAACGCATAACGCTTAACGCATAACGGATCACGCATAACGCATAACTCACAACTCATAAGGAGTAACGCATAACGCATAACGCATAACGCATAACGCATAACGCATAACGCATAACGCATAACGCATAACGCATAACGCATAACGCATAACGCATAACGTATAACGCATAACGCATACCGTATAACGCATAATGCATAACGCATAACGCAAACGTATAACACACAACGCATAACGCATAACGCATAACGCATAACGCATAACGCATAACGCATAACGCATAACGCATAACGCATAACGCATAACGCATAACGCATAACGCATAACGCATAACGCATAACGCATAACGCATAACATATAACGCATAACGCATAATATACAACGCATAACGAATACCGCAAAACGCATAACGCCTAACGCATAACGGATCACGCATAACGCATAACGCATAACGCTTAACGCATAACGGATCACGCATAACGCATAACTCACAACTCATAAGGAGTAACGCATAACGCATAACGCATAACGCATAACGCATAACGCATAACGCATAACGCATAACGCATAACGTATAACGCATAACGCATACCGTATAACGCATAATGCATAACGCATAACGCAAACGTATAACACACAACGCATAACGCATAACGCATAACGCATAACGCATAACGCATAACGCATAACGCATAACGCATAACGCATAACGCATAACGCATAACGCATAACGCATAACGCATAACATATAACGCATAACGCATAATATACAACGCATAACGAATACCGCAAAACGCATAACGCCTAACGCATAACGGATCACGCATAACGCATAACGCATAACGCTTAACGCATAACGGATCACGCATAACGCATAACTCATAACTCATAAGGAGTAACGCATAACGCATAACGCATAACGCATAACGCATAACGCATAACGCATAACGCATAACGCATAATGCATAAAGCATAACGCATAACGGATAACGCATAACTTATAACTCATTACTCATAACGGATAACGCATAACGCATAACGCATAACGCATAACGCATACCGTATAACGCATAACGCATAACGCATAACGCATAACGCATAACGCATAACGCATAACGCATAACGCATAACGCATAACGTGTAACTCATAACACATAACGCATAAAGCATAACGCATAACGCATAACGCATAAACCATAACCCATACTTCATAACGCATAACACATAATGCACAACGAATAACGAACACCGGAAAACCCATAACGCCTAACGCACAACGCATAAAGCATAACGCATAACGCATAACGCATAACGCATAAACCATAACCCATACTTCATAACGCATAACGCATAATGCACAACGAATAACGAACACCGGAAAACCCATAACGCCTAACGCATAACGCATAACGCATAACGCATATCGCATAACGCATTACGCATAACTCAAACGTATAACGCCCAACGCATAACGCATAACGCATAACGCATAACATATAACGCATATCGCATATCGCATAACGCATAAGGCTTGATGCATGACGCATATCGCATAACGCATAAGGCATAACGCATAATACATAACGTATAACGCATTATGCATAACCCATAACCCTTAACGCATAACGCATAACGCATAATGCACAACGCTTAACGAATACCGCAGATAGCATAACGCCTAACGCATAACGGATCACGCATGACGCATAAAGCATAACGCATAAGGCATAACGCATAATACATAACGTATAACGCATTATGCATAACGCATAACGCATTACGTATAACGCATAACGCATACCGTACAACGCATAACGCATAACGCAAACCATAAGGCATAAGGCATAACGCATAACGCATAACGCATAACGCATGTCAGATCACGCATAACGCATAATGCATAACGCATAAAGCATAACGCATAACGCATAACGCATAACGTATAACGCATAACGCATACCGTATAACGCATAATGCATAACGCATAACGCAAACGTATAACACACAACGCATAACGCATAACGCATAACTTATAACTCATTACTCATAACGAATAACGCATAACGCATAACGCATAACGCATAACGCATACCGTATAACGCATAACGCATAACGCATAACGCATAACGCATAACGCATAACGCATAACGCATAACGCATAAAGCATAACGCATAACGCATAACGCATAAACCATAACCCATACTTCATAACGCATAACACATAATGCACAACGAATAACGAACACCGGAAAACCCATAACGCCTAACGCACAACGCATAAAGCATAACGCATAACGCATAACGCATAACGCATGAAGCATAACCCATAACGCATAACGCATAACGCATAACGTATAACGCGTAACGCATACCGTATAACGCATAACGCATAACGCAAACGTATAGCGCACAACGCATAACGCATAAACCATAACCCATACTTCATAACGCATAACGCATAATGCACAACGAATAACGAACACCGGAAAACCCATATCGCCTAACGCATAACGCATAAAGCATAACGCATAACGCATAACGCATAACCCCTAACGCAATAACGCATAACGCATAACGCATAAAGCATAACGTGTAACTCATAACGCATAACGCATAAAGCATAACGCATAACGCATAACGCATAACGCATAACGCATAACGCATAACGCATAACGCATAACGCATAAAGCATAACGCATAACGCATAACGCATAAAGCATAACGCATAACACATAATGCACAACGAATAACGAACACCGGAAAACCCATAACGCCTAACGCACAACGCATAAAGCATAACGCATAACGCATAACGCATAACGCATGAAGCATAACCCATAACGCATAACGCATAACGCATAACGTATAACGCGTAACGCATACCGTATAACGCATAACATATAACGCATATCGCATATCGCATAACGCATAAGGCTTGATGCATGACGCATATCGCATAACGCATAAGGCATAACGCATAATACATAACGTATAACGCATTATGCATAACCCATAACCCTTAACGCATAACGCATAACGCATAATGCACAACGCTTAACGAATACCGCAGATAGCATAACGCCTAACGCATAACGGATCACGCATGACGCATAAAGCATAACGCATAAGGCATAACGCATAATACATAACGTATAACGCATTATGCATAACGCATAACGCATTACGTATAACGCATAACGCATACCGTACAACGCATAACGCATAACGCAAACCATAAGGCATAAGGCATAACGCATAACGCATAAAGCATAACGCATAACGCATAACGCGTAACGTATAACGCATAACGTATACGGTATAACGCATAATGCATAACGTATAACGCAAACGTATAACGCACAACGCATAACGCATACCGCATAACGCATAACGCATAACGCATAACGCATAACGCATAACGCATAACGCAAAACGCAATAACGCATAACGCATTACGCATAAAGCATAACGTGTAACTCATACCGCATAACGCATAAAGCATAACGCATAACGCATAACGCATAACGCATAACGCATAACGCATAACATATAACGCATAACGCACAATATACAACGCATAACGAATACCGCAAAACGCATAACGCCTAACGCATAACGGATCACGCATAACGCATAACGCATAACGCTTAACGCATAACGGATCACGCATAACGCATAACTCACAACTCATAAGGAGTAACGCATAACGCATAACGCATAACGCATAACGCATAACGCATAACGCATAACGCATAACGCATAACGCATAACGCATAACGCATAACGTATAACGCATAACCCATACCGTATAACGCATAATGCATAACGCATAACGCAAACGTATAACACACAACGCATAACGCATAACGCATAACGCATAACGCATAACGCATAACGCATAACGCATAACGCATAACGCATAACGCATAACGCATAACGCATAACGCATAACGCATAACGCATAACGCATAACGCATAACGCATAACGCATAACATATAACGCATAATATACAACGCATAACGAATACCGCAAAACGCATAACGCCTAACGCATAACGGATCACGCATAACGCATAACGCATAACGCTTAACGCATAACGGATCACGCATAACGCATAACTCACAACTCATAAGGAGTAACGCATAACGCATAACGCATAACGCATAACGCATAACGCATAACGCATAACGCATAACGCATAACGCATAACGTATAACGCATAACGCATACCGTATAACGCATAATGCATAACGCATAACGCAAACGTATAACACACAACGCATAACGCATAACGCATAACGCATAACGCATAACGCATAACGCATAACGCATAACGCATAACGCATAACGCATAACGCATAACGCATAACGCATAACGTGTAACTCATAACACATAACGCATAAAGCATTACGCATAACGCATAACGCATAAACCATAACCCATACTTCATAACGCATAACACATAATGCACAACGAATAACGAACACCGGAAAACCCATAACGCCTAACGCACAACGCATAAAGCATAACGCATAACGCATAACGCATAACGCATAAACCATAACCCATACTTCATAACGCATAACGCATAATGCACAACGAATAACGAACACCGGAAAACCCATAACGCCTAACGCATAACGCATAACGCATAACGCATATCGCATAACGCATTACGCATAACTCAAACGTATAACGCCCAACGCATAACGCATAACGCATAACGCATAACATATAACGCATATCGCATATCGCATAACGCATAAGGCTTGATGCATGACGCATATCGCATAACGCATAAGGCATAACGCATAATACATAACGTATAACGCATTATGCATAACCCATAACCCTTAACGCATAACGCATAACGCATAATGCACAACGCTTAACGAATACCGCAGATAGCATAACGCCTAACGCATAACGGATCACGCATGACGCATAAAGCATAACGCATAAGGCATAACGCATAATACATAACGTATAACGCATTATGCATAACGCATAACGCATTACGTATAACGCATAACGCATACCGTACAACGCATAACGCATAACGCAAACCATAAGGCATAAGGCATAACGCATAACGCATAACGCATAACGCATGTCAGATCACGCATAACGCATAATGCATAACGCATAAAGCATAACGCATAACGCATAACGCATAACGTATAACGCATAACGCATACCGTATAACGCATAATGCATAACGCATAACGCAAACGTATAACGCACAACGCATAACGCATAACGCATAACTTATAACTCATTACTCATAACGAATAACGCATAACGCATAACGCATAACGCATAACGCATACCGTATAACGCATAACGCATAACGCATAACGCATAACGCATAACGCATAACGCATAACGCATAAAGCATAACGCATAACGCATAACGCATAAACCATAACCCATACTTCATAACGCATAACACATAATGCACAACGAATAACGAACACCGGAAAACCCATAACGCCTAACGCACAACGCATAAAGCATAACGCATAACGCATAACGCATAACGCATGAAGCATAACCCATAACGCATAACGCATAACGCATAACGTATAACGCGTAACGCATACCGTATAACGCATAACGCATAACGCAAACGTATAGCGCACAACGCATAACGCATAAACCATAACCCATACTTCATAACGCATAACGCATAATGCACAACGAATAACGAACACCGGAAAACCCATAACGCCTAACGCATAACGCATAAAGCATAACGCATAACGCATAACGCATAACCCCTAACGCAATAACGCATAACGCATAACGCATAAAGCATAACGTGTAACTCATAACGCATAACGCATAAAGCATAACGCATAACGCATAACGCATAACGCATAACGCATAACGCATAACGCATAACGCATAACGCATAAAGCATAACGCATAACGCATAACGCATAACGCATAACGCATAACACATAATGCACAACGAATAACGAACACCGGAAAACCCATAACGCCTAACGCACAACGCATAAAGCATAACGCATAACGCATAACGCATAACGCATGAAGCATAACCCATAACGCATAACGCATAACGCATAACGTATAACGCGTAACGCATACCGTATAACGCATAACATATAACGCATATCGCATATCGCATAACGCATAAGGCTTGATGCATGACGCATATCGCATAACGCATAAGGCATAACGCATAATACATAACGTATAACGCATTATGCATAACCCATAACCCTTAACGCATAACGCATAACGCATAATGCACAACGCTTAACGAATACCGCAGATAGCATAACGCCTAACGCATAACGGATCACGCATGACGCATAAAGCATAACGCATAAGGCATAACGCATAATACATAACGTATAACGCATTATGCATAACGCATAACGCATTACGTATAACGCATAACGCATACCGTACAACGCATAACGCATAACGCAAACCATAAGGCATAAGGCATAACGCATAACGCATAACGCATAACGCATGTCAGATCACGCATAACGCATAATGCATAACGCATAAAGCATAACGCATAACGCATAACGCATAACGTATAACGCATAACGCATACCGTATAACGCATAATGCATAACGCATAACGCAAACGTATAACACACAACGCATAACGCATAACGCATAACGCATAACGCATAACGCATAACGCATAACGCATAACGCATAACGCATAACGCATAACTCATAACCCATAAGGAGTAACGCATAACGCATAACGCATAACGCATAACGCATAACGCATAACGCATAACGCATAACGCATAACGCATAATGCATAAAGCATAACGCATAACGCATAACGCATAACTTATAACTCATTACTCATAACGAATAACGCATAACGCATAACGCATAACGCATAACGCATACCGTATAACGCATAACGCATAACGCATAACGCATAACGCATAACGCATAACGCATAAAGCATAACGCATAACGCATAACGCATAAACCATAACCCATACTTCATAACGCATAACACATAATGCACAACGAATAACGAACACCGGAAAACCCATAACGCCTAACGCACAACGCATAAAGCATAACGCATAACGCATAACGCATGAAGCATAACCCATAACGCATAACGCATAACGCATAACGTATAACGCGTAACGCATACCGTATAACGCATAACGCATAACGCAAACGTATAGCGCACAACGCATAACGCATAAACCATAACCCATACTTCATAACGCATAACGCATAATGCACAACGAATAACGAACACCGGAAAACCCATAACGCCTAACGCATAACGCATAAAGCATAACGCATAACGCATAACGCATAACCCCTAACGCAATAACGCATAACGCATAACGCATAAAGCATAACGTGTAACTCATAACGCATAACGCATAAAGCATAACGCATAACGCATAACGCATAACGCATAACGCATAACGCATAACGCATAACGCATAACGCATAAAGCATAACGCATAACGCATAACGCATAAAGCATAACGCATAACGCATAACGCATGAAGCATAACCCATAACGCATAACGCATAACGCATAACGTATAACGCGTAACGCATACCGTATAACGCATAACGCATAACGCAAACGTATAGCGCACAACGCATAACGCATAAACCATAACCCATACTTCATAACGCATAACGCATAATGCACAACGAATAACGAACACCGGAAAACCCATAACGCCTAACGCACAACGTATAAAGCATAACGCATAACGCATAACCCCTAACGCAATAACGCATAACGCATAACGCATAAAGCATAACGTGTAACTCATAACGCATAACGCATAAAGCATAACGCATAACGCATAACCCATAACGCATAAGGCGTGATGCATGACGCATATCGCATATCGCATAACGCATAAGGCTTGATGCATGACGCATATCGCATAACGCATAAGGCATAACGCATAATACATAACGTATAACGCATTATGCATAACGCATAACGCATGACGTATAACGCATAACGCATACCGTACAACGCATAACGCATAACGCAAACCATAAGGCATAAGGCATAACGCATAACGCATAACGCATAACGCATGTCAGATCACGCATAACGCATAATGCATAACGCATAAAGCATAACGCATAACGCATAACGCATAACGCATAACGTATAACGCATAACGCATACCGTATAACGCATAATGCATAACGCATAACGCAAACGTATAACACACAACGCATAACGCATAACGCATAACGCATAACGCATAACGCATAACGCATAACGCATAACGCATAACGCATAACGCATAACGCATAACGCATAACGCATAACATATAACGCATAACGCATAATATACAACGCATAACGAATACCGCAAAACGCATAACGCCTAACGCATAACGGATCACGCATAACGCATAACGCATAACGCTTAACGCATAACGGATCACGCATAACGCATAACTCACAACTCATAAGGAGTAACGCATAACGCATAACGCATAACGCATAACGCATAACGCATAACGCATAACGCATAACGCATAACGCATAACGCATAACGCATAACGTATAACGCATAACGCATACCGTATAACGCATAATGCATAACGCATAACGCAAACGTATAACACACAACGCATAACGCATAACGCATAACGCATAACGCATAACGCATAACGCATAACGCATAACGCATAACGCATAACGCATAACTTATAACTCATTACTCATAACGAATAACGCATAACGCATAACGCATAACGCATAACGCATAACGCATAACGCATAACGCATAACGCATAACGCATAACGTATAACGCATAACGCATACCGTATAACGCATAATGCATAACGCATAACGCAAACGTATAACACACAACGCATAACGCATAACGCATAACGCATAACGCATAACGCATAACGCATAACGCATAACTCATAACCCATAAGGAGTAACGCATAACGCATAACGAATAACGCATAACGCATAACGCATAACGCATAACGCATAACGCATAACGCATAATGCATAAAGCATAACGCATAACGCATAACGCATAACTTATAACTCATTACTCATAACGAATAACGCATAACGCATAACGCATAAAGCATAACGCATAACGCATAAACCATAACCCATACTTCATAACGCATAACACATAATGCGCAACGAATAACGAACACCGGAAAACCCATAACGCCTAACGCACAACGCATAAAGCATAACGCATAACGCATAACGCATAACGCATGAAGCATAACCCATAACGCATAACGCATAACGCATAACGTATAACGCGTAACGCATACCGTATAACGCATAACGCATAACGCAAACGTATAGCGCACAACGCATAACGCATAAACCATAACCCATACTTCATAACGCATAACGCATAATATACAACGCATAACGAATACCGCAAAACGCATAACGCCTAACGCATAACGGATCACGCATAACGCATAACGCATAACGCTTAACGCATAACGGATCACGCATAACGCATAACTCATAACTCATAAGGAGTAACGCATAACGCATAACGCATAACGCATAACGCATAACGCATAACGCATAACGCATAACGCATAATGCATAAAGCATAACGCATAACGCATAACGCATAACTTATAACTCATTACTCATAACGAATAACGCATAACGCATAACGCATAACGCATAACGCATAACGCATAACGCATAACGCATAACGCATAACGCATAACGCATAACGCATAACGTGTAACTCATAACGCATAACGCATAAAGCATAACGCATAACGCATAACGCATAAACCATAACCCATACTTCATAACGCATAACACATAATGCACAACGAATAACGAACACCGGAAAACCCATAACGCCTAACGCACAACGCATAAAGCATAACGCATAACGCATAACGCATAACGCATAAACCATAACCCATACTTCATAACGCATAACGCATAATGCACAACGAATAACGAACACCGGAAAACCCATAACGCCTAACGCATAACGCATAACGCATAACGCATATCGCATAACGCATAACGCATAACTCAAACGTATAACGCACAACGCATAACGCATAACGCATAACGCATAACATATAACGCATATCGCATATCGCATAACGCATAAGGCTTGATGCATGACGCATATCGCATAACGCATAAGGCATAACGCATAATACATAACGTATAACGCATTATGCATAACCCATAACCCTTAACGCATAACGCATAACGCATAATGCACAACGCTTAACGAATACCGCAGATAGCATAACGCCTAACGCATAACGGATCACGCATGACGCATAAAGCATAACGCATAACGTATAAGGCTTGATGCATGACGCATATCGCATATCGCATAACGCATAAGGCTTGATGCATGACGCATATCGCATAACGCATAAGGCATAACGCATAATACATAACGTATAACGCATTATGCATAACGCATAACGCATTACGTATAACGCATAACGCATACCGTACAACGCATAACGCATAACGCAAACCATAAGGCATAAGGCATAACGCATAACGCATAACGCATAACGCATGTCAGATCACGCATAACGCATAATGCATAACGCATAAAGCATAACGCATAACGCATAACGCATAACGTATAACGCATAACGCATACCGTATAACGCATAATGCATAACGCATAACGCAAACGTATAACACACAACGCATAACGCATAACGCATAACGCATAACGCATAACGCATAACGCATAACGCATAACGCATAACTCATAACCCATAAGGAGTAACGCATAACGCATAACGAATAACGCATAACGCATAACGCATAACGCATAACGCATAACGCATAATGCATAAAGCATAACGCATAACGCATAACGCATAACTTATAACTCATTACTCATAACGAATAACGCATAACGCATAACGCATAAAGCATAACGCATAACGCATAAACCATAACCCATACTTCATAACGCATAACACATAATGCGCAACGAATAACGAACACCGGAAAACCCATAACGCCTAACGCACAACGCATAAAGCATAACGCATAACGCATAACGCATAACGCATGAAGCATAACCCATAACGCATAACGCATAACGCATAACGTATAACGCGTAACGCATACCGTATAACGCATAACGCATAACGCAAACGTATAGCGCACAACGCATAACGCATAAACCATAACCCATACTTCATAACGCATAACGCATAATGCACAACGAATAACGAACACCGGAAAACCCATAACGCCTAACGCATAACGCATAAAGCATAACGCATAACGCATAACGCATAACCCCTAACGCAATAACGCATAACGCATAACGCATAAAGCATAACGTGTAACTCATAACGCATAACGCATAAAGCATAACGCATAACGCATAACGCATAACGCATAACGCATAACGCATAACGCATAAAGCATAACGCATAACGCATAACGCATAAAGCATAACGCATAACGCATAACGCATGAAGCATAACCCATAACGCATAACGCATAACGTATAACGCGTAACGCATACCGTATAACGCATAACGCATAACGCAAACGTATAGCGCACAACGCATAACGCATAAACCATAACCCATACTTCATAACGCATAACGCATAATGCACAACGAATAACGAACACCGGAAAACCCATAACGCCTAACGCACAACGTATAAAGCATAACGCATAACCCCTAACGCAATAACGCATAACGCATAACGCATAAAGCATAACGTGTAACTCATAACGCATAACGCATAAAGCATAACGCATAACGCATAACGCATAAGGCATAACGCATAACGCATATCGCATAACGCATAACGCAGAACGCATAAGGCGTGATGCATGACGCATATCGCATATCGCATAACGCATAAGGCTTGATGCATGACGCATATCGCATAACGCATAAGGCATAACGCATAATACATAACGTATAACGCATTATGCATAACGCATAACGCAAACCATAAGGCATAAGGCATAACGCATAACGCATAACGCATGTCAGATCACGCATAACGCATAATGCATAACGCATAAAGCATAACGCATAACGCATAACGCGTAACGTATAACGCATAACGTATACGGTATAACGAATAATGCATAACGTATAACGCAAACGTATAACGCACAACGCATAACGCATACCGCATAACGCATAACGCATAACGCATAACGCATAACGCAAAACGTATAACGCATAACGCATACCGTATAACGCATAACGCATAACGCATAACGCATAACGCATAACGCATAACGCATAACGCATAACCCCTAACGCAATAACGCATAACGCATTACGCATAAAGCATAACGTGTAACTCATACCGCATAACGCATAAAGCATAACGCATAACGCATAACGCATAACGCATAACGCATAACCCCTAACGCAATAACGCATAACGCATTACGCATAAAGCATAACGTGTAACTCATACCGCATAACATATAAAGCATAACGCATAACGCATAACGCATAACCCCTAACGCAATAACGCATAACGCATTACGCATAAAGCATAACGTGTAACGCATACCGCATAACGCATAAAGCATAACGCATAACGCATAACGCATAACGCATATCGCATAACGCATAACGCATAACGCAAACGTATAACGCACAACGCATAACGCATAACGCATAACATATAACGCTTAACGCATAACGCATAACGCATAACGCATAACGCATAACGCATAACCCCTAACGCAATAACGCATAACGCATAAGGCATAACGCATAACGCATATCGCATAACGCATAACGCAGAACGTATAACGCATAACGCATAACGCATAACGCATAACGCATAACGCATAACCCATAACGCATAAGGCGTGATGCATGACGCATATCGCATATCGCATAACGCATAAGGCTTGATGCATGACGCATATCGCATAACGCATAAGGCATAACGCATAATACATAACGTATAACGCATTATGCATAACGCATAACGCAAACCATAAGGCATAAGGCATAACGCATAACGCATAACGCATGTCAGATCACGCATAACGCATAATGCATAACGCATAAAGCATAACGCATAACGCATAACGCGTAACGTATAACGCATAACGTATACGGTATAACGCATAATGCATAACGTATAACGCAAACGTATAACGCACAACGCATAACGCATACCGCATAACGCATAACGCATAACGCATAACGCATAACGCATAACGCAAAACGTATAACGCATAACGCATACCGTATAACGCATAACGCATAACGCATAACGCATAACGCATAACCCCTAACGCAATAACGCATAACGCATTACGCATAAAGCATAACGTGTAACTCATACCGCATAACGCATAAAGCATAACGCATAACGCATAACGCATAACGCATAATGCATAACCCCTAACGCAATAACGCATAACGCATTACGCATAAAGCATAACGTGTAACTCATACCGCATAACGCATAAAGCATAACGCATAACGCATAACGCATAACGCATAACCCCTAACGCAATAACGCATAACGCATTACGCATAAAGCATAACGTGTAACGCATACCGCATAACGCATAAAGCATAACGCATAACGCATAACGCATAACGCATATCGCATAACGCATAACGCATAACGCAAACGTATAACGCACAACGCATAACGCATAACGCATAACATATAACGCTTAACACATAACGCATAACGCATAACGCATAACGCATAACGCATAACCCCTAACGCAATAACGCATAACGCATTACGCACAAAGCATAACGTGTAACTCATAAAGCATAACGCATAATGCATAAACCATAACCCATACTTCATAACGCATAACGCATAATGCACAACTCATAACGAACACCGGAAAACCCATAACGCCTAACGCATAACGGATCACGCATAACGCATAATGCATAACGCATAACGCATAACGCATAACGCATAACCCCTAACGCAATAACGCATAACGCATAACGCATAACGCATAACGCATACCGTATAACGCCTAACGCATAACGGATCACGCATAACGCATAATGCATAACGCATAAAGCATAACGCATAACGCATAACGAATACCGTATAACGCATAACGCATAACGCATAACGCATATCGCATAACGCATAACGCATAACGCAAACGTATAACGCACAACGCATAACGCATAACGTATACGGTATAACGCATAATGCATAACGTATAACGCAAACGTATAACGCACAACGCATAACGCATAACGCATAACGCATAACATATAACGCATATCGCATATCGCATAACGCATAAGGCTTGATGCATGACGCATATCGCATAACGCATAAGGCATAACGCATAATACATAACTTATAACGCATTATGCATAACCCATAACCCTTAACGCATAACGCATAACGCATAATGCACAACGCTTAACGAATACCGCAGATCGCATAACGCCTAACGCATAACGGATCACGCATGACGCATAAAGCATAACGCATAACGCATAACGCATAACGCATAACGCACAACGCATAACGCATAATGCACAACGCATAACGAATACCGCAAAACGCATAACGCATAACGCATAACGCATAACGCATAACGCATAAGCATAACTCATAACGCATAACGCATAACGCATAACGCATAACGCACACCGTATAACGCATAACGCATAACGCATAACGCTTAAAGCATAACGCATAACGCATAACGCATAACGCAAACGTATAACGCCCAACGCATAAAGCATAACGAACAACCCATAACGCATAATCCATAACGCATAACGCATAACGCATAACGCATAACGCATAACGCATAACGCATAAAGTATAACGCATAACGCATAACGCATAACGCATAACGCATAACGCATAACGCATAACGCATAACGCATAACGCATAACGCATAATGCATAAAGCATAACGCATAACGCATAACTTATAACTCATTACTCATAACGAATAACGCATAACGCATAACGCATAACGCATATCGCATAACGCATAACGCATAACGCATAAAGCATAACGCATAACGCATAACGCATAACGCATAACGCATAATGCTTAAAGCATAACGCATAACGCATAACTTATAACTCATTACTCATAACGAATAACGCATAACGCATAACGCATAACGCATATCGCATAACGCATAATGCATAGTGCATAACGCATAAAGCGTAACGCATAACGCATAAATCATAACGCATAACGCATAACGCATAACGCATAACGCATAACGCATAACGCATAACGCATAACGCATAATGCATTACGCATAACGCATAACGCATAACACATAACGCATAACGCATAACGCATAACGCATAACGTAAAACGCATAACGCATAAAGCATAACGCATAACGCATAACGCAAACGTATAACGCACAACGCATAACGCATAACGCATAACGCATAACGCATAACGTATAACGCATAACGCATAACGCATAACGCATAACGCATAACGCATAACGCATAACGCATAACGCATAAAGCATAACGCATAACGCATAAACCATAACCCATACTTCATAACGCATAACACATAATGCACAACGAATAACGAACACCGGAAAACCCATAACGCCTAACGCATAACGCATAAAGCATAACGCATAACGCATATCGCATAACCCCTAACGCAATAACGCATAACGCATAACGCATAAAGCATAACGTGTAACTCATAACGCATAACGCATAAAGCATAACGCATAACGCATAACGCATAACGCATAACGCATAACGCATAAAGCATAACGCATAACGCATAACGCATAAAGCATAACGCATAACGCGTAACGCATGAAGCATAACCCATAACGCATAACGCATAACGCATAACGTATAACGCGTAACGCATACCGTATAACGCATAACGCATAACGCAAACGTATAGCGCACAACGCATAACGCATAAACCATAACCCATACTTCATAACGCATAACGCATAATGCACAACGAATAACGAACACCGGAAAACCCATAACGCCTAACGCACAACGTATAAAGCATAACGCATAACGCATAACCCCTAACGCAATAACGCATAACGCATAACGCATAAAGCATAACGTGTAACTCATAACGCATAACGCATAAAGCATAACGCATAACGCATAACGCATAAGGCATAACGCATAACGCATATCGCATAACGCATAACGCAGAACGTATAACGCATAACGCATAACGCATAACGCATAACGCATAACGCATAACCCATAACGCATAAGGCGTGATGCATGACGCATATCGCATATCGCATAACGCATAAGGCTTGATGCATGACGCATATCGCATAACGCATAAGGCATAACGCATAATACATAACGTATAACGCATTATGCATAACGCATAACGCAAACCATAAGGCATAAGGCATAACGCATAACGCATGTCAGATCACGCATAACGCATAATGCATAACGCATAAAGCATAACGCATAACGCATAACGCGTAACGTATAACGCATAACGTATACGGTATAACGCATAATGCATAACGTACAACGCAAACGTATAACGCACAACGCATAACGCATACCGCATAACGCATAACGCATAACGCATAACGCATAACGCATAACGCAAAACGTATAACGCATAACGCATACCGTATAACGCATAACGCATAACGCATAACGCATAACCCCTAACGCAATAACGCATAACGCATTACGCATAAAGCATAACGTGTAACTCATACCGCATAACGCATAAAGCATAACGCATAACGCATAACGCATAACGCATAACGCATAACGCATAGCCCCTAACGCAATAACGCATAACGCATTACGCATAACCCCTAACGCAATAACGCATAACGCATTACGCATAAAGCATAACGTGTAACGCATACCGCATAACGCATAAAGCATAACGCATAACGCATAACGCATAACGCATATCGCATAACGCATAACGCATAACGCAAACGTATAACGCACAACGCATAACGCATAACGCATAACATATAACGCTTAACGCATAACGCATAACGCATAACGCATAACGCATAACCCCTAACGCAATAACGCATAACGCATTACGCACAAAGCATAACGTGTAACTCATACCGCATAACGCATAATGCATAAACCATAACCCATACTTCATAACGCATAACGCATAATGCACAACTCATAACGAACACCGGAAAACCCATAACGCCTAACGCATAACGGATCACGCATAACGCATAATGCACAACGCTTAACGAATACCGCAGATAGCATAACGCCTAACGCATAACGGATCACGCATGACGCATAAAGCATAACGCATAACGTATAAGGCTTGATGCATGACGCATATCGCATATCGCATAACGCATAAGGCTTGATGCATGACGCATATCGCATAACGCATAAGGCATAACGCATAATACATAACGTATAACGCATTATGCATAACGCATAACGCATTACGTATAACGCATAACGCATACCGTACAACGCATAACGCATAACGCAAACCATAAGGCATAAGGCATAACGCATAACGCATAAGAAATAACGCATGTCAGATCACGCATAACGCATAATGCATAACGCATAAAGCATAACGCATAACGCATAACGCATAACGTATAACGCATAACGCATACCGTATAACGCATAATGCATAACGCATAACGCAAACGTATAACACACAACGCATAACGCATAACGCATAACGCATAACGCATAACGCATAACGCATAACTCATAACCCATAAGGAGTAACGCATAACGCATAACGAATAACGCATAACGCATAACGCATAACGCATAACGTATAACGCATAACGCATAATGCATAAAGCATAACGCATAACGCATAACGCATAACTTATAACTCATTACTCATAACGAATAACGCATAACGCATAACGCATAACGCATAACGCATACCGTATAACGCATAACGCATAACGCATAACGCATAACGCATAACGCATAACGCATAACGCATAAAGCATAACGCATAACGCATAAACCATAACCCATACTTCATAACGCATAACACATAATGCACAACGAATAACGAACACCGGAAAACCCATAACGCCTAACGCACAACGCATAAAGCATAACGCATAACGCATAACGCATAACGCATGAAGCATAACCCATAACGCATAACGCATAACGCATAACGTATAACGCTTAACGCATACCGTATAACGCATAACGCATAACGCAAACGTATAGCGCACAACGCATAACGCATAAACCATAACCCATACTTCATAACGCATAACGCATAATGCACAACGAATAACGAACACCGGAAAACCCATAACGCCTAACGCATAACGCATAAAGCATAACGCATAACGCATTACGCATAACCCCTAACGCAATAACGCATAACGCATAACGCATAAAGCATAACGTGTAACTCATAACGCATAACGCATAAAGCATAACGCATAACGCATAACGCATAACGCATAACGCATAACGCATAAAGCATAACGCATAACGCATAACGCATAAAGCATAACGCATAACGCATAACGCATGAAGCATAACCCATAACGCATAACGCATAACGCATAACGTATAACGCGTAACGCATACCGTATAACGCATAACGCATAACGCAAACGTATAGCGCACAACGCATAACGCATTACGCATAACCCCTAACGCAATAACGCATAACGCATAACGCATAAAGCATAACGTGTAACTCATAACGCATAACGCATAAAGCATAACGCATAACGTATAACGCATTATGCATAACGCATAACGCAAACCATAAGGCATAAGGCATAACGCATAACGCATAACGCATGTCAGATCACGCATAACGCATAATGCATAACGCATAAAGCATAACGCATAACGCATAACGCGTAACGTATAACGCATAACGTATACGGTATAACGAATAATGCATAACGTATAACGCAAACGTATAACGCACAACGCATAACGCATACCGCATAACGCATAACGCATAACGCATAACGCATAACGCATAACGCAGAACGTATAACGCATAACGCATACCGTATAACGCATAACGCATAACGCATAACGCATAACGCATAACGCATAACCCCTAACGCAATAACGCATAACGCATTACGCATGAAGCATAACGTGTAACTCATACCGCATAACGCATAAAGCATAACGCATAACGCATAACGCATAACGCATAACGCATAACCCCTAACGCAATAACGCATAACGCATTACGCATAAAGCATAACGTGTAACTCATACCGCATAACATATAAAGCATAACGCATAACGCATAACGCATAACGCATAACCCCTAACGCAATAACGCATAACGCATTACGCATAAAGCATAACGTGTAACGCATACCGCATAACGCATAACGCATAACCCCTAACGCAATAACGCATAACGCATTACGCATGAAGCATAACGTGTAACTCATACCGCATAACGCATAAAGCATAACGCATAACGCATAACGCATAACGCATAACGCATAACCCCTAACGCAATAACGCATAACGCATAACGCATATCGCATAACGCATAACGCATAACGCAAACGTATAACGCACAACGCATAACGCATAACGCATAACATATAACGCTTAACGCATAACGCATAACGCATAACGCGTAACGCATAACGCATAACGCATAACCCCTAACGCAATAACGCATAACGCATAAGGCATAACGCATAACGCATATCGCATAACGCATAACGCAGAACGTATAACGCATAACGCATAACGCATAACGCATAACGCATAACGCATAACGCATAACCCATAACGCATAAGGCGTGATGCATGACGCATATCGCATATCGCATAACGCATAAGGCTTGATGCATGACGCATATCGCATAACGCATAAGGCATAACGCATAATACATAACGTATAACGCATTATGCATAACGCATAACGCAAACCATAAGGCATAAGGCATAACGCATAACGCATAACGCATGTCACATCACGCATAACGCATAATGCATAACGCATAAAGCATAACGCATAACGCATAACGCGTAACGTATAACGCATAACGTATACGGTATAACGCATAATGCATAACGTATAACGCAAACGTATAACGCACAACGCATAACGCATACCGCATAACGCATAACGCATAACGCATAACGCATAACGCATAACGCAAAACGTATAACGCATAACGCATACCGTATAACGCATAACGCATAACGCATAACGCATAACGCATAACCCCTAACGCAATAACGCATAACGCATTACGCATAAAGCATAACGTGTAACTCATACCGCATAACGCATAAAGCATAACGCATAACGCATAACGCATAACGCATAATGCATAACCCCTAACGCAATAACGCATAACGCATTACGCATAAAGCATAACGTGTAACTCATACCGCATAACGCATAAAGCATAACGCATAACGCATAACGCATAACGCATAACCCCTAACGCAATAACGCATAACGCATTACGCATAAAGCATAACGTGTAACGCATACCGCATAACGCATAAAGCATAACGCATAACGCATAACGCATAACGCATATCGCATAACGCATAACGCATAACGCAAACGTATAACGCACAACGCATAACGCATAACGCATAACATATAACGCTTAACGCATAACGCATAACGCATAACGCATAACGCATAACGCATAACCCCTAACGCAATAACGCATAACGCATTACGCACAAAGCATAACGTGTAACTCATAAAGCATAACGCATAATGCATAAACCATAACCCATACTTCATAACGCATAACGCATAATGCACAACTCATAACGAACACCGGAAAACCCATAACGCCTAACGCATAACGGATCACGCATAACGCATAATGCATAACGCATAACGCATAACGCATAACGCATAACCCCTAACGCAATAACGCATAACGCATAACGCATAACGCATACCGTATAACGCCTAACGCATAACGGATCACGCATAACGCATAATGCATAACGCATAAAGCATAACGCATAACGCATAACGCATAACGAATACCGTATAACGCATAACGCATAACGCATAACGCATATCGCATAACGCATAACGCATAACGCAAACGTATAACGCACAACGCATAACGCATAACGTATACGGTATAACGCATAATGCATAACGTATAACGCAAACGTATAACGCACAACGCATAACGCATAACGCATAACGCATAACATATAACGCATATCGCATATCGCATAACGCATAAGGCTTGATGCATGACGCATATCGCATAACGCATAAGGCATAACGCATAATACATAACTTATAACGCATTATGCATAACCCATAACCCTTAACGCATAACGCATAACGCATAATGCACAACGCTTAACGAATACCGCAGATCGCATAACGCCTAACGCATAACGGATCACGCATGACGCATAAAGCATAACGCATAACGCATAACGCATAACGCATAACGCACAACGCATAACGCATAATGCACAACGCATAACGAATACCGCAAAACGCATAACGCATAACGCATAACGCATAACGCATAACGCATAAGCATAACTCATAACGCATAACGCATAACGCATAACGCATAACGCACACCGTATAACGCATAACGCATAACGCATAACGCTTAAAGCATAACGCATAACGCATAACGCATAACGCAAACGTATAACGCCCAACGCATAAAGCATAACGAACAACCCATAACGCATAATCCATAACGCATAACGCATAACGCATAACGCATAACGCATAACGCATAACGCATAAAGTATAACGCATAACGCATAACGCATAACGCATAACGCATAACGCATAACGCATAACGCATAACGCATAACGCATAATGCATAAAGCATAACGCATAACGCATAACTTATAACTCATTACTCATAACGAATAACGCATAACGCATAACGCATAACGCATATCGCATAACGCATAACGCATAACGCATAAAGCATAACGCATAACGCATAACGCATAACGCATAATGCTTAAAGCATAACGCATAACGCATAACTTATAACTCATTACTCATAACGAATAACGCATAACGCATAACGCATAACGCATATCGCATAACGCATAATGCATAGTGCATAACGCATAAAGCGTAACGCATAACGCATAAATCATAACGCATAACGCATAACGCATAACGCATAACGCATAACGCATAACGCATAACGCATAACGCATAACGCATAACGCATAATGCATTACGCATAACGCATAACGCATAACACATAACGCATAACGCATAACGCATAACGCATAACGTAAAACGCATAACGCATAAAGCATAACGCATAACGCATAACGCAAACGTATAACGCACAACGCATAACGCATAACGCATAACGCATAACGCATAACGTATAACGCATAACGCATAACGCATAACGCATAACGCATAACGCATAACGCATAACGCATAACGCATAACGCATAACGCATAACCATAACGCATAACACATAACCCATAACGCATAACGCATAACGTATAACGCATAACGCATACCGTATAACGCATAACGCATAACGCATAACGCATAACGCATAACGTATAACGCGTAACGCATACCGTATAACGCATAAAGCATAACGCATAACGCATACCGTATAACGCATAACGCATAACGCATAACGCAAACGTAAACGCACAACGCATAATGCATAACGAATAACGCATAAAGCATAACGTGTAACTCATAACGCATAACGCATAAAGCATAACGCATAACGCATAACGCATATCGCATAACGCATAACGCATAACGCAAACGTATAACGCACAACGCATAACGCATAACGCATAACGCATAACATATAACGCATAACGCATAACGCATAACGCATAACGCATAACGCATAACGCATAACGCATAACGCATAACGCATAACGCATAACGCATAAAGCATAACGCATAACGCATAACGCATAACGCATAACGCATAACGCATAACGCATAACGCATAACGCATAACGTATAACGCATAACGCATAACGCATAACGCATAACGCATAACGCATAACATATAACGCATAACGCATAACGCATAACCATAACGCATAACGCATAACCCATAACGCATAACGCATAACGCATAACGTATAACGCATAACGCATACCGTGTAACGCATAACGCATAACGCATAACGCATAACGCATAACGTATAACGCGTAACGCATACCGTATAACGCATAACGCATAACGCATAACGCAAACGTATAGCGCACAACGCATAATGCATAAACCATAACCCATACTTCATAACGCATAACGCATAATGCACAACTCATAACGAACACCGGAAAACCCATAACGCCTAACGCATAACGGATCACGCATAACGCATAATGCATAACGCATAACGCTTAACGCATAACGCAAACGTATAACGCACAACGCATAACGCATAACGCATAACGCATAACATATAACGCATAACGCATAACGCATAACGCATAACGCATAACGCATAACGCATAACGCATAACGCATAACGCATAACGCATAACGCATAACGCATAACGCATAAAGCATAACGCATAACGCATAACGCATAACGCATAACGCATAACGCATAACGCATAACGCATAACGCATAACGCATAACGCATAACGCATAACGCATAACGCATAACGCATAACGCATAACGCATAACGCATAACGCATATCGCATAACGCATAACGCATAACGCAAACGTATAACGCACAACGCATAACGCATAACGTATACGGTATAACGCACAACGCATAACGCATACCGCATAACGCATAACGCATAACGCATAACGCATAACGCATAACGCATAACCCCTAACGCAATAACGCATAACGCATTACGCATAAAGCATAACGTGTAACTCATACCGCATAACGCATAAAGCATAACGCATAACGAATAACGCATAACGCATATCGCATAACGCATAACGCATAACGCAAACGTATAACGCACAACGCATAACGCATAACGCATAACATATAACGCATATCGCATATCGCATAACGCATAAGGCTTGATGCATGACGCATATCGCATAACGCATAAGGCATAACGCATAATACATAACGTATAACGCATTATGCATAACCCATAACCCTTAACGCATATCGCATAACGCATAAGGCTTGATGCATGACGCATATCGCATAACGCATAAGGCATAACGCATAATACATAACGTATAACGCATTATGCATAACCCATAACCCTTAACGCATAACGCATAACGCATAATGCACAACGCTTAACGAATACCGCAGATGGCATAACGCCTAACGCATAACGGATCACGCATGACGCATAAAGCATAACGCATAACGCATAACGCATAACGCATAACGCATAACGCATATCGCATAACGCATAAATCATAACCCATAACGCACAACGCATAACGCATAATGCACAACGCATAACGAATACCGCAAAACGCATAACGCATAACGCATAACGCATAACGCATAACTCATAACGCATAACGCATAACGCATAACGCACACCGTATAACGCATAACGCATAGCGCATAACGCTTAAAGCATAACGCATAACGCATAACGCATAAAGCATAACGCATAACGCATAACGCATAACGCATAACGCATAATGCTTAAAGCATAACGCATAACGTATAACTTATAACTCATTATTCATAACGAATAACGCATAACGCATAACGCATAACGCATAACGCATAACGCATAACGCATATCGCATAACGCATAACGCATAATGCATAACGCATAAAGCGTAACGCATAACGCATAAATCATAACGCATAACGCATAACGCATAACGCATAACGCATAATGCATTACGCATAACGCATAACGCATAAAGCATAACGCATAACGCATAACGCATAACGCATAACGCATAATGCTTAAAGCATAACGCATAACGCATAACTTATAACTCATTATTCATAACGAATAACGCATAACGCATAACGCATAACGCATAACGCATAACGCATATCGCATAACGCATAACGCATAATGCATAACGCATAAAGCGTAACGCATAACGCATAAATCATAACGCATAACGCATAACGCATAACGCATAACGCATAACGCATAATGCATTACGCATAACGCATAACGCATAACGCATAACGCATAACGCATAACGCATAACGCATAACGCATAACGCATAACGCATAACACATAACGCATAACGCATAACGCATAACGCATAACGCATAACGCATAACGCATAACGCATAACGCATAACGCATAACGCATATCGCATAACGCATAACGCATAACGCAAACGTATAACGCACAACGCATAACGCATAACGTATACGGTATAACGTATAACGCGTAACGCATACCGTATAACGCATAAAGCATAACGCATAACGCATACCGTATAACGCATAACGCATAACGCATAACGCAAACGTATAACGTATAACGCATAACGCATACCGTATAACGCATAACGCATAACGCATAACGCATAACGCATAACGCATAACGCATAACGCATAACGCATAAAGCATAACGTGTAACTCATAACGCATAACCCATAACGCATAACGCATAACGCATAACGTATAACGCATAACGCATACCGTGTAACGCATAACGCATAACGCATAACGCATAACGCATAACGTATAACGCGTAACGCATACCGTATAACGCATAGCGCATAACGCATAACGCAAACGTATAGCGCACAACGCATAATGCATAAACCATAACCCATACTTCATAACGCATAACGCATAATGCACAACTCATAACGAACACCGGAAAACCCATAACGCCTAACGCATAACGGATCACGCATAACGCATAATGCATAACGCATAACGCATAACGCATAACGCATAACGCATAACGCATAACGCATAACGCATAACCATAACGCATAACGCATAACCCATAACGCATAACGCATAACGCATAACGTATAACGCATAACGCATACCGTGTAACGCATAACGCATAACGCATAACGCATAACGCATAACGCATAACGCATAACGCATAACGCATAACGCATAAAGCATAACGCATAACGCATAACGCATAACGCATAACGCATAACGCATAACGCATAACGCATAACGCATAACGCATAACGCATAACGCATAACGCATATCGCATAACGCATAACGCATAACGCAAACGTATAACGCACAACGCATAACGCATAACGTATACGGTATAACATATAATGCATAACGTATAACGCAAACGTATAACGCACAACGCATAACGCATACCGCATAACGCATAACGCATAACGCATAACGCATAAAGCATAACGCATAACGCATAACGCATAACCCCTAACGCAATAACGCATAACGCATTACGCATAAAGCATAACGTGTAACTCATACCGCATAACGCATAAAGCATAACGCATAACGAATAACGCATAACGCATAACGCATAACGCATAACGCATAACGCATAACGCAAACGTATAACGCACAACGCATAACGCATAACGCATAACGCATAACATATAACGCATATCGCATATCGCATAACGCATAAGGCTTGATGCATGACGCATATCGCATAACGCATAAGGCATAACGCATAATACATAACGTATAACGCATTATGCATAACCCATAACCCTTAACGCATAACGCATAACGCATAATGCACAACGCTTAACGAATACCGCAGATCGCATAACGCCTAACGCATAACGGATCACGCATGACGCATAACGCATAACGTATAACGCGTAACGCATACCGTATAACGCATAACGCATAACGCATAACGCAAACGTATAGCGCACAACGCATAATGCATAAACCATAACCCATACTTCATAACGCATAACGCATAATGCACAACTCATAACGAACACCGGAAAACCCATAACGCCTAACGCATAACGGATCACGCATAACGCATAATGCATAACGCATAACGCTTAACGCATAACGCAAACGTATAACGCACAACGCATAACGCATAACGCATAACGCATAACATATAACGCATAACGCATAACGCATAACGCATAACGCATAACGCATACCGTGTAACGCATAACGCATAACGCATAACGCATAACGCATAACGTATAACGCATAACGCATAACGTATAACGCGTAACGCATACCGTATAACGCATAACGCATAACGCATAACGCAAACGTATAGCGCACAACGCATAATGCATAAACCATAACCCATACTTCATAACGCATAACGCATAATGCACAACTCATAACGAACACCGGAAAACCCATAACGCCTAACGCATAACGGATCACGCATAACGCATAACGTGTAACTCATACCGCATAACGCATAAGGCTTGATGCATGACGCATATCGCATAACGCATAAGGCATAACGCATAATACATAACGTATAACGCATTATGCATAACCCATAACCCTTAACGCATAACGCATAACGCATAATGCACAACGCTTAACGAATACCGCAGATCGCATAACGCCTAACGCATAACGGATCACGCATGACGCATAAAGCATAACGCATAACGCATAACGCATAACGCATAACGCATAACGCATAACGCATAACGCATAACGCATAACGCATAACGCATAACGCATAACGCATATCGCATAACGCATAACGCATAACGCAAACGTATAACGCACAACGCATAACGCATAACGTATACGGTATAACGTATAACGCGTAACGCATACCGTATAACGCATAAAGCATAACGCATAACGCATACCGTATAACGCATAACGCATAACGCATAACGCAAACGTATAACGTATAACGCATAACGCATACCGTATAACGCATAACGCATAACGCATAACGCATAACGCATAACGCATAACGCATAACGCATAAAGCATAACGTGTAACTCATAACGCATAACCCATAACGCATAACGCATAACGCATAACGTATAACGCATAACGCATACCGTGTAACGCATAACGCATAACGCATAACGCATAACGCATAACGTATAACGCGTAACGCATACCGTATAACGCATAGCGCATAACGCATAACGCAAACGTATAGCGCACAACGCATAATGCATAAACCATAACCCATACTTCATAACGCATAACGCATAATGCACAACTCATAACGAACACCGGAAAACCCATAACGCCTAACGCATAACGGATCACGCATAACGCATAATGCATAACGCATAACGCATAACGCATAACGCATAACGCATAACGCATAACGCATAACGCATAACCATAACGCATAACGCATAACCCATAACGCATAACGCATAACGCATAACGTATAACGCATAACGCATACCGTGTAACGCATAACGCATAACGCATAACGCATAACGCATAACGCATAACGCATAACGCATAACGCATAACGCATAAAGCATAACGCATAACGCATAACGCATAACGCATAACGCATAACGCATAACGCATAACGCATAACGCATAACGCATAACGCATAACGCATAACGCATATCGCATAACGCATAACGCATAACGCAAACGTATAACGCACAACGCATAACGCATAACGTATACGGTATAACATATAATGCATAACGTATAACGCAAACGTATAACGCACAACGCATAACGCATACCGCATAACGCATAACGCATAACGCATAACGCATAAAGCATAACGCATAACGCATAACGCATAACCCCTAACGCAATAACGCATAACGCATTACGCATAAAGCATAACGTGTAACTCATACCGCATAACGCATAAAGCATAACGCATAACGAATAACGCATAACGCATATCGCATAACGCATAACGCATAACGCATAACGCAAACGTATAACGCACAACGCATAACGCATAACGCATAACGCATAACATATAACGCATATCGCATATCGCATAACGCATAAGGCTTGATGCATGACGCATATCGCATAACGCATAAGGCATAACGCATAATACATAACGTATAACGCATTATGCATAACCCATAACCCTTAACGCATAACGCATAACGCATAATGCACAACGCTTAACGAATACCGCAGATCGCATAACGCCTAACGCATAACGGATCACGCATGACGCATAAAGCATAACGCATAACGCATAACGCATAACGCATAACGCATAACGCATAACGCATAACGCATAACGCATAACGCATAACGCATAACGCATAACGCATATCGCATAACGCATAAATCATAACCCATAACGCACAACGCATAACGCATAATGCACAACGCATAACGAATACCGCAAAACGCATAACGCATAACGCATAACGCATAACGCATAACTCATAACGCATAACGCATAACGCATAACGCACACCGTATAACGCATAACGCATAACGCATAACGCTTAAAGCATAACGCATAACGCATAACGCATAACGCAAACGTATAACACCCAACGCATAAAGCATAACGAACAACCCATAACGCATAATCCATAACGCATAACGCATAACGCATAACGCATAACGCATAACGCATAACGCATAACGCATAACGCATAACGCATAACGCATAACGCATAACGCATAACGCATAACGCATAACGCAAACGTATAACGCACAACGCATAACGCATAACGTATACGGTATAACATATAATGCATAACGTATAACGCAAACGTATAACGCACAACGCATAACGCATACCGCATAACGCATAACGCATAACGCATAACGCATAAAGCATAACGCATAACGCATAACGCATAACCCCTAACGCAATAACGCATAACGCATTACGCATAAAGCATAACGTGTAACTCATACCGCATAACGCATAAAGCATAACGCATAACGAATAACGCATAACGCATATCGCATAACGCATAACGCATAACGCATAACGCATAACGCATAACGCATAACGCATAACGCATAACGCATAACGCATAACGCATAACGCATAACGCATAACGCAAACGTATAACGCACAACGCATAACGCATAACGTATACGGTATAACGCATAATGCATAACGTATAACGCAAACGTATAACGCACAACGCATAACGCATACCGCATAACGCATAACGCATAACGCATAACGCAAACGTATAACGCACAACGCATAACGCATAACCCATAACGCATAAAGCATAACGCATAACGCATAACGCATAACGCATAACGCATAATGCTTAAAGCATAACGCATAACGCATAACTTATAACTCATTACTCATAACGAATAACGCATAACGCATAACGCATAACGCATATCGCATAACGCATAGTGCATAATGCATAACGCATAAAGCATAACGCATAACGCATAACGCATAACGCATAACGCATAACGCAAAACGCATAACGCATAAAGCATAACGCATAACGCAAACGTATAACGCACAACGCATAACGCATAACGCATAACGCATAACGCATAACGCATAACGTATAACGCATAACGCATAACGCATAACGCATAACGCATAACGCATAACGCATAACGCATAACCATAACGCATAACGCATAACCCATAACGCATAACGCATAACGTATAACGCATAACGCATAACGCATAACGCATAACGCATAACGCATAACGCATAACGCATAACGCATAACGCATAACGCATAACGCATAACGCATAACGCATAACGCATAACGCATAACGCATAACGCATAACGCATAACGCATAACGCATAACGCATAACGCATAACGCATAACGCATAACGCATAACGCAAACGTATAACGCACAACGCATAACGCATAACGTATACGGTATAACGCATAATGCATAACGTATAACGCAAACGTATAACGCACAACGCATAACGCATACCGCATAACGCATAACGCATAACGCATAACGCATAACGCATAACGCATAACGCATAACGCATATCGCATAACGCATAACGCATAACGCAAACGTATAACGCACAACGCATAACGCATAACGCATAACGCATAAAGCATAACGCATAACGCATAACGCATAACGCATAACGCATAACGCATAAAGCATAACGCATAACGCATAACGCATAACGCATAACGCATAATGCTTAAAGCATAACGCATAACGCATAACTTATAACTCATTACTCATAACGAATAACGCATAACGCATAACGCATAACGCATATCGCATAACGCATAATGCATAATGCATAACGCATAAAGCGTAACGCATAACGCATAAATCATAACGCATAACGCATAACGCATAACGCATAACGCATAATGCATTACGCATAACGCATAACGCATAACGCATAACGCATAACGCATAACGCATAACGCAAAACGCATAACGCATAAAGCATAACGCATAACGCATAACGCATAACGCATAACGCATAACGCATAACGCATAACGCATAACGCATAACGCATAACCATAACGCATAACGCATAACCCATAACGCATAACGCATAACGTATAACGCATAACGCATACCGTATAACGCATAACGCATAACGCATAACGCATAACGTATAACGCGTAACGCATACCGTATAACGCATAAAGCATAACGCATAACGCATACCGTATAACGCATAACGCATAACGCATAACGCAAACGTATAACGCACAACGCATAACGCATAACGCATAACGCATAAAGCATAACGTGTAACTCATAACGCATAACGCATAAAGCATAACGCATAACGCATAACGCATATCGCATAACGCATAACGCATAACGCAAACGTATAACGCACAACGCATAACGCATAACGCATAACGCATAACGCATAACATATAACGCATAACGCATAACGCATAACGCATAACGCATAACGCATAACGGATAACGCATAACGCATAACGCATAACGCATAACGCATAACGCATAACGCATAACGCAAACGTATAACACCCAACGCATAAAGCATAACGAACAACCCATAACGCATAATCCATAACGCATAACGCATAACGCATGACGCATAACGCATAACGCATAACGCATAACGCATAACGCATAACGCATAACGCATAACGCATAACGCATAACGCATAACGCATAACGCATAACGCATAACGCATATCGCATAACGCATAAATCATAACCCATAACGCACAACGCATAACGCATAATGCACAACGCATAACGAATACCGCAAAACGCATAACGCATAACGCATAACGCATAACGCATAACTCATAACGCATAACGCATAACGCATAACGCACACCGTATAACGCATAACGCATAACGCATAACGCTTAAAGCATAACGCATAACGCATAACGCATAACGCAAACGTATAACACCCAACGCATAAAGCATAACGAACAACCCATAACGCATAATCCATAACGCATAACGCATAACGCATAACGCATAACGCATAACGCATAACGCATAACGCATAACGCATAACGCATAACGCATAACGCATATCGCATAACGCATAACGCATAACGCAAACGTATAACGCACAACGCATAACGCATAACGTATACGGTATAACATATAATGCATAACGTATAACGCAAACGGATAACGCATAACGCATAACGCATACCGCATAACGCATAACGCATAACGCATAACGCATAAAGCATAACGCATAACGCATAACGCATAACCCCTAACGCAATAACGCATAACGCATTACGCATAAAGCATAACGTGTAACTCATACCGCATAACGCATAAAGCATAACGCATAACGAATAACGCATAACGCATATCGCATAACGCATAACGCATAACGCATAACGCATAACGCATAACGCATAACGCATAACGCATAACGCATAACGCATATCGCATAACGCATAACGCATAACGCAAACGTATAACGCACAACGCATAACGCATAACGTATACGGTATAACGCATAATGCATAACGTATAACGCAAACGTATAACGCATAACGCATAACGCATACCGCATAACGCATAACGCATAACGCATAACGCAAACGTATAACGCACAACGCATAACGCATAACCCATAACGCATAACGCATAACGCATAACGCATAACGCATAACGCATAACGCATAATGCTTAAAGCATAACGCATAACGCATAACTTATAACTCATTACTCATAACGAATAACGCATAACGCATAACGCATAACGCATATCGCATAACGCATAGTGCATAATGCATAACGCATAAAGCATAACGCATAACGCATAACGCATAACGCATAACGCATAACGCAAAACGCATAACGCATAAAGCATAACGCATAACGCAAACGTATAACGCACAACGCATAACGCATAACGCATAACGCATAACGCATAACGCATAACGTATAACGCATAACGCATAACGCATAACGCATAACGCATAACGCATAACGCATAACGCATAACCATAACGCATAACGCATAACCCATAACGCATAACGCATAACGTATAACGCATAACGCATAACGCATAACGCATAACGCATAACGCATAACGCATAACGCATAACGCATAACGCATAACGCATAACGCATAACGCATAACGCATAACGCATAACGCATAACGCATAACGCATAACGCATAACGCATAACGCATAACGCATAACGCATAACGCATAACGCATAACGCATAACGCAAACGTATAACGCACAACGCATAACGCATAACGTATACGGTATAACGCATAATGCATAACGTATAACGCAAACGTATAACGCACAACGCATAACGCATACCGCATAACGCATAACGCATAACGCATAACGCATAACGCATAACGCATAACGCATAACGCATATCGCATAACGCATAACGCATAACGCAAACGTATAACGCACAACGCATAACGCATAACGCATAACGCATAAAGCATAACGCATAACGCATAACGCATAACGCATAACGCATAACGCATAAAGCATAACGCATAACGCATAACGCATAACGCATAACGCATAATGCTTAAAGCATAACGCATAACGCATAACTTATAACTCATTACTCATAACGAATAACGCATAACGCATAACGCATAACGCATATCGCATAACGCATAATGCATAATGCATAACGCATAAAGCGTAACGCATAACGCATAAATCATAACGCATAACGCATAACGCATAACGCATAACGCATAATGCATTACGCATAACGCATAACGCATAACGCATAACGCATAACGCATAACGCATAACGCAAAACGCATAACGCATAAAGCATAACGCATAACGCATAACGCATAACGCATAACGCATAACGCATAACGCATAACGCATAACGCATAACGCATAACCATAACGCATAACGCATAACCCATAACGCATAACGCATAACGTATAACGCATAACGCATACCGTATAACGCATAACGCATAACGCATAACGCATAACGTATAACGCGTAACGCATACCGTATAACGCATAAAGCATAACGCATAACGCATACCGTATAACGCATAACGCATAACGCATAACGCAAACGTATAACGCACAACGCATAACGCATAACGCATAACGCATAAAGCATAACGTGTAACTCATAACGCATAACGCATAAAGCATAACGCATAACGCATAACGCATATCGCATAACGCATAACGCATAACGCAAACGTATAACGCACAACGCATAACGCATAACGCATAACGCATAACGCATAACATATAACGCATAACGCATAACGCATAACGCATAACGCATAACGCATAACGGATAACGCATAACGCATAACGCATAACGCATAACGCATAACGCATAACGCATAACGCAAACGTATAACACCCAACGCATAAAGCATAACGAACAACCCATAACGCATAATCCATAACGCATAACGCATAACGCATGACGCATAACGCATAACGCATAACGCATAACGCATAACGCATAACGCATAACGCATAACGCATAACGCATAACGCATAACGCATAACGCATAACGCATAACGCATAACGCATAACGCATAAAGCATAACGCATAACGCATAACGCATAACGCATAACGCACAACGCATAACGCATAACGCATAACGCATAACGCATAACGCATATCGCATATCGCATAACGCATAAGGCTTGATGCATGACGCATATCGCATAACGCATAAGGCATAACGCATAATACATAACGTATAACGCATTATGCATAACCCATAACCCTTAACGCATAACGCATAACGCATAATGCACAACGCTTAACGAATACCGCAGATCGCATAACGCCTAACGCATAACGGATCACGCATGACGCATAAAGCATAACGCATAACGCATAACGCATAACGCATAACGCATAACGCATAACGCATAACGCATAACGCATAACGCATAACGCATAACGCATAACGCATAACGCATAACTCATAACGCATAACGCATAACGCATAACGCACACCGTATAACGCATAACGCATAACGCATAACGCTTAAAACATAACGCATAACGCATAACGCATAACGCAAACGTATAACACCCAACGCATAAAGCATAACGAACAACCCATAACGCATAATCCATAACGCATAACGCATAACGCATGACGCATAACGCATAACGCATAACGCATAACGCATAACGCATAACGCATAACGCATAACGCATAACGCATAACGCATAACGCATAACGCATAACGCATAACGCATAACGCATAACGCATATCGCATAACGCATAACGCATAACGCAAACGTATAACGCACAACGCATAACGTATACGGTATAACGCATAATGCATAACGTATAACGCAAACGTATAACGCACAACGCATAACGCATACCGCATAACGCATAACGCATAACGCATAACGCATAACGCAAACGTATAACGCACAACGCATAACGCATAACGCATAACGCATAAAGCATAACGCATAACGCATAACGCATAACGCATAACGCATAATGCTTAAAGCATAACGCATAACGCATAACTTATAACTCATTACTCATAACGAATAACGCATATCGCATAACGCATAGTGCATAATGCATAACGCATAAAGCATAACGCATAACGCATAACGCATAACGCATAACGCATAACGCATAACGCATAACGCATGACGCATAAAGCATAACGCATAACGCATAACGCATAACGCATAACGCATAACGCATAACGCATAACGCATAACGCATAACGCATAACGCATAACGCATAACGCATAACGCATAACGCATAACGCATATCGCATAACGCATAAATCATAACCCATAACGCACAACGCATAACGCATAATGCACAACGCATAACGAATACCGCAAAACGCATAACGCATAACGCATAACGCATAACGCATAACTCATAACGCATAACGCATAACGCATAACGCACACCGTATAACGCATAACGCATAACGCATAACGCTTAAAGCATAACGCATAACGCATAACGCATAACGCAAACGTATAACACCCAACGCATAAAGCATAACGAACAACCCATAACGCATAATCCATAACGCATAACGCATAACGCATAACGCATAACGCATAACGCATAACGCATAACGCATAACGCATAACGCATAACGCATAACGCATAACGCATAACGCATAACGCATAACGCAAACGTATAACGCACAACGCATAACGCATAACGTATACGGTATAACATATAATGCATAACGTATAACGCAAACGTATAACGCACAACGCATAACGCATACCGCATAACGCATAACGCATAACGCATAACGCATAAAGCATAACGCATAACGCATAACGCATAACCCCTAACGCAATAACGCATAACGCATTACGCATAAAGCATAACGTGTAACTCATACCGCATAACGCATAAAGCATAACGCATAACGAATAACGCATAACGCATAACGCATAACGCATAACGCATAACGCATAACGCAAACGTATAACGCACAACGCATAACGCATAACGCATAACGCATAACATATAACGCATATCGCATATCGCATAACGCATAAGGCTTGATGCATGACGCATATCGCATAACGCATAAGGCATAACGCATAATACATAACGTATAACGCATTATGCATAACCCATAACCCTTAACGCATAACGCATAACGCATAATGCACAACGCTTAACGAATACCGCAGATCGCATAACGCCTAACGCATAACGGATCACGCATGACGCATAAAGCATAACGCATAACGCATAACGCATAACGCATAACGCATAACGCATAACGCATAACGCATAACGCATAACGCATAACGCATAACGCATAACGCATAACGCATAACGCATAACGCATATCGCATAACGCATAAATCATAACCCATAACGCACAACGCATAACGCATAATGCACAACGCATAACGAATACCGCAAAACGCATAACGCATAACGCATAACGCATAACGCATAACTCATAACGCATAACGCATAACGCATAACGCACACCGTATAACGCATAACGCATAACGCATAACGCTTAAAGCATAACGCATAACGCATAACGCATAACGCAAACGTATAACACCCAACGCATAAAGCATAACGAACAACCCATAACGCATAATCCATAACGCATAACGCATAACGCATAACGCATAACGCATAACGCATAACGCATAACGCATAACGCATAACGCATAACGCATATCGCATAACGCATAACGCATAACGCAAACGTATAACGCACAACGCATAACGCATAACGTATACGGTATAACATATAATGCATAACGTATAACGCAAACGTATAACGCACAACGCATAACGCATACCGCATAACGCATAACGCATAACGCATAACGCATAAAGCATAACGCATAACGCATAACGCATAACCCCTAACGCAATAACGCATAACGCATTACGCATAAAGCATAACGTGTAACTCATACCGCATAACGCATAAAGCATAACGCATAACGAATAACGCATAACGCATATCGCATAACGCATAACGCATAACGCATAACGCATAACGCATAACGCATAACGCATAACGCATAACGCATAACGCATAACGCATAACGCATAACGCATAACGCAAACGTATAACGCACAACGCATAACGCATAACGTATACGGTATAACGCATAATGCATAACGCATAACGCAAACGTATAACGCACAACGCATAACGCATACCGCATAACGCATAACGCATAACGCATAACGCAAACGTATAACGCACAACGCATAACGCATAACCCATAACGCATAAAGCATAACGCATAACGCATAACGCATAACGCATAACGCATAATGCTTAAAGCATAACGCATAACGCATAACTTATAACTCATTACTCATAACGAATAACGCATAACGCATAACGCATAACGCATATCGCATAACGCATAGTGCATAATGCATAACGCATAAAGCATAACGCATAACGCATAACGCATAACGCATAACGCATAACGCAAAACGCATAACGCATAAAGCATAACGCATAACGCAAACGTATAACGCACAACGCATAACGCATAACGCATAACGCATAACGCATAACGCATAACGTATAACGCATAACGCATAACGCATAACGCATAACGCATAACGCATAACGCATAACGCATAACCATAACGCATAACGCATAACCCATAACGCATAACGCATAACGTATAACGCATAACGCATAACGCATAACGCATAACGCATAACGCATAACGCATAACGCATAACGCATAACGCATAACGCATAACGCATAACGCATAACGCATAACGCATAACGCATAACGCATAACGCATAACGCATAACGCATAACGCATAACGCATAACGCATAACGCATAACGCATAACGCATAACGCAAACGTATAACGCACAACGCATAACGCATAACGTATACGGTATAACGCATAATGCATAACGTATAACGCAAACGTATAACGCACAACGCATAACGCATACCGCATAACGCATAACGCATAACGCATAACGCATAACGCATAACGCATAACGCATAACGCATATCGCATAACGCATAACGCATAACGCAAACGTATAACGCACAACGCATAACGCATAACGCATAACGCATAAAGCATAACGCATAACGCATAACGCATAACGCATAACGCATAACGCATAAAGCATAACGCATAACGCATAACGCATAACGCATAACGCATAATGCTTAAAGCATAACGCATAACGCATAACTTATAACTCATTACTCATAACGAATAACGCATAACGCATAACGCATAACGCATATCGCATAACGCATAATGCATAATGCATAACGCATAAAGCGTAACGCATAACGCATAAATCATAACGCATAACGCATAACGCATAACGCATAACGCATAATGCATTACGCATAACGCATAACGCATAACGCATAACGCATAACGCATAACGCATAACGCAAAACGCATAACGCATAAAGCATAACGCATAACGCATAACGCATAACGCATAACGCATAACGCATAACGCATAACGCATAACGCATAACGCATAACCATAACGCATAACGCATAACCCATAACGCATAACGCATAACGTATAACGCATAACGCATACCGTATAACGCATAACGCATAACGCATAACGCATAACGTATAACGCGTAACGCATACCGTATAACGCATAAAGCATAACGCATAACGCATACCGTATAACGCATAACGCATAACGCATAACGCAAACGTATAACGCACAACGCATAACGCATAACGCATAACGCATAAAGCATAACGTGTAACTCATAACGCATAACGCATAAAGCATAACGCATAACGCATAACGCATATCGCATAACGCATAACGCATAACGCAAACGTATAACGCACAACGCATAACGCATAACGCATAACGCATAACGCATAACATATAACGCATAACGCATAACGCATAACGCATAACGCATAACGCATAACGCATAACGCATAACGCATAACGCATAACGCATAACGCATAACGCATAACGCAAACGTATAACACCCAACGCATAAAGCATAACGAACAACCCATAACGCATAATCCATAACGCATAACGCATAACGCATGACGCATAACGCATAACGCATAACGCATAACGCATAACGCATAACGCATAACGCATAACGCATAACGCATAACGCATAACGCATAACGCATAACGCATAACGCATAACGCATAACGCATAAAGCATAACGCATAACGCATAACGCATAACGCATAACGCACAACGCATAACGCATAACGCATAACGCATAACGCATAACGCATATCGCATATCGCATAACGCATAAGGCTTGATGCATGACGCATATCGCATAACGCATAAGGCATAACGCATAATACATAACGTATAACGCATTATGCATAACCCATAACCCTTAACGCATAACGCATAACGCATAATGCACAACGCTTAACGAATACCGCAGATCGCATAACGCCTAACGCATAACGGATCACGCATGACGCATAAAGCATAACGCATAACGCATAACGCATAACGCATAACGCATAACGCATAACGCATAACGCATAACGCATAACGCATAACGCATAACGCATAACGCATAACGCATAACTCATAACGCATAACGCATAACGCATAACGCACACCGTATAACGCATAACGCATAACGCATAACGCTTAAAACATAACGCATAACGCATAACGCATAACGCAAACGTATAACACCCAACGCATAAAGCATAACGAACAACCCATAACGCATAATCCATAACGCATAACGCATAACGCATGACGCATAACGCATAACGCATAACGCATAACGCATAACGCATAACGCATAACGCATAACGCATAACGCATAACGCATAACGCATAACGCATAACGCATAACGCATAACGCATAACGCATATCGCATAACGCATAACGCATAACGCAAACGTATAACGCACAACGCATAACGTATACGGTATAACGCATAATGCATAACGTATAACGCAAACGTATAACGCACAACGCATAACGCATACCGCATAACGCATAACGCATAACGCATAACGCATAACGCAAACGTATAACGCACAACGCATAACGCATAACGCATAACGCATAAAGCATAACGCATAACGCATAACGCATAACGCATAACGCATAATGCTTAAAGCATAACGCATAACGCATAACTTATAACTCATTACTCATAACGAATAACGCATATCGCATAACGCATAGTGCATAATGCATAACGCATAAAGCATAACGCATAACGCATAACGCATAACGCATAACGCATAACGCAAAACGCATAACGCATAAAGCATAACGCATAACGCAAACGTATAACGCACAACGCATAACGCATAACGCATAACGCATAACGCATAACGCATAACGTATAATGCATAACGCATAACGCATAACGCATAACGCTTAACGCATAACGCATAACGCATAACGCATAACCATAACGCATAACGCATAACCCATAACGCATAACGCATAACGTATAACGCATAACGCATAACGCATAACGCATAACGCATAACGCATAACGCATAACGCATAACGCATAACGCATAACGCATAACGCATAACGCATAACGCATAACGCATAACGCATAACGCATAACGCAAACGTATAACACCCAACGCATAAAGCATAACGAACAACCCATAACGCATAATCCATAACGCATAACGCATAACGCATGACGCATAACGCATAACGCATAACGCATAACGCATAACGCATAACGCATAACGCATAACGCATAACGCATAACGCATAACGCATAACGCATAACGCATAACGCATAACGCATAACGCATAACGCATAAAGCATAACGCATAACGCATAACGCATAACGCATAACGCACAACGCATAACGCATAACGCATAACGCATAACGCATAACGCATATCGCATATCGCATAACGCATAAGGCTTGATGCATGACGCATATCGCATAACGCATAAGGCATAACGCATAATACATAACGTATAACGCATTATGCATAACCCATAACCCTTAACGCATAACGCATAACGCATAATGCACAACGCTTAACGAATACCGCAGATCGCATAACGCCTAACGCATAACGGATCACGCATGACGCATAAAGCATAACGCATAACGCATAACGCATAACGCATAACGCATAACGCATAACGCATAACGCATAACGCATAACGCATAACGCATAACGCATAACGCATAACGCATAACTCATAACGCATAACGCATAACGCATAACGCACACCGTATAACGCATAACGCATAACGCATAACGCTTAAAACATAACGCATAACGCATAACGCATAACGCAAACGTATAACACCCAACGCATAAAGCATAACGAACAACCCATAACGCATAATCCATAACGCATAACGCATAACGCATGACGCATAACGCATATCGCATAACGCATAACGCATAACGCATAACGCATAACGCATAACGCATAACGCATAACGCATAACGCATAACGCATAACGCATAACGCATAACGCATAACGCATATCGCATAACGCATAACGCATAACGCAAACGTATAACGCACAACGCATAACGTATACGGTATAACGCATAATGCATAACGTATAACGCAAACGTATAACGCACAACGCATAACGCATACCGCATAACGCATAACGCATAACGCATAACGCATAACGCAAACGTATAACGCACAACGCATAACGCATAACGCATAACGCATAAAGCATAACGCATAACGCATAACGCATAACGCATAACGCATAATGCTTAAAGCATAACGCATAACGCATAACTTATAACTCATTACTCATAACGAATAACGCATATCGCATAACGCATAGTGCATAATGCATAACGCATAAAGCATAACGCATAACGCATAACGCATAACGCATAACGCATAACGCAAAACGCATAACGCATAAAGCATAACGCATAACGCAAACGTATAACGCACAACGCATAACGCATAACGCATAACGCATAACGCATAACGCATAACGTATAATGCATAACGCATAACGCATAACGCATAACGCTTAACGCATAACGCATAACGCATAACGCATAACCATAACGCATAACGCATAACCCATAACGCATAACGCATAACGTATAACGCATAACGCATAACGCATAACGCATAACGCATAACGCATAACGCATAACGCGTAACGCATAACGCATAACGCATAACGCATAACGCATAACGCATAACGCATAACGCATAACGCATAACGCATAACGCATAACGCATAACGCATAACGCATAACGCATAACGCATAACGCATAACGCATATCGCATAACGCATAACGCATAACGCAAACGTATAACGCACAACGCATAACGCATAACGTATACGGTATAACGCATAATGCATAACGTATAACGCAAACGTATAACGCACAACGCATAACGCATACCGCATAACGCATAACGCATAACGCATAACGCATAACGCATAACGCATAACGCATAACGCATATCGCATAACGCATACCGCATAACGCATAACGCATAACGCATAACGCATAACGCATAACGCATAACGCATAACGCATAACGCATAACGCATATCGCATAACGCATAACGCATAACGCAAACGTATAACGCACAACGCATAACGCATAACGCATAACGCATAAAGCATAACGCATAACGCATAACGCATAACGCATAACGCATAATGCTTAAAGCATAACGCATAACGCATAACTTATAACTCATTACTCATAACGAATAACGCATAACGCATAACGCATAACGCATATCGCATAACGCATAATGCATAATGCATAACGCATAAAGCGTAACGCATAACGCATAAATCATAACGCATAACGCATAACGCACAACGCATAACGCATAACGCAAAACGCATAACGCATAAAGCATAACGCATAACGCATAACGCATAACGCATAACGCATAACGCATAACGCATAACGCATAACCATAACGCATAACGCATAACCCATAACGCATAACGCATAACGTATAACGCATAACGCATACCGTATAACGCATAACGCATAACGCATAACGCATAACGCATAACGTATAACGCGTAACGCATACCGTATAACGCATAAAGCATAACGCATAACGCATACCGTATAACGCATAACGCATAACGCATAACGCAAACGTATAACGCACAACGCATAACGCATAACGCATAACGCATAAAGCATAACGTGTAACTCATAACGCATAACGCATAAAGCATAAAGCATAACGCATAACGCATAACGCATATCGCATAACGCATAACGCATAACGCAAACGTATAACGCACAACGCATAACGCATAACGCATAACGCATAACATATAACGCATAACGCATAACGCATAACGCATAACGCATATCGCATAACGCATAACGCATAACGCAAACGTATAACGCACAACGCATAACGCATAACGTATACGGTATAACGCATAATGCATAACGTATAACGCAAACGTATAACGCACAACGCATAACGCATACCGCATAACGCATAACGCATAACGCATAACGCATAACGCAAAAGTATAACGCACAACGCATAACGCATAACGCATAACGCATAAAGCATAACGCATAACGCATAACGCATAACGCATAACGCATAATGCTTAAAGCATAACGCATAACGCATAACTTATAACTCATTACTCATAACGAATAACGCATATCGCATAACGCATAGTGCATAATGCATAACGCATAAAGCATAACGCATAACGCATAACGCATAACGCATAACGCATAACGCAAAACGCATAACGCATAAAGCATAACGCATAACGCAAACGTATAACGCACAACGCATAACGCATAACGCATAACGCATAACGCATAACGCATAACGTATAACGCATAACGCATAACGCATAACGCATAACGCTTAACGCATAACGCATAACGCATAACGCATAACCATAACGCATAACGCATAACCCATAACGCATAACGCATAACGTATAACGCATAACGCATAACGCATAACGCATAACGCATAACGCATAACGCATAACGCGTAACGCATAACGCATAACGCATAACGCATAACGCATAACGCATAACGCATAACGCATAACGCATAACGCATAACGCATAACGCATAACGCATAACGCATAACGCATAACGCATATCGCATAACGCATAACGCATAACGCAAACGTATAACGCACAACGCATAACGCATAACGTATACGGTATAACGCATAATGCATAACGAATAACGCAAACGTATAACGCACAACGCATAACGCATACCGCATAACGCATAACGCATAACGCATAACGCATAACGCATAACGCATAACGCATAACGCATATCGCATAACGCATACCGCATAACGCATAACGCATAACGCATAACGCATAACGCATAACGCATAACGCATAACGCATAACGCATATCGCATAACGCATAACGCATAACGCAAACGTATAACGCACAACGCATAACGCATAACGCATAACGCATAAAGCATAACGCATAACGCATAACGCATAACGCATAACGCATAATGCTTAAAGCATAACGCATAACGCATAACTTATAACTCATTACTCATAACGAATAACGCATAACGCATAACGCATAACGCATATCGCATAACGCATAATGCATAATGCATAACGCATAAAGCGTAACGCATAACGCATAAATCATAACGCATAACGCATAACGCACAACGCATAACGCATAACGCAAAACGCATAACGCATAAAGCATAACGCATAACGCATAACGCATAACGCATAACGCATAACGCATAACGCATAACGCATAACCATAACGCATAACGCATAACCCATAACGCATAACGCATAACGTATAACGCATAACGCATACCGTATAACGCATAACGCATAACGCATAACGCATAACGCATAACGTATAACGCGTAACGCATACCGTATAACGCATAAAGCATAACGCATAACGCATACCGTATAACGCATAACGCAAACGTATAACGCACAACGCATAACGCATAACGCATAACGCATAACATATAACGCATAACGCATAACGCATAACGCATAACGCATAACGCATAACGCATAACGCATAACGCATAACGCATAACGCATAACGCATAACGCATAACGCATAACGCATAACGCATAAAGCATAACGCATAACGCATAACGCATAACGCATAACGCACAACGCAGAACGCATAACGCATAACGCATAACGCATAACGCATAACGCATAACGCATAACGTATAACGCATAACGCATAACGCATAACGCATAACGCATAACGCATAACGCATAACGCATAACGCATAATGCACAACGCATAACCATAACGCATAACGCATAACCCATAACGCATAACGCATAACGCATAACGTATAACGCATAACGCATACCGTGTAACGCATAACGCATAACGCATAACGCATAACGCATAACGTATAACGCGTAACGCATACCGTATAACGCATAGCGCATAACGCATAACGCAAACGTATAGCGCACAACGCATAATGCATAAACCATAACCCATACTTCATAACGCATAACGCATAATGCACAACTCATAACGAACACCGGAAAACCCATAACGCCTAACGCATAACGGATCACGCATAACGCATAATGCATAACGCATAACGCATAACGCATAACGCATAACGCATAACGCATAACGCATAACCATAACGCATAACGCATAACCCATAACGCATAACGCATAACGCATAACGTATAACGCATAACGCATACCGTGTAACGCATAACGCATAACGCATAACGCATAACGCATAACGCATAACGCATAACGCATAACGCATAACGCATAACGCATAACGCATAACGCATAACGCATAACGCATAACGCATAACGCATAACGCATAACGCATAACGCATAACGCATAACGCATAACGCATAACGCATAACGCATAACGCATAACGCATAACGCATAACGCATAACGCATATCGCATAACGCATAACGCATAACGCAAACGTATAACGCACAACGCATAACGCATAACGTATACGGTATAACATATAATGCATAACGTATAACGCAAACGTATAACGCACAACGCATAACGCATACCGCATAACGCATAACGCATAACGCATAACGCATAACGCATAACGCATAACGCATAACGCATAACGCATAACGCATAACCCCTAACGCAATAACGCATAACGCATTACGCATAAAGCATAACGTGTAACTCATACCGCATAACGCATAAAGCATAACGCATAACGAATAACGCATAACGCATATCGCATAACGCATAACGCATAACGCAAACGTATAACGCACAACGCATAACGCATAACGCATAACGCATAACATATAACGCATATCGCATATCGCATAACGCATAAGGCTTGATGCATGACGCATATGGCATAACGCATAACGCATAACGCATAATACATAACGTATAACGCATTATGCATAACCCATAACCCTTAACGCATAACGCATAACGCATAATGCACAACGCTTAACGAATACCGCAGATCGCATAACGCCTAACGCATAACGGATCACGCATGACGCATAAAGCATAACGCATAACGCATAACGCATAACGCATAACGCATAACGCATAACGCATAACGCATAACGCATAACGCATAACGCATATCGCATAACGCATAAATCATAACCCATAACGCACAACGCATAACGCATAATGCACAACGCATAACGAATACCGCAAAACGCATAACGCATAACGCATAACGCATAACGCATAACTCATAACGCATAACGCATAACGCATAACGCACACCGTATAACGCATAACGCATAACGCATAACGCTTAAAGCATAACGCATAACGCATAACGCATAACGCAAACGTATAACACCCAACGCATAAAGCATAACGAACAACCCATAACGCATAATCCATAACGCATAACGCATAACGCATAACGCATAACGCATAAAGTATAACGCATAACGCAAAACGCATAACGCATAACGCATAACGCATAACGCATAATGCATAAAGCATAACGCATAACGCATAACTTATAACTCATTACTCATAACGAATAACGCATAACGCATAACGCATAACGCATATCGCATAACGCATAACGCATAACGCATAAAGCATAACGCATAACGCATAACGCATAACGCATAACGCATAACGCATAAAGTATAACGCATAACGCATAACGCATAACGCATAACGCATAACGCATAACGCATAACGCATAACGCATAACGCATAACGCATAACGCATAACGCATATCGCATAACGCATAACGCATAACGCAAACGTATAACGCACAACGCATAACGCATAACGTATACGGTATAACGCATAACGCATACCGCATAACGCATAACGCATAACGCATAACGCATAACGCATAACGCATAACGCATATCGCATAACGCATAACGCATAACGCAAACGTATATCGCACAACGCATAACGCATAACGCATAACGCATAAAGCATAACGCATAACGCATAACGCATAACGCATAACGCATAATGCTTAAAGCATAACGCATAACGCATAACTTATAACTCATTACTCATAACGAATAACGCATAACGCATAACGCATAACGCATATCGCATAACGCATAACGCATAACGCATAACGCATAACGCATAACGCATAACGCATAACCCCTAACGCAATAACGCATAACGCATTACGCATAAAGCATAACGTGTAACTCATACCGCATAACGCATAAAGCATAACGCATAACGAATAACGCATAACGCATATCGCATAACGCATAACGCATAACGCAAACGTATAACGCACAACGCATAACGCATAACGCATAACGCATAACATATAACGCATATCGCATAACGCATAACGCATAACGCATAATGCATAAAGCATAACGCATAACGCATAACTTATAACTCATTACTCATAACGAATAACGCATAACGCATAACGCATAACGCATATCGCATAACGCATAACGCATAACGCATAAAGCATAACGCATAACGCATAACGCATAACGCATAACGCATAACGCAAACGTATAACACCCAACGCATAAAGCATAACGAACAACCCATAACGCATAATCCATAACGCATAACGCATAACGCATAACGCATAACGCATAAAGTATAACGCATAACGCAAAACGCATAACGCATAACGCATAACGCATAACGCATAATGCATAAAGCATAACGCATAACGCATAACTTATAACTCATTACTCATAACGAATAACGCATAACGCATAACGCATAACGCATAACGCATAACGCATAACGCATAACGCATAACGCATAACGCATAACGCATAACGCATAACGCATAACGCATAATGCTTAAAGCATAACGCATAACGCATAACTTATAACTCATTATTCATAACGAATAACGCATAACGCATAACGCATAACGCATATCGCATAACGCATAACGCATAATGCATAACGCATAAAGCGTAACGCATAACGCATAAATCATAACGCATAACGCATAACGCATAACGCATGACGCATAATGCATTACGCATAACGCATAACGCATAACGCATAACGCATAAAGCATAACGCATAACGCATAACGCATAACGCAAAACGCATAACGCATAAAGCATAACGCATAACGCATAACGCAAACGTATAACGCACAACGCATAACGCATAACGCATAACGCATAACGCATAACGCATAACGTATAACGCATAACGCATAACGCATAACGCATAACGCATAACGCATAACCATAACGCATAACGCATAACCCATAACGCATAACGCAAAACGTATAACGCATAACGCATAACGCATAACGCATAACGCATAACGCATAACGCATAACGCATAACGCATAACGCATAACGCATAACGCATAACGCATAATGCATTACGCATAACGCATAACGCATAACGCATAACGCATAACGCATAACGCAAAACGCATAACGCATAAAGCATAACGCATAACGCATAACGCATAACGCATAACGCATAACGCATAACGCATAACGCATAACCATAACGCATAACGCATAACCCATAACGCATAACGCATAACGTATAACGCATAACGCATACCGTATAACGCATAACGCATAACGCATAACGCATAACGCATAACGCATAACGTATAACGCGTAACGCATACCGTATAGCGCATAAAGCATAACGCATAACGCATACCGTATAACGCATAACGCATAACGCTTAACGCATACCGTATAACGCATAACGCATAACGCAAACGTATAACGCACAACGCATAACGCATAACGCATAACGCATAAAGCATAACGCATATCGCATAACGCATAAATCATAACCCATAACGCACAACGCATAACGCATAATGCACAACGCATAACGAATAACGCAAAACGCATAACGCATAACGCATAACGCATAACGCATAACGCATAACGCATAACGCATAACGCATAACGCATAACGCATAACGCATAACGCATAACGCATAACGCATAACGCATAACGCATAACGCATAACGCATAACGCATAACGCATAACGCATAACGCATAACGCATAACGCATATCGCATAACGCATAACGCATAACGCAAACGTATAACGCACAACGCATAACGCATAACGTATACGGTATAACATATAATGCATAACGTATAACGCAAACGTATAACGCACAACGCATAACGCATACCGCATAACGCATAACGCATAACGCATAACGCATAACGCATAACGCATAACGCATAACGCATAACCCCTAACGCAATAACGCATAACGCATTACGTATAAAGCATAACGTGTAACTCATACCGCATAACGCATAAAGCATAACGCATAACGAATAACGCATAACGCATATCGCATAACGCATAACGCATAACGCAAACGTATAACGCACAACGCATAACGCATAACGCATAACGCATAACATATAACGCATATCGCATATCGCATAACGCATAAGGCTTGATGCATGACGCATATCGCATAACGCATAAGGCATAACGCATAATACATAACGTATAACGCATTATGCATAACCCATAACCCTTAACGCATAACGCATAACGCATAATGCACAACGCTTAACGAATACCGCAGATCGCATAACGCCTAACGCATAACGGATCACGCATGACGCATAAAGCATAACGCATAACGCATAACGCATAACGCATAACGCATAACGCATAACGCATAACGCATAACGCATAACGCATAACGCATATCGCATAACGCATAAATCATAACCCATAACGCACAACGCATAACGCATAATGCACAACGCATAACGAATACCGCAAAACGCATAACGCATAACGCATAACGCATAACGCATAACTCATAACGCATAACGCATAACGCATAACGCACACCGTATAACGCATAACGCATAACGCATAACGCTTAAAGCATAACGCATAACGCATAACGCATAACGCAAACGTATAACACCCAACGCATAAAGCATAACGAACAACCCATAACGCATAATCCATAACGCATAACGCATAACGCATAACGCATAACGCATAAAGTATAACGCATAACGCAAAACGCATAACGCATAACGCATAACGCATAACGCATAATGCATAAAGCATAACGCATAACGCATAACGCATAACGCATAACGCATAACGCATAACGCATAACGCATAACGCATAACGCATATCGCATAACGCATAACGCATAACGCAAACGTATAACGCACAACGCATAACGCATAACGTATACGGTATAACGCATAATGCATAACGTATAACGCAAACGTATAACGCACAACGCATAACGCATACCGCATAACGCATAACGCATAACGCATAACGCATATCGCATAACGCATAGTGCATAATGCATAACGCATAAAGCATAACGCATAACGCATAACGCATAACGCAAAACGCATAACGCATAAAGCATAACGCATAACGCATAACGCATAACGCATAACCATAACGCATAACGCATAACCCATAACGCATAACGCATAACGTATAACGCATAACGCATAACGCATAACGCATAACGCATAACGCATAACGCATAACGCATAACGCATAACGCATAACGCATAACGCATAACGCATAACGCATAACGCATAACGCATAACGCATAACGCATAACGCATATCGCATAACGCATAACGCATAACGCAAACGTATAACGCACAACGCATAACGCATAACGTATACGGTATAACGCATAATGCATAACGTATAACGCAAACGTATAACGCACAACGCATAACGCATACCGCATAACGCATAACGCATAACGCATAACGCATAACGCATAACGCATAACGCATAACGCATAACGCATAACGCATATCGCATAACGCATAACGCATAACGCAAACGTATAACGCACAACGCATAACGCATAACGCATAACGCATAAAGCATAACGCATAACGCATAACGCATAACGCATAACGCATAATGCTTAAAGCATAACGCATAACGCATAACTTATAACTCATTACTCATAACGAATAACGCATAACGCATAACGCATAACGCATATCGCATAACGCATAATGCATAATGCATAACGCATAAAGCGTAACGCATAACGCATAAATCATAACGCATAACGCATAACGCATAACGCATAACGCATAACGCATAATGCATTACGCATAACGCATAACGCATAACGCATAACGCATAACGCATAACGCATAACGCATAACGCAAAACGCATAACGCATAAAGCATAACGCATAACGCATAACGCATAACGCATAACGCATAACGCATAACGCATAACGCATAACGCATAACCATAACGCATAACGCATAACCCATAACGCATAACGCATAACGTATAACGCATAACGCATACCGTATAACGCATAACGCATAACGCATAACGCATAACGCATAACGCATAACGTATAACGCGTAACGCATACCGTATAACGCATAAAGCATAACGCATAACGCATACCGTATAACGCATAACGCATAACGCATAACGCAAACGTATAACGCACAACGCATAACGCATAACGCATAACGCATAAAGCATAACGTGTAACTCATAACGCATAACGCATAAAGCATAACGCATAACGCATAACGCATATCGCATAACGCATAACGCATAACGCAAACGTATAACGCACAACGCATAACGCATAACGCATAACGCATAACGCACAACGCAGAACGCATAACGCATAACGCATAACGCATAACGCATAACGCATAACGCATAACGTATAACGCATAACGCATAACGCATAACGCATAACGCATAACGCATAACGCATAACGCATAATGCATAACGCATAACCATAACGCATAACGCATAACCCATAACGCATAACGCATAACGCATAACGTATAACGCATAACGCATACCGTGTAACGCATAACGCATAACGCATAACGCATAACGCATAACGTATAACGCGTAACGCATACCGTATAACGCATAGCGCATAACGCATAACGCAAACGTATAGCGCACAACGCATAATGCATAAACCATAACCCATACTTCATAACGCATAACGCATAATGCACAACTCATAACGAACACCGGAAAACCCATAACGCCTAACGCATAACGGATCACGCATAACGCATAATGCATAACGCATAACGCATAACGCATAACGCATAACGCATAACGCATAACGCATAACCATAACGCATAACGCATAACCCATAACGCATAACGCATAACGCATAACGTATAACGCATAACGCATACCGTGTAACGCATAACGCATAACGCATAACGCATAACGCATAACGCATAACGCATAACGCATAACGCATAACGCATAACGCATAACGCATAACGCATAACGCATAACGCATAACGCATAACGCATAACGCATAACGCATAACGCATAACGCATAACGCATAACGCATAACGCATAACGCATAACGCATAACGCATAACGCATAACGCATATCGCATAACGCATAACGCATAACGCAAACGTATAACGCACAACGCATAACGCATAACGTATACGGTATAACATATAATGCATAACGTATAACGCAAACGTATAACGCACAACGCATAACGCATACCGCATAACGCATAACGCATAACGCATAACGCATAACGCATAACGCATAACGCATAACCCCTAACTCAATAACGCATAACGCATTACGCATAAAGCATAACGTGTAACTCATACCGCATAATGCATAAAGCATAACGCATAACGAATAACGCATAACGCATATCGCATAACGCATAACGCATAACGCAAACGTATAACGCACAACGCATAACGCATAACGCATAACGCATAACGCATAACATATAACGCATATCGCATATCGCATAACGCATAAGGCTTGATGCATGACGCATATCGCATAACGCATAAGGCATAACGCATAATACATAACGTATAACGCATTATGCATAACCCATAACCCTTAACGCATAACGCATAACGCATAATGCACAACGCTTAACGAATACCGCAGATCGCATAACGCCTAACGCATAACGGATCACGCATGACGCATAAAGCATAACGCATAACGCATAACGCATAACGCATAACGCATAACGCATAACGCATAACGCATAACGCATAACGCATAACGCATAACGCATATCGCATAACGCATAAATCATAACCCATAACGCACAACGCATAACGCATAATGCACAACGCATAACGAATACCGCAAAACGCATAACGCATAACGCATAACGCATAACGCATAACTCATAACGCATATCGCATAACGCATAACGCACACCGTATAACGCATAACGCATAACGCATAACGCTTAAAGCATAACGCATAACGCATAACGCATAACGCAAACGTATAACACCCAACGCATAAAGCATAACGAACAACCCATAACGCATAATCCATAACGCATAACGCATAACGCATAACGCATAACGCATAAAGTATAACGCATAACGCAAAACGCATAACGCATAACGCATAACGCATAACGCATAATGCATAAAGCATAACGCATAACGCATAACTTATAACTCATTACTCATAACGAATAACGCATAACGCATAACGCATAACGCATATCGCATAACGCATAACGCATAACGCATAATGCATAACGCATAACGCATAACGCATAACGCATAACGCATAACGCATAACGCATAAAGTATAACGCATAACGCATAACGCAAACGCATAACGCATAACGCATAACGCATAACGCATAACGCATAACGCATAACGCATAACGCATATCGCATAACGCATAACGCATAACGCAAACGTATAACGCACAACGCATAACGCATAACGTATACGGTATAACGCATAACGCATAACGCATACCGCATAACGCATAACGCATAACGCATAACGCATAACGCATAACGCATAACGCATATCGCATAACGCATAACGCATAACGCAAACGTATATCGCACAACGCATAACGCATAACGCATAACGCATAAAGCATAACGCATAACGCATAACGCATAACGCATAACGCATAATGCTTAAAGCATAACGCATAACGCATAACTTATAACTCATTACTCATAACGAATAACGCATAACGCATAACGCATAACGCATATCGCATAACGCATAACGCATAACGCATAACGCATAACGCATAACGCATAACCCCTAACGCAATAACGCATAACGCATTACGCATAAAGCATAACGTGTAACTCAGACCGCATAACGCATAAAGCATAACGCATAACGAATAACGCATAACGCATATCGCATAACGCATAACGCATAACGCAAACGTATAACGCACAACGCATAACGCATAACGCATAACGCATAACATATGACGCATATCGCATAACGCATAACGCATAACGCATAATGCATAAAGCATAACGCATAACGCATAACTTATAACTCATTACTCATAACGAATAACGCATAACGCATAACGCATAACGCATATCGCATAACGCACAACGCATAACGCATAAAGCATAACGCATAACGCATAACGCATAACGCATAACGCATAACGCAAACGTATAACACCCAACGCATAAAGCATAACGAACAACCCATAACGCATAATCCATAACGCATAACGCCTAACGCATAACGCATAACGCATAAAGTATAACGCATAACGCAAAACGCATAACGCATAACGCATAACGCATAACGCATAATGCATAAAGCATAACGCATAACGCATAACTTATAACTCATTACTCATAACGAATAACGCATAACGCATAACGCATAACGCATATCGCATAACGCATAACGCATAACGCATAAAGCATAACGCATAACGCATAACGCATAACGCATAACGCATAATGCTTAAAGCATAACGCATAACGCATAACTTATAACTCATTATTCATAACGAATAACGCATAACGCATAACGCATAACGCATATCGCATAACGCATAACGCATAATGCATAACGCATAAAGCGTAACGCATAACGCATAAATCATAACGCATAACGCATAACGCATAACGCATGACGCATAATGCATTACGCATAACGCATAACGCATAACGCATAACGCATAAAGCATAACGCATAACGCATAACGCATAACGCAAAACGCATAACGCATAAAGCATAAGGCATAACGCATAACGCAAACGTATAACGCACAACGCATAACGCATAACGCATAACGCATAACGCATAACGCATAACGTATAACGCATAACGCATAACGCATAACGCATAACGCATAACGCATAACCATAACGCATAACGCATAACCCATAACGCATAACGCATAACGTATAACGCATAACGCATAACGCATAACGCATAACGCATAACGCATAACGCATAACGCATAACGCATAACGCATAACGCATAACGCATAACGCATAATGCATTACGCATAACGCATAACGCATAACGCATAACGCATAACGCATAACGCATAACGCAAAACGCATAACGCATAAAGCATAACGCATAACGCATAACGCATAACGCATAACGCATAACGCATAACGCATAACGCATAACCATAACGCATAACGCATAACCCATAACGCATAACGCATAACGTATAACGCATAACGCATAACGCATAACGCATAACGTATAACGCGTAACGCATACCGTATAGCGCATAAAGCATAACGCATAACGCATACCGTATAACGCATAACGCATAACGCATAACGCAAACGTATAACGCACAACGCATAACGCATAACGCATAACGCATAAAGCATAACGTGTAACTCATAACGCATAACGCATAAAGCATAACGCATAACGCATAACGCATAACGCATAACGCATATCGCATAACGCATAAATCATAACCCATAACGCACAACGCATAACGCATAATGCACAACGCATAACGAATAACGCAAAACGCATAACGCATAACGCATAAAGCATAACGCATAACGCATAACGCAAACGTATAACGCCCAACGCATAAAGCATAACGAACAACCCATAACGCATAATCCATAACGCATAACGCACAACGCATAACGCATAACGCATAAAGTATAACGCATAACGCATAACGCATAACGCATAACGCATAACGCATAACGCATAACGCATAACGCATAACGCATAACGCATAACGCATAACGCATAACGCATAACGCATATCGCATAACGCATAACGCATAACGCAAACGTATAACGCACAACGCATAACGCATAACGTATACGGTATAACGCATAATGCATAACGTATAACGCAAACGTATAACGCACAACGCATAACGCATACCGCATAACGCATAACGCATAACGCATAACGCATAACGCATAACGCATAACGCATAACGCATATCGCATAACGCATAACGCATAACGCATATCGCATAACGCATAACGCATAACGCATAAAGCATAACGCATAACGCCTAACGCATAACGCATAACGCATAAAGTATAACGCATAACGCAAAACGCATAACGCATAACGCATAACGCATAACGCATAATGCATAAAGCATAACGCATAACGCATAACTTATAACTCATTACTCATAACGAATAACGCATAACGCATAACGCATAACGCATATCGCATAACGCATAACGCATAACGCATAAAGCATAACGCATAACGCATAACGCATAACGCATAATGCATAACGCATAACGCATAACGCATAACGCATAACGCATAACGCATAACGTATAACGCATAACGCATAACGCATAACGCATAACGCATAACGCATAACCATAACGCATAACGCATAACCCATAACGCATAACGCATAACGTATAACGCATAACGCATAACGCATAACGCATAACGCATAACGCATAACGCATAACGCATAACGCATAACGCATAACGCATAATGCATTACGCATAACGCATAACGCATAACGCATAACGCATAACGCATAAAGCATAACGCATAACGCATAACGCATAACGCATAACGCATAACGCATAACGCATAACGCATAACCATAACGCATAACGCATAACCCATAACGCATAACGCATAACGTATAACGCATAACGCATACCGTATAACGCATAACGCATAACGCATAACGCATAACGCATAACGTATAACGCGTAACGCATACCGTATAGCGCATAAAGCATAACGCATAACGCATACCGTATAACGCATAACGCATAACGCATAACGCAAACGTATAACGCACAACGCATAACGCATAACGCATAACGCATAAAGCATAACGTGTAACTCATAACGCATAACGCATAAAGCATAACGCTTAACGCATAACGCATAACGCATATCGCATAACGCATAACGCATAACGCAAACGTATAAAGCACAACGCATAACGCATAACGCATAACGCATAACATATAACGCATAACGCATAACGCATAACGCATAACGCATAACGCATAACGCATAACGCATAACGCATAACGCATAACGCATAACGCATAAAGCATAACGCATAACGCATAACGCATAACGCATAACGCACAACGCATAACGCATAACGCATAACGCATAACGCATAACGCATAACGCATAACGTATAACGCATAACGCATAACGCATAACGCATAACGCATAACGCATAACGCATAACGCATAACGCATAACCATAACGCATAACGCATAACCCATAACGCATAACGCATAACGCATAACGTATAACGCATAACGCATACCGTGTAACGCATAACGCATAACGCATAACGCATAACGCATAACGTATAACGCGTAACGCATACCGTATAACGCATAACGCATAACGCATAACGCAAACGTATAGCGCACAACGCATAATGCATAAACCATAACCCATACTTCATAACGCATAACGCATAATGCACAACTCATAACGAACACCGGAAAACCCATAACGCCTAACGCATAACGGATCACGCATAACGCATAATGCATAACGCATAACGCATAACGCATAACGCATAACGCATAACGCATAACCATAACGCATAACGCATAACCCATAACGCATAACGCATAACGCATAACGTATAACGCATAACGCATACCGTGTAACGCATAACGCATAACGCATAACGCATAACGCATAACGCATAACGCATAACGCATAACGCATAACGCATAACGCATAACGCATAACGCATAACACATAACGCATAACGCATAACGCATAACGCATAACGCATAACGCATAACGCATAACGCATAACCCCTAACGCAATAACGCATAACGCATTACGCATGAAGCATAACGTGTAACTCATACCGCATAACGCATAAAGCATAACGCAAAACGAATAACGCATAACGCATATCGCATAACGCATAACGCATAACGCAAACGTATAACGCACAACGCATAACGCATAACGCATAACATATAACGCATATCGCATATCGCATAACGCATAAGGCTTGATGCATGACGCATATCGCATAACGCATAAGGCATAACGCATAATACATAACGTATAACGCATTATGCATAACCCATAACCCTTAACGCATAACGCATAACGCATAATGCACAACGCTTAACGAATACCGCAGATCGCATAACGCCTAACGCATAACGGATCACGCATGACGCATAAAGCATAACGCATAACCCATATCGCATAACGCATAACGCATAACGCATAACGCATAACGCATAACGCATAACGCATAACGCATAACGCATATCGCATAACGCATAAATCATAACCCATAACGCACAACGCATAACGCATAATGCACAACGCATAACGAATACAGCAAAACGCATAACGCATAACGCATAACGCATAACGCATAACGCATAACGCATATCGCATAACGCATAACGCATAACGCAAACGTATAACGCACAACGCATAACGCATAACGTATACGGTATAACATATAATGCATAACGTATAACGCAAACGTATAACGCACAACGCATAACGCATACCGCATAACGCATAACGCATAACGCATAACGCATAACGCATAACGCATAACGCATAACGCATAACCCCTAACGCAATAACGCATAACGCATTACGCATAAAGCATAACGTGTAACTCATACCGCATAACGCATAAAGCATAACGCATAACGAATAACGCATAACGCATATCGCATAACGCATAACGCATAACGCAAACGTATAACGCACAACGCATAACGCATAACGCATAACGCATAACATATAACGCATATCGCATAACGCATAACGCATAACGCATAATGCATAAAGCATAACGCATAACGCATAACTTATAACTCATTACTCATAACGAATAACGCATAACGCATAACGCATAACGCATATCGCATAACGCATAACGCATAACGCATAAAGCATAACGCATAACGCATAACGCATAACGCATAACGCATAACGCAAACGTATAACACCCAACGCATAAAGCATAACGAACAACCCATAACGCATAATCCATAACGTATAACGCCTAACGCATAACGCATAACGCATAAAGTATAACGCATAACGCAAAACGCATAACGCATAACGCATAACGCATAACGCATAATGCATAAAGCATAACGCATAACGCATAACTTATAACTCATTACTCATAACGAATAACGCATAACGCATAACGCATAACGCATATCGCATAACGCATAACGCATAACGCATAACGCATAACGCATAACGCATAACGCATAACGCATAATGCTTAAAGCATAACGCATAACGCATAACTTATAACTCATTATTCATAACGAATAACGCATAACGCATAACGCATAACGCATATCGCATAACGCATAACGCATAATGCATAACGCATAAAGCGTAACGCATAACGCATAAATCATAACGCATAACGCATAACGCATAACGCATGACGCATAATGCATTACGCATAACGCATAACGCATAACGCATAACGCATAAAGCATAACGCATAACGCATAACGCATAACGCAAAACGCATAACGCATAAAGCATAACGCATAACGCATAACGCAAACGTATAACGCACAACGCATAACGCATAACGCATAACGCATAACGCATAACGCATAACACATAACGTATAACGCATAACGCATAACGCATAACGCATAACGCATAACGCATAACGCATAACGCATAACGCATAACGCATAACGCATAACGCATAACGCATAACGCATAACGCATAACGCATAACACATAACGCATAACGCATAACGCATAACGCATAACGCATAACGCATAACGCATAACGCATAACCCCTAACGCAATAACGCATAACGCATTACGCACGAAGCATAACGTGTAACTCATACCGCATAACGCATAAAGCATAACGCAAAACGAATAACGCATAACGCATATCGCATAACGCATAACGCATAACGCAAACGTATAACGCACAACGCATAACGCATAACGCATAACATATAACGCATATCGCATATCGCATAACGCATAAGGCTTGATGCATGACGCATATCGCATAACGCATAAGGCATAACGCATAATACATAACGTATAACGCATTATGCATAACCCATAACCCTTAACGCATAACGCATAACGCATAATGCACAACGCTTAACGAATACCGCAGATCGCATAACGCCTAACGCATAACGGATCACGCATGACGCATAAAGCATAACGCATAACCCATATCGCATAACGCATAACGCATAACGCATAACGCATAACGTATAACGCATAACGCATAACGCATAACGCATATCGCATAACGCATAAATCATAACCCATAACGCACAACGCATAACGCATAATGCACAACGCATAACGAATACAGCAAAACGCATAACGCATAACGCATAACGCATAACGCATAACGCATAACGCATAACGCATATCGCATAACGCATAACGCATAACGCAAACGTATAACGCACAACGCATAACGCATAACGTATACGGTATAACATATAATGCATAACGTATAACGCAAACGTATAACGCACAACGCATAACGCATACCGCATAACGCATAACGCATAACGCATAACGCATAACGCATAACGCATAACGCATAACGCATAACCCCTAACGCAATAACGCATAACGCATTACGCATAAAGCATAACGTGTAACTCATACCGCATAACGCATAAAGCATAACGCATAACGAATAACGCATAACGCATATCGCATAACGCATAACGCATAACGCAAACGTATAACGCACAACGCATAACGCATAACGCATAACGCATAACATATAACGCATATCGCATAACGCATAACGCATAACGCATAATGCATAAAGCATAACGCATAACGCATAACTTATAACTCATTACTCATAACGAATAACGCATAACGCATAACGCATAACGCATATCGCATAACGCATAATGCATTACGCATAACGCATAACGCATAACGCATAACGCATAACGCATAACGCATAACGCATAACGCATAACGCATAACCATAACGCATAACGCATAACCCACAACGCATAACGCATAACGTATAACGCCTAACGCATAACGCATAACGCATAAAGTATAACGCATAACGCAAAACGCATAACGCATAACGCATAACGCATAACGCATAATGCATAAAGCATAACGCATAACGCATAACTTATAACTCATTACTCATAACGAATAACGCATAACGCATAACGCATAACGCATATCGCATAACGCATAACGCATAACGCATAAAGCATAACGCATAACGCATAACGCATAACGCATAATGCTTAAAGCATAACGCATAACGCATAACTTATAACTCATTATTCATAACGAATAACGCATAACGCATAACGCATAACGCATATCGCATAACGCATAACGCATAATGCATAACGCATAAAGCGTAACGCATAACGCATAAATCATAACGCATAACGCATAACGCATAACGCATGACGCATAATGCATTACGCATAACGCATAACGCATAACGCATAACGCATAAAGCATAACGCATAACGCATAACGCATAACGCAAAACGCATAACGCATAAAGCATAACGCATAACGCATAACGCAAACGTATAACGCACAACGCATAACGCATAACGCATAACGCATAACGCATAACGCATAACGCATAACGTATAACGCATAACGCATAACGCATAACGCATAACGCATAACGCATAACGCATAACCATAACGCATAACGCATAACCCATAACGCATAACGCATAACGGATAACGCATAACGCATAACGCATAACGCATAACGCATAACGCATAACGCATAACGCATAACGCATAACGCATAACGCATAACGCATAACGCATAACGCATAACGCATAACGCATAACGCATAACGCATAACGCATAACGCATAACCATAACGCATAACGCATAACCCATAACGCATAACGCATAACGCATAACGTATAACGCATAACGCATAACGCATAACGCATAACCATAACGCATAACGCATAACCCATAACGCATAACGCATAACGCATAACGTATAACGCATAACGCATACCGTGTAACGCATAACGCATAACGCATAACGCATAACGCATAACGCATAACGCATAACGCATAACGCATAACGCATAACGCATAACGCATAACGCATAACGCATAACGCATAACGCATAACGCATAACGCATAACCATAACGCATAACGCATAACCCATAACGCATAACGCATAACGCATAACGTATAACGCATAACGCATACCGTGTAACGCATAACGCATAACGCATAACGCATAACGTATAACGCGTAACGCATACCGTATAACGCATAACGCATAACGCATAACGCAAACGTATAGCGCACAACGCATAATGCATAAACCATAACCCATACTTCATAACGCATAACGCATAATGCACAACTCATAACGAACACCGGAAAACCCATAACGCCTAACGCATAACGGATCACGCATAACGCATAATGCATAACGCATAACGCATAACGCATAACGCATAACGCATAACGCATAACGCATAACCATAACGCATAACGCATAACCCATAACGCATAACGCATAACGCATAACGTATAACGCATAACGCATACCGTGTAACGCATAACGCATAACGCATAACGCATAACGCATAACGCATAACGCATAACGCATAACGCATAACGCATAACGCATAACGCATAACGCATAACGCATAACGCATAACCCATAACGCATAACGCATAACGCATAACGCAAACGTATAACGCACAACGCATAACGCATAACGCATAACGCATAAAGCATAACGTGTAACTCATAACGCATAACGCATAAAGTATAACGCATAACGCATAACGCATAACGCATATCGCATAACGCATAACGCATAACGCAAACGTATAACGCACAACGCATAACGCATAACGCATAACGCATAACATATAACGCATAACGCATAACGCATAACGCATAACGCATAACGCATAACGCATAACGCATAACGCATAACGCATAAAGCATAACGCATAACGCATAACGCATAACGCATAACGCACAACGCATAACGCATAACGCATAACGCATAACGCATAACGCATAACGCATAACGCATAACGTATAACGCATAACGCATAACGCATAACGCATAACGCATAACGCATAACGCATAACCATAACGCATAACGCATAACCCATAACGCATATCGCATAACGCATAACGTATAACGCATAACGCATACCGTGTAACGCATAACGCATAACGCATAACGCATAACGTATAACGCGTAACGCATACCGTATAACGCATAACGCATAACGCATAACGCAAACGTATAGCGCACAACGCATAATGCATAAACCATAACCCATACTTCATAACGCATAACGCATAATGCACAACTCATAACGAACACCGGAAAACCCATAACGCCTAACGCATAACGGATCACGCATAACGCATAATGCATAACGCATAACGCATAACGCATAACGCATAACGCATAACGCATAACGCATAACGCATAACCATAACGCATAACCATAACGCATAACGCATAACCCATAACGCATAACGCATAACGCATAACGTATAACGCATAACGCATACCGTGTAACGCATAACGCATAACGCATAACGCATAACGCATAACGCATAACGCATAACACATAACGCATAACGCATAACGCATAACGCATAACGCATAACGCATAACGCATAACGCATAACGCATAACGCATAACGCATAACGCATAACGCATAACGCATAACGCATAACGCATATCGGATAACGCATAACGCATAACGCAAACGTATAACGCACAACGCATAACGCATTACGTATACGGTATAACATATAATGCATAACGTATAACGCAAACGTATAACGCACAACGCATAACGCATACCGCATAACGCATAACGCATAACGCATAACGCATAACGCATAACGCATAACGCATAACGCATAACGCATAACGCATAACGCATAACACATAACCCCTAACGCAATAACGCATAACGCATTACGCATAAAGCATAACGTGTAACTCATACCGCATAACGCATAAAGCATAACGCAAAACGAATAACGCATAACGCATATCGCATAACGCATAACGCATAACGCATATCGCATAACGCATAAGGCTTGATGCATGACGCATATCGCATAACGCATAAGGCATAACGCATAATACATAACGTATAACGCATTATGCATAACCCATAACCCTTAACGCATAACGCATAACGCATAATGCACAACGCTTAACGAATACCGCAGATCGCATAACGCCTAACGCATAACGGATCACGCATGACGCATAAAGCATAACGCATAACGCATATCGCATAACGCATAACGCATAACGCATAACGCATAACGCAAACGTATAACGCCCAACGCATAAAGCATAACGAACAACCCATAACGCATAATCCATAACGCATAACGCACAACGCATAACGCATAACGCATAAAGTATAACGCATAACGCATAACGCATAACGCATAACGCATAAAGCATAACGCATAACGCATAACGCATAACGCATAACGCATAACGCATAACGCATATCGCATAACGCATAAATCATAACCCATAACGCACAACGCATAACGCATAATGCACAACGCATAACGAATACCGCAAAACGCATAACGCATAACGCATAACGCATAACGCATAACTCATAACGCACACCGTATAACGCATAACGCATAACGCATAACGCATAAAGCATAACGCATAACGCATAACGCATAACGCAAACGTATAACGCCCAACGCATAAAGCATAACGAACAACCCATAACGCATAATCCATAACGCATAACGCACAACGCATAACGCATAACGCATAAAGTATAACGCATAACGCATAACGCATAACGCATAACGCATAACGCATAACGCATAACGCATAACGCATAACGCATAACGCATATCGCATAACGCATAACGCATAACGCAAACGTATAACGCACAACGCATAACGCATAACGTATACGGTATAACGCATAATGCATAACGTATAACGCAAACGTATAACGCACAACGCATAACGCATACCGCATAACGCATAACGCATAACGCATAACGCATAACGCATAACGCATAACGCATAACGCATAACGCATATCGCATAACGCATAACGCATAACGCAAACGTATAACGCACAACGCATAACGCATAACGCATAACGCATAAAGCATAACGCATAACGCATAACGCATAACGCATAACGCATAATGCTTAAAGCATAACGCATAACGCATAACTTATAACTCATTACTCATAACGAATAACGCATAACGCATAACGCATAACGCATATCGCATAACGCATAATGCATAATGCATAACGCATAAAGCGTAACGCATAACGCATAAATCATAACGCATAACGCATAACGCATAACGCATAACGCATAATGCATTACGCATAACGCATAACGCATAACGCATAACGCATAACGCATAACGCATAACGCATAACGCATAACCATAACGCATAACGCATAACCCATAACGCATAACGCATAACGTATAACGCATAACGCATACCGTATAACGCATAAAGCATAACGCATAACGCATACCGTATAACGCATAACGCATAACGCATAACGCAAACGTATAACGCACAACGCATAACGCATAACGCATAACGCATAAAGCATAACGTGTAACTCATAACGCATAACGCATAAAGCATAACGCATAACGCATAACGCATAACGCATATCGCATAACGCATAACGCATAACGCAAACGTATAACGCACAACGCATAACGCATAACGCATAACGCATAACATATAACGCATAACGCATAACGCATAACGCATAACGCATAACGCATAACGCATAACGCATAACGCATAAAGCATAACGCATAACGCATAACGCATAACGCATAACGCACAACGCATAACGCATAACGCATAACGCATAACGCATAACGCATAACGCATAACGCATAACGTATAACGCATAACGCATAACGCATGACGCATAACGCATAACGCATAACGCATAACGCATAACGCATAACGCATAACCATAACGCATAACGCATAACGCATAACGCATAACGCATAACGCATAACGCATAACGCATAACGCATAACGCATAACGCATAACGCATAACGCATAACGCATAACGCATAACGCATATCGCATAACGCATATCGCATAACGCAAACATATAACGCACAACGCATAACGCATAACGTATACGGTATAACATATAATGCATAACGTATAACGCAAACGTATAACGCACAACGCATAACGCATACCGCATAACGCATAACGCATAACGCATAACGCATAACGCATAACGCATAACGCATAACGCATAACCCCTAACGCAATAACGCATAACGCATTACGCATAAAGCATAACGTGTAACTCATACCGCATAACGCATAAAGCATAACGCAAAACGAATAACGCATAACGCATATCGCATAACGCATAACGCATAACGCAAACGTATAACGCACAACGCATAACGCATAACGCATAACGCATAACATATAACGCATATCGCATATCGCATAACGCATAAGGCTTGATGCATGACGCATATCGCATAACGCATAAGGCATAACGCATAATACATAACGTATAACGCATTATGCATAACCCATAACCCTTAACGCATAACGCATAACGCATAATGCACAACGCTTAACGAATACCGCAGATCGCATAACGCCTAACGCATAACGGATCACGCATGACGCATAAAGCATAACGCATAACGCATAACGCATAACGCATAACGCATAACGCATAACGCATAACGCATAACGCATAACGCATAACGCATAACGCATAACGCATAACGCATAACGCATATCGCATAACGCATAAATCATAACCCATAACGCACAACGCATAACGCATAATGCACAACGCATAACGAATACCGCAAAACGCATAACGCATAACGCACACCGTATAACGCATAACGCATAACGCTTAAAGCATAACGCATAACGCATAACGCATAACGCAAACGTATAACACCCAACGCATAAAGCATAACGAACAACCCATAACGCATAATCCATAACGCATAACGCATAACGCATAACGCATAACGCATAACGCATAAAGTATAACGCATAACGCAAAACGCATAACGCATAACGCATAACGCATAACGCATAATGCATAAAGCATAACGCATAACTTATAACTCATTACTCATAACGAATAACGCATAACGCATAACGCATAACGCATATCGCATAACGCATAACGCATGACGCATAAAGCATAACGCATAACGCATAACGCATAACGCATAATGCTTAAAGCATAACGCATAACGCATAACTTATAACTCATTATTCATAACGAATAACGCATAACGCATAACGCATAACGCATATCGCATAACGCATAACGCATAATGCATAACGCATAAAGCGTAACGCATAACGCATAAATCATAACGCATAACGCATAACGCATAACGCATAACGCATAACGCATAACCATAACGCATAACGCATAACCCATAACGCATAACGCATAACGTATAACGCATAACGCATAACGCATAACGCATAACGCATAACGCATAACGCATAACGCATAACGCATAACGGATAACGCATAACGCATAACGCATAACGCATAACGCATAACGCATAACGCATAACGCATAACGCATAACGCATAACGCATAACGCATATCGCATAACGCATAACGCATAACGCAAACGTATAACGCACAACGCATAACGCATAACGTATACGGTATAACGCATAATGCATAACGTATAACGCAAACGTATAACGCACAACGCATAACGCATACCGCATAACGCATAACGCATAACGCATAACGCATAACGCATAACGCATAACGCATATCGCATAACGCATAACGCATAACGCAAACGTATAACGCACAACGCATAACGCATAACGCATAACGCATAACGCATAACGCATAATGCACAACGCTTAACGAATACCGCAGATCGCATAACGCCTAACGCATAACGGATCACGCATGACGCATAACGCATAACGCATAACGCATAACGCATAACGCATAACGCATAACGCACAACGCATATCGCATAACGCATAAATCATAACCCATAACGCACAACGCATAACGCATAATGCACAACGAATACCGCAAAACGCATAACGCATAACGCATAACGCATAACGCATAACGCATAACTCATAACGCACACCGTATAACGCATAACGCATAACGCATAAAGCATAACGCATAACGCATAACGCATAACGCAAACGTATAACGCCCAACGCATAAAGCATAACGAACAACCCATAACGCATAATCCAAAACGCATAACGCACAACGCATAACGCACGACGCATAACGCTTAACGCATAACGCATAACGCATAACGCATACCGTATAACGCATAACGCATAACGCATAACGCATACGTATAACGCACGACGCATAACGCTTAACGCATAACGCATAACGCATAACGCAAACGTATAGCGCACAACGCATAACGCATAAACCATAACCCATACTTCATAACGCATAACGCATACTGCACAACGCATAACGAACACCGGAAAACCCATAACGCTTATCGCATAACGGATCACGCATAACGCATAATAAATAACGCATAAAGCATAACGCATAACGCATACGTATAACGCACAACGCATAACGCATAACGCATAACGCATAACGCATAACGCATAACGCATAACGCATAACGCATACCGTATAACGCATAACGCATAACGCATAACGCATACGTATAACGCACAACGCATAACGCATAACGCATAACGCATAACGCATAACGCATAACGCATACCGTATAACGCATAACGCATAACGCATACGTATAACGCACAACGCATAACGCATAACGCATAACGCATAACGCATAAAGCATAACGCATAACGCATAACGCATAACGCATAACGCATAACGCATAACGCATAACGCATAACGCATAACGCATAACGCATAACGCATAACGCATAACGCATAACGCATAACGCATAACGCATAACGCATACCGTATAACGCATAACGCATAACGCATAACGCAAACGTATAACGCACAACGCATAACGCATAACGCATAAAGCATAACGTGTAACTCATAACGCATAACGCATAAAGCATAACGCATAACGCATAACGCATATCGCATAACGCATAACGCAAACGTATAACGCACAACGCATAACGCATAACGCATAAAGCATAACGTGTAACTCATAACGCATAACGCATAAAGCATAACGCATAACGCATAACGCATAACGCGTAACGCATAACGCATAACGCATAACGCATAACGCATAACGCATAACGCATAACGCATAACGCATAACGCATAACGCATAACGCATAACGCATAACGCATAACGCATAACGCATAACGCATAACGCATAACGCATAACGCATAACGCATAACGCATAAAGCATAACGCATAACGCATAACGCATAACGCGTAACGCATAACGCATAACGCATAACGCATAATGCATAAAGCATAACGCATAACTTATAACTCATTACTCATAACGAATAACGCATAACGCATAACGCATAACGCATATCGCATAACGCATAACGCATGACGCATAAAGCATAACGCATAACGCATAACGCATAACGCATAACGCATAATGCTTAAAGCATAACGCATAACGCATAACTTATAACTCATTATTCATAACGAATAACGCATAACGCATAACGCATAACGCATATCGCATAACGCATAACGCATAATGCATAACGCATAAAGCGTAACGCATAACGCATAAATCATAACGCATAACGCATAACGCATAACGCATAACGCATAACGCATAACCATAACGCATAACGCATAACCCATAACGCATAACGCATAACGTATAACGCATAACGCATAACGCATAACGCATAACGCATAACGCATAACGCATAACGCATAACGCATAACGCATAACGGATAACGCATAACGCATAACGCATAACGCATAACGCATAACGCATAACGCATAACGCCTAACGCATAACGCATAACGCATAACGCATATCGCATAACGCATAACGCATAACGCAAACGTATAACGCACAACGCATAACGCATAACGTATACGGTATAACGCATAATGCATAACGTATAACGCAAACGTATAACGCACAACGCATAACGCATACCGCATAACGCATAACGCATAACGCATAACGCATAACGCATAACGCATAACGCATATCGCATAACGCATAACGCATAACGCAAACGTATAACGCACAACGCATAACGCATAACGCATAACGCATAACGCATAACGCATAACGCATAATGCACAACGCTTAACGAATACCGCAGATCGCATAACGCCTAACGCATAACGGATCACGCATGACGCATAACGCATAACGCATAACGCATAACGCATAACGCATAACGCACAACGCATATCGCATAACGCATAAATCATAACCCATAACGCACAACGCATAACGCATAATGCACAACGAATACCGCAAAACGCATAACGCATAACGCATAACGCATAACGCATAACGCATAACTCATAACGCACACCGTATAACGCATAACGCATAACGCATAAAGCATAACGCATAACGCATAACGCATAACGCAAACGTATAACGCCCAACGCATAAAGCATAACGAACAACCCATAACGCATAATCCAAAACGCATAACGCACAACGCATAACGCACGACGCATAACGCTTAACGCATAACGCATAACGCATAACGCATACCGTATAACGCATAACGCATAACGCATAACGCATACGTATAACGCACGACGCATAACGCTTAACGCATAACGCATAACGCATAACGCAAACGTATAGCGCACAACGCATAACGCATAAACCATAACCCATACTTCATAACGCATAACGCATACTGCACAACGCATAACGAACACCGGAAAACCCATAACGCTTATCGCATAACGGATCACGCATAACGCATAATGCATAACGCATAAAGCATAACGCATAACGCATACGTATAACGCACAACGCATAACGCATAACGCATAACGCATAACGCATAACGCATAACGCATAACGCATACCGTATAACGCATAACGCATAACGCATAACGCATACGTGTAACGCACAACGCATAACGCATAACGCATAACGCATAACGCATAACGCATAACGCATACCGTATAACGCATAACGCATAACGCATACGTATAACGCACAACGCATAACGCATAACGCATAACGCATAACGCATAAAGCATAACGCATAACGCATAACGCATAACGCATAACGCATAACGCATAACGCATAACGCATAACGCATAACGCATAACGCATAACGCATAACGCATAACGCATAACGCATAACGCATAACGCATAACGCATAACGCATAACGCATAACGCATACCGTATAACGCATAACGCATAACGCATAACGCAAACGTATAACGCACAACGCATAACGCATAACGCATAAAGCATAACGTGTAACTCATAACGCATAACGCATAAAGCATAACGCATAACGCATAACGCATATCGCATAACGCATAACGCAAACGTATAACGCACAACGCATAACGCATAACGCATAAAGCATAACGTGTAACTCATAACGCATAACGCATAAAGCATAACGCATAACGCATAACGCATAACGCATAACGCATAACGCATAACGCATAACGCATAAAGCATAACGCATAACGCATAACGCATAACGCGTAACGCATAACGCATAACGCATAACGCATAACGCATAACGCATAACGCATAACGCATAACGCATAACGCATAACGCATAACGCATAACGCATAACGCATAACGCATAACGCATAACGCATATCGCATATCGCATAACGCATAAGGCTTGATGCATGACGCATATCGCATAACGCATAAGGCATAAGGCATAAGGCATAACGCATAATACATAACGTATAACGCATTATGCATAACGCATAACGCATAACGTATAACGCATAACGCATACCGTACAACGCATAACGCATAACGCAAACCATAAGGCATAAGGCATAACGCATAACGCATAACGCATAACGCATGTCAGATCACGCATAACGCATAATGCATAACGCATAAAGCATAACGCATAACGCATAACGCATAACGCATAACGTATAACGCATAACGCATACCGTATAACGCATAATGCATAACGCATAACGCAAACGTATAACACACAACGCATAACGCATAACGCATAACGCGTAACGCATAACGCATAACGCATAACGCATAACGCATAACGCATAACGCATAACGCATAACGCATAACGCATAACGCATAACGCATAACGCATAACGCATAACGCATAACGCAAAACGTATAACGCATAACGCATACCGTACAACGCGTAACGCATAACGCATAACGCAAACGTATAACGCACAACGCATAACGCATAACGCATAACGCATAACATATAACGCATAACGCATAATATACAACGCATAACGAATACCGCAAAACGCATAACGCCTAACGCATAACGGATTACGCATAACGCATAACGCATAACGCTTAACGCATAACGGATCACGCATAACGCATAACTCATAACTCATAAGGAGTAACGCATAACGCATAACGCATAACGCATAACGCATAACGCATAACGCATAACGCATAACGCATAACGCATAACGCATAATGCATAAAGCATAACGCGTAACGCATAACGCATAACTTATAACTCATTACTCATAACGAATAACGCATAACGCATAACGCATAACGCATATCGCATAACGCATAACGCATAATGCATAACGCATAAAGCGTAACGCATAACGCATAAATCATAACGCATAACGCATAACGCATAACGCATAACGCATACCGTATAACGCATAACGCATAACGCATAACGCATAACGCATAACGCATAACGCATAACGCATAACGCATAACGCATAACGCATAACGCATAACGCATAACGCATAACGCATAACGCATATCGCATATCGCATAACGCATAAGGCTTGATGCATGACGCATATCGCATAACGCATAAGGCATAAGGCATAAGGCATAACGCATAATACATAACGTATAACGCATTATGCATAACGCATAACGCATAACGTATAACGCATAACGCATACCGTACAACGCATAACGCATAACGCAAACCATAAGGCATAAGGCATAACGCATAACGCATAACGCATAACGCATGTCAGATCACGCATAACGCATAATGCATAACGCATAAAGCATAACGCATAACGCATAACGCATAACGCATAACGTATAACGCATAACGCATACCGTATAACGCATAATGCATAACGCATAACGCAAACGTATAACACACAACGCATAACGCATAACGCATAACGCATAACGCATAACGCATAACGCATAACGCATAACGCATAACGCATAACGCATAACGCATAACGCATAACGCATAACGCATAACGCAAAACGTATAACGCATAACGCATACCGTACAACGCGTAACGCATAACGCATAACGCAAACGTATAACGCACAACGCATAACGCATAACGCATAACGCATAACATATAACGCATAACGCATAATATACAACGCATAACGAATACCGCAAAACGCATAACGCCTAACGCATAACGGATTACGCATAACGCATAACGCATAACGCTTAACGCATAACGGATCACGCATAACGCATAACTCATAACTCATAAGGAGTAACGCATAACGCATAACGCATAACGCATAACGCATAACGCATAACGCATAACGCATAACGCATAACGCATAACGCATAACGCATAACGCATAATGCATAAAGCATAACGCGTAACGCATAACGCATAACTTATAACTCATTACTCATAACGAATAACGCATAACGCATAACGCATAACGCATATCGCATAACGCATAACGCATAATGCATAACGCATAAAGCGTAACGCATAACGCATAAATCATAACGCATAACGCATAACGCATAACGCATAACGCATAACGCATACCGTATAACGCATAACGCATAACGCATAACGCATAACGCATAACGCATAACGCATAACGTATAACTCATAACGCATAACGCATAAAGCAGAACGCATAACGCATAACGCATAACGCAAAACGCATAACGTTAACGCATAACCCATAACGCATAAGGCGTGATGCATGACGCATATCGCATATCGCATAACGCATAAGGCTTGATGCATGACGCATATCGCATAACGCATAAGGCATAACGCATAATACATAACGTATAACGCATTATGCATAACGCATAACGCATAACGCATAACGCATAACGCATAACGCATAACGCATAACGCATAACGCATAACGCATAACGCATATCGCATAACGCATAACGCATAACGCAAACGTATAACGCACAACGCATAACGCATAACGTATACGGTATAACGCATAATGCATAACGTATAACGCAAACGTATAACGCACAACGCATAACGCATACCGCATAACGCATAACGCATAACGCATAACGCATAACGCATAACGCATAACGCATAACGCATAACGCATAACGCATAACGCATAACGCATAACCCCTAACGCAATAACGCATAACGCATTACGCATAAAGCATAACGTGTAACTCATACCGCATAACGCATAAAGCATAACGCATAACGCATAACGCATAACGCATAACGCATATCGCATAACGCATAACGCATAACGCAAACGTATAACGCACAACGCATAACGCATAACGCATAACGCATAACATATAACGCATAACGCATAACGCATAACCCCTATCGCAATAACGCATAACGCATTACGCATAAAGCATAACGTGTAACTCATACCGCATAACGCATAAAGCATAACGCATAACGCATAACGCATAACGCATAACGCATATCGCATAACGCATAACGCATAACGCAAACGTATAACGCACAACGCATAACGCATAACGCATAACCCCTAACGCAATAACGCATAACGCATTACGCATAAAGCATAACGTGTAACTCATACCGCATAACGCATAAAGCATAACGCATAACGCATAACGCATAACGCATAACGCATAACGCATAACGCATAACGCATATCGCATAACGCATAAATCATAACCCATAACGCACAACGCATAACGCATAATGCACAACGCATAACGAATACCGCAAAACGCATAACGCATAACGCATAACGCTTAAAGCATAACGCATAACGCATAACGCATAACGCAAACGTATAACGCATAACGCATAACGCAAACGTATAACGCCCAACGCATAAAGCATAACGAACAACCCATAACGCATAATCCATAACGCATAACGCATAACGCATAACGCATAACATATAACGCATAACGCATAACGCATAACGCATAACGCATAACCCCTAACGCAATAACGCATAACGCATTACGCATAAAGCATAACGTGTAACTCATACCGCATAACGCATAAAGCATAACGCATAACGCATAACGCATAACGCATAACGCATAACGCATAACGCATATCGCATAACGCATAAATCATAACCCATAACGCACAACGCATAACGCATAATGCACAACGCATAACGAATACCGCAAAACGCATAACGCATAACGCATAACGCATATCGCATAACGCATAACGCATAATGCATAACGCATAAAGCGTAACGCATAACGCATAAATCATAACGCATAACGCATAACGCATAACGCATAACGCATAACGCATAACGCATAACGCATAACGCATAACGCATAACGCATAACGCATAACGCATAACCCATAACGCATAACGCATAACGCATAACGCAAAACGCATAACGCATAAAGCATAACGCATAACGCATAACGCAAACGTATAACGCACAACGCATAACGCATAACGCATAACGCATAACGCATAACGCATAACGCATAACGTATAACGCATAACGCATAACGCATAACGCATAACGCATTACGCATAACGCATAACGCATAACCATAAGGCATAACGCATAACCCATAACGCATAACGCATAACGTATAACGCATAACGCATACCGTATAACGCATAACGCATAACGCATAACGCATAACGTATAACGCGTAACGCATACCGTATAACGCATAACGCATAACGCATAACGCATACCGTATAACGCATAACGCATAACGCATAACACAAACGTATAACGCACAAAGCATAACGTGTAACTCATAACGCATAACGCATAAAGCATAACGCATAACGCATAACGCATAACGCATAACGCATAACGCATAACATATAACGCATAACGCATAACGCATAACCCCTAACGCAATAACGCATAACGCATTACGCATAAAGCATAACGTGTAACTCATACCGCATAACGCATAAAGCATAACGCATAACGCATAACGCATAACGCATATCGCATAACGCATAACGCATAACGCATAACGCATAATGCATAAAGCATAACGCATAACGCATAGCGCAAACGTATAACACACATCGCATAACGCATAACGCATAACGCATAACATATAACGCATAACGCATAACGCATAACGCATAACGCATAGCGCAAACGTATAACACACATCGCATAACGCATAACGCATAACGCATAACATATAACGCATAACGCATAACGCATAACGCATAACGCATAACGCATAACGCATAACGCATAACGCATAACGCATAATGCATAAAGCATAACGCATAACGCATAGCGCAAACGTATAACACACATCGCATAACGCATAACGCATAACGCATAACATATAACGCATAACGCATAACGCATAACGCATAGCGCAAACGTATAACACACATCGCATAACGCATAACGCATAACGCATAACGCATAACGCATAACGCATAAAGCATAACGCATAACGCATAACGCATAACGCATAACGCATAACGCATAACGCATAACGCATAACGCATAACGCATAACGCATAACGCATAACGCATAAAGCATAACGCATAACGCATAACGCATAACCATAACGCATAAAGCATAACCCCTAACGCAATAACGCATAACGCATAACGCATAAAGCATAACGTGTAACTCATAACGCATAACGCATAAAGCATAACTCATAACGCATAACGCATAACGCATAACGCATATCGCATAACGCAAACGTATAGCGCACAACGCATAACGCATAAACCATAACCCATACTTCATAACGCATAACGCATACTGCACAACGCATAACGAACACCGGAAAACACATAACGCCTAACGCCCAAGGGATCACGCATAACGCATAATGCATAACGCATAAAGCATAACGCATAACGCATAACGCATAACCCCTAACGCAATAACGCATAACGCATAACGCATAACGCATAACGCATAACGCATAACGCATAACCATAACGCATCACGCATAACCCATAACGCATAACGCATAACGTATAACGCATAACGCATAACGCATAACGCAAACGTATAACGCATAAAGCATAACGTGTAACTCATAACGCATAATACATAAAGCATAACTCATAACGCATTACGCATAACGCATAACGCATAACGCATATCGCATAACGCAAACGTATAGCGCACAACGCATAACGCATATCGCATAACGCAAACGTATAGCGCACAACGCATAACGCATAAACCATAACCCATACTTCATAACGGATAACGCATACTGCACAACGCATAACGAACACCGGAAAACACATAACGCCTAACGCCTAAGGGATCACGCGTAACGCATAATGCATAACGCATAAAGCATAACGCATAACGCATAACGCATAACCCCTAACGCAATAACGCATAACGCAAAACGCATAACGCATAACGCATAACCATAACGCATAACGCATAACCCATAACGCATAACGCATAACGTATAACGCATAACGCATAACGCATAACGCAAACGTATAACGCACAACGCATAACGCATAACGCATAACGCATAAAGCATAACGTGTAACTCATAACACATAACGCATAAAGCATAACGCATAACGCATAACGCATAACGCATATCGCATAACGCATAACGCATAACGCAAACGTATAACGCACAACGCGTAACGCATAACGCATAACGCATAACATATAACGCATAACGCATAACGCATAACGCATAACGCATAACGCATAACGCATACCGTATAACGCATAACGCATAACGCATAACGCAAACGTATAACGCACAACGCATAACGCATAACGCATAACGCATAAAGCATAACGTGTAACTCATAACGCATAACGCATAAAGCATAACGCATAACGCATAACGCATATCGCATAACAAATAATGCATAACGCAAACGTATAACGCACAACACATAACGCATAACGCATAACGCATAACATATAACGCATAACGCATAACGCATAACGAATAACGCATAAAGCATAACGCATAACGCATAACGCATAACGCATAAAGCATAAAGCATAACGCATAACGCATAACGCATAACGCATAACGCATAACGCATAACGCATAACGTATAACGCATAACGCATAACGCATAACGCAAACGTATAACGCACAACGCATAACGCATAACGCATAACGCATAACGCATAACGCATAACGCATATCGCATAACGCATAACGCATAACGCATAACGCATAATGCATAAAGCATAACGCATAACGCATAGCGCAAACGTATAACACACATCGCATAACGCATAACGCATAACGCATAACATATAACGCATAACGCATAACGCATAACGCATAACGCATAGCGCAAACGTATAACACACATCGCATAACGCATAACGCATAACGCATAACATATAACGCATAACGCATAACGCATAACGCATAACGCATAACGCATAACGCATAACGCATAACGCATAATGCATAAAGCATAACGCATAACGCATAGCGCAAACGTATAACACACATCGCATAACGCATAACGCATAACGCATAACATATAACGCATAACGCATAACGCATAACGCATAGCGCAAACGTATAACACACATCGCATAACGCATAACGCATAACGCATAACGCATAACGCATAACGCATAAAGCATAACGCATAACGCATAACGCATAACGCATAACGCATAACGCATAACGCATAACGCATAACGCATAACGCATAACGCATAACGCATAAAGCATAACGCATAACGCATAACGCATAACCATAACGCATAAAGCATAACTCCTAACGCAATAACGCATAACGCATAACGCATAAAGCATAACGTGTAACTCATAACGCATAACGCATAAAGCATAACTCATAACGCATAACGCATAACGCATAACGCATATCGCATAACGCAAACGTATAGCGCACAACGCATAACGCATAAACCATAACCCATACTTCATAACGCATAACGCATACTGCACAACGCATAACGAACACCGGAAAACACATAACGCCTAACGCCTAAGGGATCACGCATAACGCATAATGCATAACGCATAAAGCATAACGCATAACGCATAACGCATAACCCCTAACGCAATAACGCATAACGCATAACGCATAACGCATAACGCATAACGCATAACGCATAACCATAACGCATAACGCATAACCCATAACGCATAACGCATAACGTATAACGCATAACGCATAACGCATAACGCAAACGTATAACGCATAAAGCATAACGTGTAACTCATAACGCATAATACATAAAGCATAACTCATAACGCATTACGCATAACGCATAACGCATAACGCATATCGCATAACGCAAACGTATAGCGCACAACGCATAACGCATATCGCATAACGCAAACGTATAGCGCACAACGCATAACGCATAAACCATAACCCATACTTCATAACGCATAACGCATACTGCACAACGCATAACGAACACCGGAAAACACATAACGCCTAACGCCTAAGGGATCACGCGTAACGCATAATGCATAACGCATAAAGCATAACGCATAACGCATAACGCATAACCCCTAACGCAATAACGCATAACGCAAAACGCATAACGCATAACGCATAACCATAACGCATAACGCATAACCCATAACGCATAACGCATAACGTATAACGCATAACGCATAACGCATAACGCAAACGTATAACGCACAACGCATAACGCATAACGCATAACGCATAAAGCATAACGTGTAACTCATAACACATAACGCATAAAGCATAACGCATAACGCATAACGCATAACGCATAACGCATATCGCATAACGCATAACGCATAACGCAAACGTATAACGCACAACGCGTAACGCATAACGCATAACGCATAACATATAACGCATAACGCATAACGCATAACGCATAACGCATAACGCATACCGTATAACGCATAACGCATAACGCATAACGCATAACGCAAACGTATAACGCACAACGCATAACGCATAACGCATAACGCATAAAGCATAACGTGTAACTCATAACGCATAACGCATAAAGCATAACGCATAACGCATAACGCATATCGCATAACAAATAATGCATAACGCAAACGTATAACGCACAACACATAACGCATAACGCATAACGCATAACATATAACGCATAACGCATAACGCATAACGAATAACGCATAAAGCATAACGCATAACGCATAACGCATAACGCATAAAGCATAACGCATAACGCATAACGCATAACGCATAACGCATAACGCATAACGCATAACGTATAACGCATAACGCATAACGCATAACGCATAACGCATAACGCATAACGCATAACGTATAACGCATAACGCATAACGCATAACGCATAACGCATAACGTATAACGCGTAACGCATACCGTATAACGCATAACGCATAACGCAAACGTATAGCGCACAACGCATAATGCATAAACCATAACCCATACTTCATAACGCATAACGCATAATGCACATCTCATAACGAACACCGGAAAACCCATAACGCCTAACGCATAACGGATCACGCATAACGCATAATGCATAACGCATAAAGCATAACGCATAACGCATAACGCATAACGCATAACGCATAACGCATAACGCATAACGCATAACGCATAACGCATAACGCATACCGTATAACGCATAACGCATAACGCATAACGCATAACGCATAACGTATAACGCGTAACGCATACCGTATAACGCATAACGCATAACGCAAACGTATAGCGCACAACGCATAATGCATAAACCATAACCCATACTTCATAACGCATAACGCATAATGCACAACGCATAACGAACACCGGAAAACCCATAACGCCTAACGCATAACGGATCACGCATAACGCATAACGCATAACGCATAACGCAAACGTATAACGCACAACGCATAACGCATAACGCATAACGCATAAAGCATAACGTGTAACTCATAACGCATAACGCATAAAGCATAACGCATAACGCATAACGCATAACGCATATCGCATAACGCATAACGCATAACGCAAACGTATAACGCACAACGCGTAACGCATAACGCATAACGCATAACATATAACGCATAACGCATAACGCATAACGCATAACGCATAACGCATAACGCATACCGTATAACGCATAACGCATAACGCATAACGCAAACGTATAACGCACAACGCATAACGCATAACGCATAACGCATAAAGCATAACGTGTAACTCATAACGCATAACGCATAAAGCATAACGCATAACGCATAACGCATATCGCATAACAAATAACGCATAACGCAAACGTATAACGCACAACACATAACGCATAACGCATAACGCATAACGCATAACGCATAACGCATAACGCATAACGCATAACGCATAAAGCATAACGCATAACGCATAACGCATAACGCATAAAGCATAACGCATAACGCATAACGCATAACGCATAACGCATAACGCATAACGCATAACGCATAACGTATAACGCATAACGCATAACGCATAACGCATAACGCATAACGCATAACGCATAACGCATAACGCATAACGCATAACGCATAACGCATAACGCATAACCATAACGCATAACGCATAACCCGTAACGCATAACGCATAACGCATAACGTATAACGCATAACGCATAACGCATACCGTATAACGCATAACGCATAACGCATAACGCATAACGCATAACGCATAACGTATAACGCAAACGTATAACGCACAAGGCATAACGCATAACGCATAACGCATATCGCATATCGCATAACGCATAATGCATAACGCATAAAGCGAAACGCATAACGCATAACGCATAACGCATAACGCATAACCCCTAACGCAATAACGCATAACGCATAACGCATAACGCATAACGTATAACGCATAACGCATACCGTATAACGCCTAACGCATAACCGATCACGCATAACGCATAACGCATAACGCATAACGCATAACGCATAACGCATAACGCATAACGCATAACGCATAACGCATAACGCATAACGCATAACGCATAACGCATAACGCATAACGCATAACGTATAACTCATAACGCATAACGCATAAAGCATAACGCATATCGCATAACGCATAACGCATAACGCATAACGCATAACGCATAACGCAAAACGCATAACGCATACCGTATAACGCATAACGCATAACGCATAACGTATAACGCATAACGCATAACGCATAACGCATAACGCATAACGCATAACGCATAACGCATAACGCATAACGCATAACGCATAACGCATAACGCATAACGCATAACGCATAACGCATAACGCATAACGCATAACGCATAACGCATAACGCATAACGCATAACGCATATCGCATAACGCATAACGCATAACGCAAACGTATAACGCACAACGCATAACGCATAACGTATACGGTATAACGCATAATGCATAACGTATAACGCAAACGTATTACGCACAACGCATAACGCATACCGCATAACGCATAACGCATAACGCATAACGCATAACGCATAACGCATAACGCATAACGCATAACGCATAACGCATAACCCCTAACGCAATAACGCATAAGGCATTACGCATAAACCATAACGTGTAACTCATACCGCATAACGCATAAAGCATAACGCATAACGCATAACGCATAACGCATAACGCATAACGCATAACCCCTAACGCAATAACGCATAACGCATAACGCATAACGCATAACGCAAAACGCATAACGTTAACGCATAACCCATAACGCATAAGGCTTGATGCATGACGCATATCGCATATCGCATAACGCATAAGGCTTGATGCATGACGCATATCGCATAACGCATAAGGCATAACGCATAACGCATAAAGCATAACGCATATCGCATAACGCATAACGCATAACGCATAACGCATAACGCATAACGCAAAACGCATAACGCATACCGTATAACGCATAACGCATAACGCATAACGCAAACGTATAACGCACAACGCATAACTCATAACGCATAACGCATAACGCATAACGCATAACGCATAACGTATAACGCATAACGCATACCGTATAACGCCTAACGCATAACGGATCACGCATAACGCATAATGCATAACGCATAAAGCATAACGCATAACGCATAACGAATACCGTATAACGCGTAACGCATAACGCATAACGCATAACGCATAACGCATAACGCATAACGCATAACGCATAACGCATAACGTATAACGCATAACGCATAACGCATAACGCATAACGCATAACGTATAACTCATAACGCATAACGCATAAAGCATAACGCATATCGCATAACGCATAACGCATAACGCATAACGCATAACGCATAACGCAAAACGCATAACGCATACCGTATAACGCATAACGCATAACGCATAACGCAAACGTATAACGCACAACGCATAACTCATAACGCATAACGCATAACGCATAACGCATAACGCATAACGTATAACGCATAACGCATACCGTATAACGCCTAACGCATAACGGATCACGCATAACGCATAATGCATAACGCATAAAGCATAACGCATAACGCATAACGAATACCGTATAACGCGTAACGCATAACGCATAACGCATAACGCATAACGCATAACGCATAACGCATAACGCATATCGCATAACGCATAACGCATAACGCATAACGCATAACGCATAACGCATAACGCATAACGCATATCGCATAACGCATAACGCATAACGCATAACGCATAACGCATAACGCATAACGCATAACGCATATCGCATAACGCATAACGCATAACGCATAACGCAAACGTATAACGCACAACGCATAACGCATAACGTATACGGTATAACGCATAATGCATAACGTATAACGCAAACGTATTACGCACAACGCATAACGCATACCGCATAACGCATAACGCATAACGCATAACGCATAACGCATAACGCATAACGCATAACGCATAACGCATAACGCATAACGCATAACGCATAACCCCTAACGCAATAACGCATAACGCATTACGCATAAAGCATAACGTGTAACTCATACCGCATAACGCATAAAGCATAACGCATAACGCATAACGCATAACGCATAACGCATAACGCATAACCCCTAACGCAATAACGCATAACGCATAACGCATAACGCATAACGCAAAACGCATAACGTTAACGCATAACCCATAACGCATAAGGCTTGATGCATGACGCATATCGCATATCGCATAACGCATAAGGCTTGATGCATGACGCATATCGCATAACGCATAAGGCATAACGCATAACGCATAACGCATAACGCATAACGCATAACCCCTAACGTAATAACGCATAACGCTTAACGCATAACGCATAACGCATAACGCATAACGCATAACGCATAACCCCTAACGCAATAACGCATAACGCATAACGCATAACGCATAACGTATAAAGCATAACGCATACCGTATAACGCCTAACGCATAACAGATCACGCATAACGCATAACGCATAACGCATAATGCATAACGCATAACGCATAACGCATAACGCATAACGCATAACGCATAACGCATAACGCATAACGCATAACGTATAACTCATAACGCATAACGCATAAAGCATAACGCATATCGCATAACGCATAACGCATAACGCATAACGCATAACGCATAACGCATAACGCAAAACGCATAGCGCATACCGTATAACGCATAACGCATAACGCATAACGCAAACGTATAACGCACAACGCATAACTCATAACGCATAACGCATAACGCATAACGCATAACGCATAACGTATAACGCATAACGCATACCGTATAACGCCTAACGCATAACGGATCACGCATAACGCATAATGCATAACGCATAAAGCATAACGCATAACGCATAACGAATACCGTATAACGCGTAACGCGTAACGCATAACGCATAACGCATAACGCATAACGCATAACGCATAACGCATAACGCATAACGCATAACGTATAACGCATAACGCATAACGCATAACGCATAACGCATAACGCATAACGCATAACGCATAACGCATAACGCATAACGCATAACGCATAACGCATAACGCATAACGCATAACGCATAACGCATAACGCATAACGCATAACGCATATCGCATAACGCATAACGCATAACGCAAACGTATAACGCACAACGCATAACGCATAACGTATACGGTATAACGCATAACGCCTAACGCATAACGGATCACGCATAACGCATAATGCATAACGCATAAAGCATAACGCATAACGCATAACGAATACCGTATAACGCGTAACGCATAACGCATAACGCATATCGCATAACGCATAACGCATAACGCATAACGTATAACGCATAACGCATAACGCATAACGCATAACGCATAACGCATAACGCATAACGCATAACGCATAACGCATAACGCATAACGTATAACGCATAACGCATATCGCATAACGCATAACGCATAACGCATAACGCATAACGCATAACGCATAACGCATAACGCATAACGCATAACGCATAACGCATAACGCATAACGCATAACGCATAACGCATAACGCATAACGCATAACGCATAACGCATATCGCATAACGCATAACGCATAACGCAAACGTATAACGCACAACGCATAACGCATAACGTATACGGTATAACGCATAATGCATAACGTATAACGCAAACGTATTACGCACAACGCATAACGCATAACGCATAACGCATATCGCATAACGCATAACGCATAACGCAAACGTATAACGCACAACGCATAACGTATAACGCATAACGCATACCGTATAACGCCTAACGCATAACGGATCACGCATAACGCATAATGCATAACGCATAACGCATAACGAATACCGTATAACGCGTAACGCATAACGCATAACGCATATCGCATAACGCATAACGCATAACGCATAACGTATAACGCATAACGCATAACGCATAACGCATAACGCATAACGCATAACGCATAACGCATAACGCATAACGCATAACGCATAACGCATAACGCATAACGCATAACGCATAACGCATAACGCATAACGCATAACGCATAACGCATAACGCATAACGCATAACGCATAACGCATAACGCATAACCCCTAACGCAATAACGCATAACGCATTACGCATAAAGCATAACGTGTAACTCATACCGCATAACGCATAAAGCATAACGCATAACGCATAACGCATAACGCATAACGCATAACGCATAACGCATAACCCCTAACGCAATAACGCATAACGCATAACGCATAACGCATAACGCAAAACGCATAACGTTAACGCATAACCCATAACGCATAAGGCTTGATGCATGACGCATATCGCATATCGCATAACGCATAAGGCTTGATGCATGACGCATATCGCATAACGCATAAGGCATAACGCATAATACATAACGTATAACGCATAAAGCATAACGCATAACGCATAATGCTAACGTATAACGCACAACGCATAACGCATAACGCATAACGCATAACGCAAAACGCATAACGCATAAAGCATAACGCATAACGCATAATGCAAACGTATAACGCACAACGCATAACGCATAATGCATAACGCATAACGTATAACGCATAACGCATAACGCATAACGGATCACGCATAACGCATAATGCATAACGCATAAAGCATAACGCATAACGCATAACGCATAACGCATAACGCATAACCCCTAACGCAATAACGCATAACGCATAACGCATAACGCATAACGTATAACGCATAACGCATACCGTATAACGCCTAACGCATAACGGATCACGCATAACGCATAACGCATAACGCATAACGCATAACGCATAACGCATAACGCATAACGCATAACGCATAACGCATAACGCATAACGCATAACGCATAACGCATAACGCATAACGCATAACGCATAACGCATAACGCATAACGCATAACGTATAACTCATAACGCATAACGCATAAAGCATAACGCATATCGCATAACGCATAACGCATAACGCATAACGCATAACGCATAACGCAAACCGCATAACGCATACCGTATAACGCATAACGCATAACGCATAACGTATAACGCATAACGCATAACGCATAACGCATAACGCATAACGCATAACGCATAACGCATAACGCATAACGCATAACGCATAACGCATAACGCATAACGCATAACGCATAACGCATAACGCATAACGCATAACGCATAACGCATAACGCATAACGCATATCGCATAACGCATAACGCAAACGTATAACGCACAACGCATAACGCATAACGTATACGGTATAACGCATAATGCATAACGTATAACGCAAACGTATTACGCACAACGCATAACGCATACCGCATAACGCATAACGCATAACGCATAACGCATAACGCATAACGCATAACGCATAACGCATAACCCCTAACGCAATAACGCATAAGGCATTACGCATAAACCATAACGTGTAACTCATAACGCATAACGCATAAAGCATAACGCATAACGCATAACGCATAACGCATAACGCATAACGCATAACCCCTAACGCAATAACGCATAACGCATAACGCATAACGCAAAACGCATAACGTTAACGCATAACCCATAACGCATAAGGCTTGATGCATGACGCATATCGCATATCGCATAACGCATAAGGCTTGATGCATGACGCATATCGCATAACGCATAAGGCATAACGCATAACGCATAAAGCATAACGCATATCGCATAACGCATAACGCATAACGCATAACGCATAACGCATAACGCAAAACGCATAACGCATACCGTATAACGCATAACGCATAACGCATAACGCAAACGTATAACGCACAACGCATAACTCATAACGCATAACGCATAACGCATAACGCATAACGCATAACGTATAACGCATAACGCATACCGTATAACGCCTAACGCATAACGGATCACGCATAACGCATAATGCATAACGCATAAAGCATAACGCATAACGCATAACGAATACCGTATAACGCGTAACGCATAACGCATAACGCATAACGCATAACGCATAACGCATAACGCATAACGCATAACGCATAACGTATAACGCATAACGCATAACGCATAACGCATAACGCATAACGTATAACTCATAACGCATAACGCATAAAGCATAACGCATATCGCATAACGCATAACGCATAACGCATAACGCATAACGCATAACGCAAAACGCATAACGCATACCGTATAACGCATAACGCATAACGCATAACGCAAACGTATAACGCACAACGCATAACTCATAACGCATAACGCATAACGCATAACGCATAACGCATAACGTATAACGCATAACGCATACCGTATAACGCCTAACGCATAACGGATCACGCATAACGCATAATGCATAACGCATAAAGCATAACGCATAACGCATAACGAATACCGTATAACGCGTAACGCATAACGCATAACGCATAACGCATAACGCATAACGCATAACGCATAACGCATAACGCATATCGCATAACGCATAACGCATAACGCATAACGCATAACGCATAACGCATAACGCATAACGCATAACGCATAACGCATAACGCATAACGCATAACGCATAACGTATAACGCATAACGCATATCGCATAACGCATAACGCATAACGCATAACGCATAACGCATAACGCATAACGTATAACGCATAACGCATATCGCATAACGCATAACGCATAACGCATAACGCATAACGCATAACGCATAACGCATAACGCATAACGCATAACGCATAACGCATAACGCATAACGCATAACGCATAACGCATAACGCATAACGCATAACGCATAACGCATAACGCATAACGCATAACGCATAACGCAAACGTATAACGCACAACGCATAACGCATAACGTATACGGTATAACGCATAATGCATAACGTATAACGCAAACGTATTACGCACAACGCATAACGCATACCGCATAACGCATAACGCATAACGCATAACGCATAACGCATAACGCATAACGCATAACGCATAACGCATAACGCATAACGCATAACGCATAACGCATAACCCCTAACGCAATAACGCATAACGCATTACGCATAAAGCATAACGTGTAACTCATACCGCATAACGCATAAAGCATAACGCATAACGCATAACGCATAACGCATAACGCATAACGCATAACCCCTAACGCAATAACGCATAACGCATAACGCATAACGCATAACGCAAAACGCATAACGTTAACGCATAACCCATAACGCATAAGGCTTGATGCATGACGCATATCGCATATCGCATAACGCATAAGGCTTGATGCATGACGCATATCGCATAACGCATAAGGCATAACGCATAACGCATAACGCATAACGCATAACGCATAACCCCTAACGTAATAACGCATAACGCTTAACGCATAACGCATAACGCATAACGCATAACGCATAACCCCTAACGCAATAACGCATAACGCATAACGCATAACGCATAACGTATAAAGCATAATGCATACCGTATAAATCCTAACGCATAACGGATCACGCATAACGCATAACGCATAACGCATAACGCATAACGCATAACGCATAACGCATAACGCATAACGCATAACGCATAACGCATAACGCATAACGTATAACTCATAACGCATAACGCATAAAGCATAACGCATATCGCATAACGCATAACGCATAACGCATAACGCATAACGCATAACGCATAACGCATAACGCAAAACGCATAACGCATACCGTATAACGCATAACGCATAACGCATAACGCAAACGTATAACGCACAACGCATAACTCATAACGCATAACGCATAACGCATAACGCATAACGTATAACGCATAACGCATACCGTATAACGCCTAACGCATAACGGATCACGCATAACGCATAATGCATAACGCATAAAGCATAACGCATAACGCATAACGAATACCGTATAACGCGTAACGCATAACGCATAACGCATAACGCATAACGCATAACGCATAACGCATAACGCATAACGCATAACGTATAACGCATAACGCATAACGCATAACGCATAACGCATAACGCATAACGCATAACGCATAACGCATAACGCATAACGCATAACGCATAACGCATAACGCATAACGCATAACGCATAACGCATAACGCATAACGCATAACGCAAACGCATATCGCATAACGCATAACGCATAACGCAAACGTATAACGCACAACGCATAACGCATAACGTATACGGTATAACGCATAACGCATAACGAATACCGTATAACGCGTAACGCATAACGCATAACGCATAACGCATAACGCATAACGCATAACGCATAACGCATAACGCATAACGTATAACGCATAACGCATAACGGATAACGCATAACGCATAACGTATAACTCATAACGCATAACGCATAAAGCATAACGCATATCGCATAACGCATAACGCATAACGCATAACGCATAACGCATAACGCAAAACGCATAACGCATACCGTATAACGCATAACGCATAACGCATAACGCAAACGTATAACGCACAACGCATAACTCATAACGCATAACGCATAACGCATAACGCATAACGCATAACGTATAACGCATAACGCATACCGTATAACGCCTAACGCATAACGGATCACGCATAACGCATAATGCATAACGCATAAAGCATAACGCATAACGCATAACGAATACCGTATAACGCGTAACGCATAACGCATAACGCATAACGCATAACGCATAACGCATAACGCATAACGCATAACGCATATCGCATAACGCATAACGCATAACGCATAACGCATAACGCATAACGCATAACGCATAACGCATAACGCATATCGCATAACGCATAACGCATAACGCATAACGCATAACGCATAACGCATAACGCATAACGCATAACGCATAACGCATAACGCATAACGCATAACGCATAACGCATAACGTATAGCGCATAACGCATATCGCATAACGCATAACGCATAACGCATAACGCATAACGCATAACGCATAACGTATAACGCATAACGCATATCGCATAACGCATAACGCATAACGCATAACGCATAACGCATAACGCATAACGCATAACGCATAACGCATAACGCATAACGCATAACGCATAACGCATAACGCATAACGCATAACGCATAACGCATAACGCATATCGCATAACGCATAACGCATAACGCAAACGTATAACGCACAACGCATAACGCATAACGTATACGGTATAACGCATAATGCATAACGTATAACGCAAACGTATTACGCACAACGCATAACGCATACCGCATAACGCATAACGCATAACGCATAACGCATAACGCATAACGCATAACGCATAACGCATAACGCATAACGCATAACGCATAACGCATAACCCCTAACGCAATAACGCATAACGCATTACGCATAAAGCATAACGTGTAACTCATACCGCATAACGCATAAAGCATAACGCATAACGCATAACGCATAACGCATAACGCATAACGCATAACCCCTAACGCAATAACGCATAACGCATAACGCATAACGCATAACGCAAAACGCATAACGTTAACGCATAACCCATAACGCATAAGGCTTGATGCATGACGCATATCGCATATCGCATAACGCATAAGGCTTGATGCATGACGCATATCGCATAACGCATAAGGCATAACGCATAACGCATAACGCATAACGCATAACGCATAACCCCTAACGTAATAACGCATAACGCTTAACGCATAACGCATAACGCATAACGCATAACGCATAACGCATAACCCCTAACGCAATAACGCATAACGCATAACGCATAACGCATAACGTATAAAGCATAACGCATACAATATAAATCCTAACGCATAACGGATCACGCATAACGCATAACGCATAACGCATAACGCATAACGCATAACGCATAACGCATAACGCATAACGCATAACGCATAACGCATAACGCATAACGTATAACTCATAACGCATAACGCATAAAGCATAACGCATATCGCATAACGCATAACGCATAACGCATAACGCATAACGCATAACGCATAACGCAAAACGCATAACGCATACCGTATAACGCATAACGCATAACGCATAACGCAAACGTATAACGCACAACGCATAACTCATAACGCATAACGCATAACGCATAACGCATAACGTATAACGCATAACGCATACCGTATAACGCCTAACGCATAACGGATCACGCATAACGCATAATGCATAACGCATAAAGCATAACGCATAACGCATAACGAATACCGTATAACGCGTAACGCATAACGCATAACGCATAACGCATAACGCATAACGCATAACGCATAACGCATAACGCATAACGTATAACGCATAACGCATAACGCATAACGCATAACGCATAACGCATAACGCATAACGCATAACGCATAACGCATAACGCATAACGCATAACGCATAACGCATAACGCATAACGCATAACGCATAACGCATAACGCAAACGCATATCGCATAACGCATAACGCATACCGCATAACGCATAACGCATAACGCATAACGCATAACGCATAACGCATAACGCATAACGCATAACGCATAACCCCTAACGCAATAACGCATAACGCATTACGCATAAAGCATAACGTGTAACTCATACCGCATAACGCATAAAGCATAACGCATAACGCATAACGCATAACGCATAACGCATAACGCATAACGCATAACGCATAACCCCTAACGCAATAACGCATAACGCATAACGCATAACGCATAACGCAAAACGCATAACGTTAACGCATAACCCATAACGCATAAGGCTTGATGCATGACGCATATCGCATATCGCATAACGCATAAGGCTTGATGCATGACGCATATCGCATAACGCATAAGGCATAACGCATAATACATAACGTATAACGCATTATGCATAACCCATAACCCTTAACGCATAACGCATAACGCATAATGCACAACGCTTAACGAATACCGCAGATCGCATAACGCCTAACGCATAACGGATCACGCATGACGCATAAAGCATAACGCATAACGCATAACGCATAACGCATAACGCATAACGCATAACGCATAACGCATAACGCATAACGCATAAAGCATAACGCATAACGCATAACGCATAACGCATAAAGCATAACCCCTAACGCATAGCGCAAACGTATAACGCACAACGCATAACGCATAACGCATAACGCATAACATATAACGCATAACGCATAACGCATAACGCATAACGCATAACGCATAACGCATAACGCATAACGCATAACGCATAAAGCATAACCCCTAACGCAATAACGCATAACGCATAACGCATAAAGCATAACGTGTAACTCATAACGCATAACGCATAAAGCATAACTCATAACGCATAACGCATAACGCATAACGCATAACGCATAACGCATATCGCATAACGCAAACGTATAGCGCACAACGCATAACGCATAAACCATAACCCATACTTCATAACGCATAACGCATACTGCACAACGCATAACGAACACCGGAAAACACATAACGCCTAACGCCTAAGGGATCACGCATAACGCATAATGCATAACGCATAAAGCATAACGCATAACGCATAACGCATAACCCCTAACGCAATAACGCATAACGCATAACGCATAACGCATAACGCATAACGCATAACCATAACGCATAACGCATAACCCATAACGCATAACGCATAACGTATAACGCATAACGCATAACGCATAACGCAAACGTATAACGCACAACGCATAACGCATAACGCATAACGCATACCGTATAACGCATAACGCATAACGCATAACGCAAACGTATAACGCACAACGCATAACGCATAACGCATAACGCATAAAGCATAACGTGTAACTCATAACGCATAACGCATAAAGCATAACGCATAACGCATAACGCATATCGCATAACAAATAACGCATAACGCAAACGTATAACGCACAACACATAACGCATAACGCATAACGCATAACATATAACGCATAACGCATAACGCATAACGCATAACGCATAAAGCATAACGCATAACGCATAACGCATAACGCATAAAGCATAACGCATAACGCATAACGCATAACGCATAACGCATAACGCATAACGCATAACGTATAACGCATAACGCATAACGCATAACGCATAACGCATAACGCATAACGCATAACGCATAACGCATAACGCATAACGCATAACCATAACGCATAACGCATAACCCATAACGCATAACGCATAACGCATAACGTATAACGCATAACGCATAACGCATACCGTATAACGCATAACGCATAACGCATAACGCATAACGTATAACGCGTAACGCATACCGTATAACGCATAACGCATAACGCAAACGTATAGCGCACAACGCATAATGCATAAACCATAACCCATACTTCATAACGCATAACGCATAATGCACAACTCATAACGAACACCGGAAAACCCATAACGCCTAACGCATAACGGATCACGCATAACGCATAATGCATAACGCATAAAGCATAACGCATAACGCATAACGCATAACGCATAACGCATAACGCATAACGTATAACTCATAACGCATAACGCATAAAGCATAACGAACAACCCATAACGCATAATCCATAACGCATAACGCATAACGCATAACGCATAACGCATAACGCATAAAGTATAACGCATAACGCATAACGCATAACGCAAACTTATAGCGCACAACGCATAGCGCATAACGCATAACGCATAACGCATAACGCATAACCAATAACGCATAACGCTTAACGTATAACGCATAACGCATTACGCATAACTTATAACGCATTACGCATAACTTATAACTCACAACTCATAAGGAGTAACGCATTACGCATAATTCATAACGCATAACGCATAACGCATAACGCATAACGCATAATGCATAAAGCATAACGCATAACGCATAACTTATAACTCATTACTCATAACGAATAACGCATAACGCATAACGCATAACGCATAACGCATATCGCATAACGCATAACGCATAATGCATAACGCATAAAGCGAAACGCATAACGCATAAATCATAACGCATAACGCATAACGCATAACGCATAACGCATAACGCATAACGCATAACGCATAACGCATAACGCAAAACGCATAACGCATAAAGCATAACGCATAACGCATAATGCAAACGTATAACGCACAACGCATAACGCATAATGCATAACGCATAACGTATAACGCATAACGCATAACGCATAACGGATCACGCATAACGCATAATGCATAACGCATAAAGCATAACGCATAACGCATAACGCATAACGCATAACCCCTAACGCAATAACGCATAACGCATAACGCATAACGCATAACGTATAACGCATAACGCATACCGTATAACGCCTAACGCATAACGGATCACGCATAACGCATAACGCATAACGCATAACGCATAACGCATAACGCATAACGCATAACGCATAACGCATAACGCATAACGTATAACTCATAACGCATAACGCATAAAGCATAACGCATATCGCATAACGCATAACGCATAACGCATAACGCATAACGCATAACGCATAACGCAAAACGCATAACGCATACCGTATAACGCATAACGCATAACGCATAACGCAAATGTATAACGCACAACGCATAACTCATAACGCATAACGCATAACGCATAACGCATAACGCATAACGTATAACGCATAACGCATACCGTATAACGCCTAACGCATAACGGATCACGCATAAAGCATAACGCATAACGCATAACGAATACCGTATAACGCGTAACGCATAACGCATAACGCATAACGCACAACGCATAACGCATAACGCATAACGCATAACGCATAACGTATAACGCATAACGCATAACGCATAACGCATAACGCATAACGCATAACGCATAACGCATAATGCATAACGCATATCGCATAACGCATAACGCATAATGCATAACGCATAAAGCGAAACGCATAACGCATAAAGCATAACCCCTAACGCATAGCGCAAACGTATAACGCACAACGCATAACGCATAACGCATAACGCATAACATATAACGCATAACGCATAACGCATAACGCATAACGCATAACGCATAACGCATAACGCATAACGCATAACGCATAACGCATAAAGCATAACCCCTAACGCAATAACGCATAACGCATAACGCATAAAGCATAACGTGTAACTCATAACGCATAACGCATAAAGCATAACGCATAACGCATAACGCATAACGCATAACGTATAACGCATAACGCATAACGCATAACGCATAACGCATAACGCATAACGCATAACGCATAACGCATAACGCATATCGCATAACGCATAACGCATAATGCATAACGCATAAAGCGAAACGCATAACGCATAAAGCATAACCCCTAACGCATAGCGCAAACGTATAACGCACAACGCATAACGCATAACGCATAACGCATAACATATAACGCATAACGCATAACGCATAACGCATAACGCATAACGCATAACGCATAACGCATAACGCATAACGCATAAAGCATAACCCCTAACGCAATAACGCATAACGCATAACGCATAAAGCATAACGTGTAACTCATAACGCATAACGCATAAAGCATAACTCATAACGCATAACGCATAACGCATAACGCATAACGCATATCGCATAACGCAAACGTATAGCGCACAACGCATAACGCATAAACCATAACCCATACTTCATAACGCATAACGCATACTGCACAACGCATAACGAACACCGGAAAACACATAACGCCTAACGCCTAAGGGATCACGCATAACGCATAATGCATAACGCATAAAGCATAACGCATAACGCATAACGCATAACCCCTAACGCAATAACGCATAACGCATAACGCATAACGCATAACGCATAACGCATAACCATAACGCATAACGCATAACCCATAACGCATAACGCATAACGTATAACGCATAACGCATAACGCATAACGCAAACGTATAACGCACAACGCATAACGCATAACGCATAACGCATACCGTATAACGCATAACGCATAACGCATAACGCAAACGTATAACGCACAACGCATAACGCATAACGCATAACGCATAAAGCATAACGTGTAACTCATAACGCATAACGCATAAAGCATAACGCATAACGCATAACGCATATCGCATAACAAATAACGCATAACGCAAACGTATAACGCACAACACATAACGCATAACGCATAACGCATAACATATAACGCATAACGCATAACGCATAACGCATAACGCATAAAGCATAACGCATAACGCATAACGCATAACGCATAAAGCATAACGCATAACGCATAACGCATAACGCATAACGCATAACGCATAACGCATAACGTATAACGCATAACGCATAACGCATAACGCATAACGCATAACGCATAACGCATAACGCATAACGCATAACGCATAACGCATAACCATAACGCATAACGCATAACCCATAACGCATAACGCATAACGCATAACGTATAACGCATAACGCATAACGCATAACGCATACCGTATAACGCATAACGCATAACGCATAACGCATAACGTATAACGCGTAACGCATACCGTATAACGCATAACGCATAACGCAAACGTATAGCGCACAACGCATAATGCATAAACCATAACCCATACTTCATAACGCATAACGCATAATGCACAACTCATAACGAACACCGGAAAACCCATAACGCCTAACGCATAACGGATCACGCATAACGCATAATGCATAACGCATAAAGCATAACGCATAACGCATAACGCATAACGCATAACGCATAACGCATAACGTATAACGCATAACGCATAACGCATAAAGCATAACGAACAACCCATAACGCATAATCCATAACGCATAACGCATAACGCATAACGCATAACGCATAACGCATAAAGTATAACGCATAACGCATAACGCATAACGCAAACTTATAGCGCACAACGCATAGCGCATAACGCATAACGCATAACGCATAACGCATAACCAATAACGCATAACGCTTAACGTATAACGCATAACGCATTACGCATAACTTATAACGCATTACGCATAACTTATAACTCATAACTCATAAGGAGTAACGCATTACGCATAATTCATAACGCATAACGCATAACGCATAACGCATAACGCATAACGCATAATGCATAAAGCATAACGCATAACGCATAACTTATAACTCATTACTCATAACGAATAACGCATAACGCATAACGCATAACGCATAACGCATATCGCATAACGCATAACGCATAATGCATAACGCATAAAGCGAAACGCATAACGCATAAATCATAACGCATAACGCATAACGCATAACGCATAACGCATAACGCATAACGCATAACGCATAACGCATAACGCAAAACGCATAACGCATAAAGCATAACGCATAACGCATAATGCAAACGTATAACGCACAACGCATAACGCATAACGCATAACGCATAACGTATAACGCATAACGCATAACGCATAACGGATCACGCATAACGCATAATGCATAACGCATAAAGCATAACGCATAACGCATAACGCATAACGCATAACCCCTAACGCAATAACGCATAACGCATAACGCATAACGCATAACGTATAACGCATAACGCATACCGTATAACGCCTAACGCATAACGGATCACGCATAACGCATAACGCATAACGCATAACGCATAACGCATAACGCATAACGCATAACGCATAACGCATAACGCATAACGCATAACGCATAACGTATAACTCATAACGCATAACGCATAAAGCATAACGCATATCGCATAACGCATAACGCATAACGCATAACGCATAACGCATAACGCATAACGCAAAACGCATAACGCATACCGTATAACGCATAACGCATAACGCATAACGCAAACGTATAACGCACAACGCATAACTCATAACGCATAACGCATAACGCATAACGCATAACGCATAACGTATAACGCATAACGCATACCGTATAACGCCTAACGCATAACGGATCACGCATAACGCATAATGCATAACGCATAAAGCATAACGCATAACGCATAACGAATACCGTATAACGCGTAACGCATAACGCATAACGCATAACGCACAACGCATAACGCATAACGCATAACGCATAACGCATAACGTATAACGCATAACGCATAACGCATAACGCATAACGCATAACGCATAACGCATAACGCATAACGCATAACGCATAACGCATAACGCATAACGCATAACGCATAACGCATAACGCATAACGCATAACGCATAACGCATAACGCATAACGCATATCGCATAACGCATAACGCATAACGCAAACGTATAACGCACAACGCATAACGCATAACGTATACGGTATAACGCATAATGCATAACGTATAACGCAAACGTATAACGCACAACGCATAACGCATACCGCATAACGCATAACGCATAACGCATAACGCATAACGCATAACGCATAACGCATAACGCATAACGCATAACCCCTAACGCAATAACGCATAACGCATTACGCATAAAGCATAACGTGTAACTCATACCGCATAACGCATAAAGCATAACGCATAACGCATAACGCATAACGCATAACGCATAACGCATAACGCATAACCCCTAACGCAATAACGCATAACGCATAACGCATAACGCATAACGCAAAACGCATAACGTTAACGCATAACCCATAACGCATAAGGCTTGATGCATGACGCATATCGCATATCGCATAACGCATAAGGCTTGATGCATGACGCATATCGCATAACGCATAAGGCATAACGCATAATACATAACGTATAACGCATTATGCATAACCCATAACCCTTAACGCATAACGCATAACGCATAATGCACAACGCTTAACGAATACCGCAGATCGCATAACGCCTAACGCATAACGGATCACGCATGACGCATAAAGCATAACGCATAACGCATAACGCGTAACGCATAACGCATAACGCTTAAAGCATAACGCATAACGCATAACGCATAACGCAAACGTATAACGCCCAACGCATAAAGCATAACGCATAACCCATAACGCATATTGCATAACGCATAAATCATAACCCATAACGCACAACGCATAACGCATAATGCACAACGCATAACGAATACCGCAAAACGCATAACGCATAACGCATAACGCATAACGCATAACGCATAACGCATAACGCATAACGCATAACTCATAACGCATAACGCATAACGCATAACGCATAACGCACACCGTATAAGGCATAACGCATAACGCATAACGCATATCGCATAACGCATAACGCATAATGCATAACGCATAAAGCGTAACGCATAACGCATAAATCATAACGCATAAAGCATAACGTGTAACTCATACCGCATAACGCATAAAGCATAACGCATAACGCATAACGCATAACGCATATCGCATAACACATAACGCAGAACGCAAACGTATAACGCACAACGCATAACGCATAACGCATAACGCATAACATATAACGCATAACGCATAACGCATAACGCATAACCCCTAACGCAATAATGCATAACGCATTACGCATAAAGCATAACGTGTAACTCATACCGCATAACGCATAAAGCATAACGCATAACGCATAACGCATAACGCATAACGCATAACGCATAACGCATATCGCATAACGCATAAATCATAACCCATAACGTACAACGCATAACGCATAATGCACAACGCATAACGAATACCGCAAAACGCATAACGCATAACGCATAACGCATAACGCATAACTCATAACGCATAACGCATAACGCACACCGTATAACGCATAACGCATAACGCATAACGCTTAAAGCATAACGCATAACGCATAACGCATAACGCAAACGTATAACGCCCAACGCATAAAGCATAACGAACAACCCATAACGCATAATCCATAACGCATAACGCATAACGCATAACGCATAACATATAACGCATAACGCATTACGCATAACGCATAACCCCTAACGCAATAACGCATAACGCATTACGCATAAAGCATAACGTGTAACTCATACCGCATAACGCATAAAGCATAACGCATAACGCATAACGCATAACGCATAACGCATAACGCATATCGCATAACGCATAAATCATAACCCATAACGCACAACGCATAACGCATAATGCACAACGGATAACGAATACCGCAAAACGCATAACGCATAAAGCATAACGCATAACGCATATCGCATAACGCATAACGCATAATGCATAACGCATAAAGCGTAACGCATAACGCATAAATCATAACGCATAACGCATAACGCATGACGCATAACGCATAACGCATAACGCATAACGCATAACGCATAACGCATAACGCATAACGCATAACGCAAAACGCATAACGCATAAAGCATAACGCATAACGCATAACGCAAACGTATAACGCACAACGCATAACGCATAACACATAACGCATAACGCATAACGTATAACGCATAACGCATAACGCATAACGCATAACGCATAACGCATAACCCCTAACGCATAACGCATAACGCATAACGCATAACGCATAACGCATAACGCATAACGCATAACCATAACGCATAACGCATAACCCATAACGCATAACGCATAACGTATAACGCATAACGCATACCGTATAACGCATAACGCATAACGCATAACGCATAACGCATATCGCATAACGCATAACGCATAACGCAAACGTATAACGCACAACGCATAACGCATAACACATAACGCATAACATATAACGCATAACGCATAACGCATAACGCATAACGCAAACTTATAGCGCACAACGCATAGCGCATAACGCATAACGCATAACGCATAACGCATAACGCATAACGCATAACGCATAACGCATAACGCATAACGCTTAACGCATAACGCATAACGCATAACGCATAACGCATAACGCATAACGCATAACGCATAACCCCTAACGCAATAACGCATAACGCATAACGCATAACGCATAACGTATAAAGCATAACGCATACCGTATAACGCCTAACGCATAACGGATCACGCATAACGCATAACGCATAACGCATAACGCATAACGCATAACGCATAACGCATAACGCATAACGCATAACGCATAACGCATAACGCATAACGCATAACGCATAACGCATAACGTATAACTCATAACGCATAACGCATAAAGCATAACGCATATCGCATAACGCATAACGCATAACGCATAACGCATAACGCATAACGCAAAACGCATAACGCATACCGTATAACGCATAACGCATAACGCATAACGCAAACGTATAACGCACAACGCATAACTCATAACGCATAACGCATAACGCATAACGCATAACGCATAACGTACAACGCATAACGCATACCGTATAACGCCTAACGCATAACGGATCACGCATAACGCATAATGCATAACGCATAAAGCATAACGCATAACGCATAACGAATACCGTATAACGCGTAACGCATAACGCATAACGCATAACGCATAACGTATAACGCGTAACGCATACCGTATAACGCATAGCGCATAACGCATAACGCAAACGTATAGCGCAAAACGCATAATGCATAAACCATAACCCATACTTCATAACGCATAACGCATAATGCACAACTCATAACGAACACCGGAAAACCCATAACGCCTAACGCATAACGGATCACGCATAACGCATAATGCATAACGCATAACGCATAACGCATAACGCATAACGCATAACGCATAACGCATAACCATAACGCATAACGCATAACCCATAACGCATAACGCATAACGCATAACGTATAACGCATAACGCATACCGTGTAACGCATAACGCATAACGCATAACGCATAACGCATAACGCATAACGCATAACGCATAACGCATAACGCATAACGCATAACGCATAACGCATAACGCATAACGCATAACGCATAACGCATAACGCATAACGCATAACGCATAACGCATAACGCATAACGCATAACGCATAACGCATATCGCATAACGCATAACGCATAACGCAAACGTATAACGCACAACGCATAACGCATAACGTATACGGTATAACATATAATGCATAACGTATAACGCAAACGTATAACGCACAACGCATAACGCATACCGCATAACCCATAACGCATAACGCATAACGCATAACGCATAACGCATAACGCATAACGCATACCGTGTAACGCATAACGCATAACGCATAACGCATAACGCATAACGTATAACGCATAACGCATACCGTGTAACGCATAACGCATAACGCATAACGCATAACGCATAACGTATAACGCGTAACGCATACCGTATAACGCATAGCGCATAACGCATAACGCAAACGTATAGCGCACAACGCATAATGCATAAACCATAACCCATACTTCATAACGCATAACGCATAATGCACAACTCATAACGAACACCGGAAAACCCATAACGCCTAACGCATAACGGATCACGCATAACGCATAATGCATAACGCATAACGCATAACGCATAACGCATAACGCATAACGCATAACGCATAACCATAACGCATAACGCATAACCCATAACGCATAACGCATAACGCATAACGTATAACGCATAACGCATACCGTGTAACGCATAACGCATAACGCATAACGCATAACGCATAACGCATAACGCATAACGCATAACGCATAACGCATAACGCATAACGCATAACGCATAACGCATAACGCATAACGCATAACGCATAACGCATAACGCATAACGCATAACGCATAACGCATAACGCATAACGCATAACGCATAACGCATAACCCCTAACGCAATAACGCATAACGCATTACGCATAACGCATAACGCATAACGCATAACGCATAACGCAAACGTATAACGCACAACGCATAACGCATAACGTATACGGTATAACATATAATGCATAACGTATAACGCAAACGTATAACGCACAACGCATAACGCATACCGCATAACGCATAACGCATAACGCATAACGCATAACGCATAACGCATAACGCATAACGCATAACCCCTAACGCAATAACGCATAACGCATTACGCATAAAGCATAACGTGTAACTCATACCGCATAACGCATAAAGCATAACGCATAACGAATAACGCATAACGCATATCGCATAACGCATAACGCATAACGCAAACGTATAACGCACAACGCATAACGCATAACGCATAACGCATAACATATAACGCATATCGCATATCGCATAACGCATAAGGCTTGATGCATGACGCATATCGCATAACGCATAAGGCATAACGCATAATACATAACGTATAACGCATTATGCATAACCCATAACCCTTAACGCATAACGCATAACCCATAATGCACAACGCTTAACGAATACCGCAGATCGCATAACGCCTAACGCATAACGGATCACGCATGACGCATAAAGCATAACGCATAACGCATAACGCATAACGCATAACGCATAACGCATAACGCATAACGCATAACGCATAACGCATAACGCATATCGCATAACGCATAAATCATAACCCATAACGCACAACGCATAACGCATAATGCACAACGCATAACGAATACCGCAAAACGCATAACGCATAACGCATAACGCATAACGCATAACGCATAACGCATAACGCATAACGCATAACGCACACCGTATAACGCATAACGCATAACGCATAACGCTTAAAGCATAACGCATAACGCATAACGCATAACGCAAACGTATAACACCCAACGCATAAAGCATAACGAACAACCCATAACGCATAATCCATAACGCATAACGCATAACGCATAACGCATAACGCATAAAGTATAACGCATAACGCAAAACGCATAACGCATAACGCATAACGCATAACGCATAATGCATAAAGCATAACGCATAACGCATAACTTATAACTCATTACTCATAACGAATAACGCATAACGCATAACGCATAACGCATATCGCATAACGCATAACGCATAACGCATAAAGCATAACGCATAACGCATAACGCATAACGCATAACGCATAACGCATAAAGTATAACGCATAACGCATAACGCATAACGCATAACGCATAACGCATAACGCATAACGCATAACGCATAACGCATAACGCATAACGCATAACGCATATCGCATAACGCATAACGCATAACGCAAACGTATAACGCACAACGCATAACGCATAACGTATACGGTATAACGCATAACGCATAACGCATAACGCATAACGCATAACGCATAACGCATAACGCATAACGCATAACGCATAACGCATAACGCATATCGCATAACGCATAACGCATAACGCAAACGTATATCGCACAACGCATAACGCATAACGCATAACGCATAAAGCATAACGCATAACGCATAACGCATAACGCATAACGCATAATGCTTAAAGCATAACGCATAACGCATAACTTATAACTCATTACTCATAACGAATAACGCATAACGCATAACGCATAACGCATATCGCATAACGCATAACGCATAACGCATAACGCATAACGCATAACGCATAACGCATAACCCCTAACGCAATAACGCATAACGCATTACGCATAAAGCATAACGTGTAACTCATACCGCATAACGCATAAAGCATAACGCATAACGAATAACGCATAACGCATATCGCATAACGCATAACGCATAACGCAAACGTATAACGCACAACGCATAACGCATAACGCATAACGCATAACATATGACGCATATCGCATAACGCATAACGCATAACGCATAATGCATAAAGCATAACGCATAACGCATAACTTATAACTCATTACTCATAACGAATAACGCATAACGCATAACGCATAACGCATATCGCATAACGCATAACGCATAACGCATAAAGCATAACGCATAACGCATAACGCATAACGCATAACGCATAACGCAAACGTATAACACCCAACGCATAAAGCATAACGAACAACCCATAACGCATAATCCATAACGCATAACGCCTAACGCATAACGCATAACGCATAAAGTATAACGCATAACGCAAAACGCATAACGCATAACGCATAACGCATAACGCATAACGCATAATGCATAAAGCATAACGCATAACGCATAACTTATAACTCATTACTCATAACGAATAACGCATAACGCATAACGCATAACGCATATCGCATAACGCATAACGCATAACGCATAAAGCATAACGCATAACGCATAACGCATAACGCATAACGCATAATGCTTAAAGCATAACGCATAACGCATAACTTATAACTCATTATTCATAACGAATAACGCATAACGCATAACGCATAACGCATATCGCATAACGCATAACGCATAATGCATAACGCATAAAGCGTAACGCATAACGCATAAATCATAACGCATAACGCATAACGCATAACGCATGACGCATAATGCATTACGCATAACGCATAACGCATAACGCATAACGCATAAAGCATAACGCATAACGCATAACGCATAACGCAAAACGCATAACGCATAAAGCATAACGCATAACGCATAACGCAAACGTATAACGCACAACGCATAACGCATAACGCATAACGCATAACGCATAACGCATAACGTATAACGCATAACGCATAACGCATAACGCATAACGCATAACGCATAACCATAACGCATAACGCATAACCCATAACGCATAACGCATAACGTATAACGCATAACGCATAACGCATAACGCATAACGCATAACGCATAACGCATAACGCATAACGCATAACGCATAACGCATAACGCATAACGCATAAAGCATTACGCATAACGCATAACGCATAACGCATAACGCATAACGCATAACGCAAAACGCATAACGCATAAAGCATAACGCATAACGCATAACGCATAACGCATAACGCATAACGCATAACGCATAACGCATAACGCATAACCATAACGCATAACGCATAACCCATAACGCATAACGCATAACGTATAACGCATAACGCATACCGTATAACGCATAACGCATAACGCATAACGCATAACGTATAACGCGTAACGCATACCGTATAGCGCATAAAGCATAACGCATAACGCATACCGTATAACGCATAACGCATAACGCATAACGCAAACGTATAACGCACAACGCATAACCCATAACGCATAACGCATAAAGCATAACGTGTAACTCATAACGCATAACGCATAAAGCATAACGCATAACGCATAACGCATAACGCATAACGCATAACGCATAACGCATAACGCATATCGCATAACGCATAAATCATAACCCATAACGCACAACGCATAACGCATAATGCACAACGCATAACGAATAACGCAAAACGCATAACGCATAACGCATAACGCATAACGCATAACGCATAACGCATAACGCATAACGCATAACGCATAACGCATAACGCATAACGCATAACGCATAACGCATAACGCATAACGCATAACGCATAACGCATAACGCATAACGCATAACGCATAACGCATAACGCATAACGCATAACGCATAACGCATAACGCATAACGCATATCGCATAACGCATAACGCATAACGCAAACGTATAACGCACAACGCATCACGCATAACGTATACGGTATAACATATAATGCATAACGTATAACGCAAACGTATAACGCACAACGCATAACGCATACCGCATAACGCATAACGCATAACGCATAACGCATAACGCATAACGCATAACGCATAACGCATAACGCATAACGCATAACCCCTAACGCAATAACGCATAACGCATTACGTATAAAGCATAACGTGTAACTCATACCGCATAACGCATAAAGCATAACGCATAACGAATAACGCATAACGCATATCGCATAACGCATAACGCATAACGCAAACGTATAACGCACAACGCATAACGCATAACGCATAACGCATAACATATAACGCATATCGCATATCGCATAACGCATAAGGCTTGATGCATGACGCATATCGCATAACGCATAAGGCATAACGCATAATACATAACGTATAACGCATTATGCATAACCCATAACCCTTAACGCATAACGCATAACGCATAATGCACAACGCTTAACGAATACCGCAGATCGCATAACGCCTAACGCATAACGGATCACGCATGACGCATAAAGCATAACGCATAACGCATAACGCATAACGCATAACGCATAACGCATAACGCATAACGCATAACGCATAACGCATATCGCATAACGCATAAATCATAACCCATAACGCACAACGCATAACGCATAATGCACAACGCATAACGAATACCGCAAAACGCATAACGCATAACGCATAACGCATAACGCATAACTCATAACGCATAACGCATAACGCATAACGCACACCGTATAACGCATAACGCATAACGCATAACGCTTAAAGCATAACGCATAACGCATAACGCATAACGCAAACGTATAACACCCAACGCATAAAGCATAACGAACAACCCATAACGCATAATCCATAACGCATAACGCATAACGCATAACGCATAACGCATAAAGTATAACGCATAACGCAAAACGCATAACGCATAACGCATAACGCATAACGCATAACGCATAATGCATAAAGCATAACGCATAACGCATAACGCATAACGCATAACGCATAACGCATAACGCATAACGCATAACGCATAACGCATATCGCATAACGCATAACGCATAACGCAAACGTATAACGCACAACGCATAACGCATAACGTATACGGTATAACGCATAATGCATAACGTATAACGCAAACGTATAACGCACAACGCATAACGCATACCGCATAACGCATAACGCATAACGCATAACGCAAACGTATAACGCACAACGCATAACGCATAACGCATAACGCATAAAGCATAACGCATAACGCATAACGCATAACGCATAACGCATAATGCTTAAAGCATAACGCATAACGCATAACTTATAACTCATTACTCATAACGAATAACGCATAACGCATAACGCATAACGCATATCGCATAACGCATAGTGCATAATGCATAACGCATAAAGCATAACGCATAACGCATAACGCATAACGCATAACGCATAACGCATAAAGCATAACGCATAACGCATAACGCATAACGCATAACCATAACGCATAACGCATAACCCATAACGCATAACGCATAACGTATAACGCATAACGCATAACGCATAACGCATAACGCATAACGCATAACGCATAACGCATAACGCATAACGCATAACGCATAACGCATAACGCATAACGTATAACGCATAACGCATACCGTATAACGCATAACGCATAACGCATAACGCATAACGCATAACGTATAACGCGTAACGCATACCGTATAACGCATAAATCATAACGCATAACGCATACCGTATAACGCATAACGCATAACGCATAACGCAAACGTATAACGCACAACGCATAACGCATAACGCATAACGCATAAAGCATAACGTGTAACTCATAACGCATAACGCATAAAGCATAACGCATAACGCATAACGCATATCGCATAACGCATAACGCATAACGCAAACGTATAACGCACAACGCATAACGCATAACGCATAACGCATAACATATAACGCATAACGCATAACGCATAACGCATAACGCATAACGCATAACGCATAACGCATAACGCATAACGCATAACGCATAACGCATAACGCATAACGCATAACGCATAACGCATAACGCATAACGCATAAAGCATAACGCATAACGCATAACGCATAACGCATAACGCACAACGCAGAACGCATAACGCATAACACATAACGCATAACGCATAACGCATAACGCATAACGCATAACGCATAACGCATAACGCATAACGCATAACGCATAACGCATAACGCATAACGCATAATGCATAACGCATAACCATAACGCATAACGCATAACCCATAACGCATAACGCATAACGCATAACGTATAACGCATAACGCATACCGTGTAACGCATAACGCATAACGCATAACGCATAACGCATAACGTATAACGCGTAACGCATACCGTATAACGCATAGCGCATAACGCATAACGCAAACGTATAGCGCACAACGCATAATGCATAAACCATAACCCATACTTCATAACGCATAACGCATAATGCACAACTCATAACGAACACCGGAAAACCCATAACGCCTAACGCATAACGGATCACGCATAACGCATAATGCATAACGCATAACGCATAACGCATAACGCATAACGCATAACGCATAACGCATAACGCATAACCATAACGCATAACGCATAACCCATAACGCATAACGCATAACGCATAACGTATAACGCATAACGCATACCGTGTAACGCATAACGCATAACGCATAACGCATACCGCATAACGCATAACGCATAACGCATAACGCATAACGCATAACGCATAACGCATAACGCATAACGCATAACGCATAACGCATAACGCATAACGCATAACGCATAACGCATAACGCATAACGCATATCGCATAACGCATAACGCATAACGCAAACGTATAACGCACAACGCATAACGCATAACGTATACGGTATAACATATAATGCATAACGTATAACGCAAACGTATAACGCACAACGCATAACGCATAACGCATAACGCATAACGCATAACGCATAACGCATAACGCATAACGCATAACGCATAACGCATAACCCCTAACGCAATAACGCATAACGCATTACGCATAAAGCATAACGTGTAACTCATACCGCATAACGCATAAAGCATAACGCATAACGAATAACGCATAACGCATATCGCATAACGCATAACGCATAACGCAAACGTATAACGCACAACGCATAACGCATAACGCATAACGCATAACATATAACGCATATCGCATATCGCATAACGCATAAGGCTTGATGCATGACGCATATCGCATAACGCATAAGGCATAACGCATAATACATAACGTATAACGCATTATGCATAACCCATAACCCTTAACGCATAACGCATAACGCATAATGCACAACGCTTAACGAATACCGCAGATCGCATAACGCCTAACGCATAACGGATCACGCATGACGCATAAAGCATAACGCATAACGCATAACGCATAACGCATAACGCATAACGCATAACGCATAACGCATAACGCATAACGCATAACGCATAACGCATATCGCATAACGCATAAATCATAACCCATAACGCACAACGCATAACGCATAATGCACAACGCATAACGAATACCGCAAAACGCATAACGCATAACGCATAACGCATAACGCATAACTCATAACGCATAACGCATAACGCATAACGCACACCGTATAACGCATAACGCATAACGCATAACGCTTAAAGCATAACGCATAACGCATAACGCATAACGCAAACGTATAACACCCAACGCATAAAGCATAACGAACAACCCATAACGCATAATCCATAACGCATAACGCATAACGCATAACGCATAACGCAATAAAGTATAACGCATAACGCAAAACGCATAACGCATAACGCATAACGCATAACGCATAATGCATAAAGCATAACGCATAACGCATAACTTATAACTCATTACTCATAACGAATAACGCATAACGCATAACGCATAACGCATATCGCATAACGCATAACGCATAACGCATAAAGCATAACGCATAACGCATAACGCATAACGCATAACGCATAACGCATAAAGTATAACGCATAACGCATAACGCATAACGCATAACGCATAACGCATAACGCATAACGCATAACGCATAACGCATATCGCATAACGCATAACGCATAACGCAAACGTATAACGCACAACGCATAACGCATAACGTATACGGTATAACGCATAACGCATAACGCATAACGCATAACGCATAACGCATAACGCATAACGCATAACGCATAACGCATAACGCATAACGCATATCGCATAACGCATAACGCATAACGCAAACGTATATCGCACAACGCATAACGCATAACGCATAACGCATAAAGCATAACGCATAACGCATAACGCATAACGCATAACGCATAATGCTTAAAGCATAACGCATAACGCATAACTTATAACTCATTACTCATAACGAATAACGCATAACGCATAACGCATAACGCATATCGCATAACGCATAACGCATAACGCATAACGCATAACGCATAACGCATAACGCATAACCCCTAACGCAATAACGCATAACGCATTACGCATAAAGCATAACGTGTAACTCATACCGCATAACGCATAAAGCATAACGCATAACGAATAACGCATAACGCATATCGCATAACGCATAACGCATAACGCAAACGTATAACGCACAACGCATAACGCAAACCCATAACGCATAACATATAACGCATATCGCATAACGCATAACGCATAACGCATAATGCATAAAGCATAACGCATAACGCATAACTTATAACTCATTACTCATAACGAATAACGCATAACGCATAACGCATAACGCATATCGCATAACGCATAACGCATAACGCATAAAGCATAACGCATAACGCATAACGCATAACGCATAACGCATAACGCATAACGCAAACGTATAACACCCAACGCATAAAGCATAACGAACAACCCATAACGCATAATCCATAACGCATAACGCATAACGCATAACGCATAACGCATAAAGTATAACGCATAACGCAAAACGCATAACGCATAACGCATAACGCATAACGCATAATGCATAAAGCATAACGCATAACGCATAACTTATAACTCATTACTCATAACGAATAACGCATAACGCATAACGCATAACGCATAACGCATAACGCATAACGCATAACGCATAAAGCATAACGCATAACGCATAACGCATAACGCATAACGCATAATGCTTAAAGCATAACGCATAACGCATAACTTATAACTCATTATTCATAACGAATAACGCATAACGCATAACGCATAACGCATAACGCATAACGCATAACGCATAATGCATAACGCATAAAGCGTAACGCATAACGCATAAATCATAACGCATAACGCATAACGCATAACGCATGACGCATAATGCATTACGCATAACGCATAACGCATAACGCATAACGCATAAAGCATAACGCATAACGCATAACGCATAACGCAAAACGCATAACGCATAAAGCATAACGCATAACGCATAACGCAAACGTATAACGCACAACGCATAACGCATAACGCATAACGCATAACGCATAACGCATAACGTATAACGCATAACGCATAACGCATAACGCATAACGCATAACGCATAACCATAACGCATAACGCATAACCCATAACGCATAACGCATAACGTATAACGCATAACGCATAACGCATAACGCATAACGCATAACGCATAACGCATAACGCATAACGCATAACGCATAACGCATAATGCATTACGCATAACGCATAACGCATAACGCATAACGTATAACGCATAACGCATAACGCAAAACGCATAACGCAAAACGCATAACGCATAAAGCATAACGCATAACGCATAACGCATAACGCATAACGCATAACGCATAACGCATAACCATAACGCATAACGCATAACCCATAACGCATAACGCATAACGCATAACGTATAACGCATAACGCATACCGTATAACGCATAACGCATAACGCATAACGCATAACGCATAACGCATAACGCATAACGCATAACGCATAATGCATTACGCATAACGCATAACGCATAACGCATAACGCATAACGCATAACGCATAACGCAAAACGCATAACGCATAAAGCATAACGCATAACGCATAACGCATAACGCATAACGCATAACGCATAACGCATAACGCATAACCATAACGCATAACGCATAACCCATAACGCATAACGCATAACGTATAACGCATAACGCATACCGTATAACGCATAACGCATAACGCATAACGCATAACGCATAACGTATAACGCGTAACGCATACCGTATAGCGCATAAAGCATAACGCATAACGCATACCGTATAACGCATAACGCATAACGCATAACGCAAACGTATAACGCACAACGCATAACGCATAACGCATAACGCATAAAGCATAACGTGTAACTCATAACGCATAACGCATAAAGCATAACGCTTAACGCATAACGCATAACGCATATCGCATAACGCATAACGCATAACGCAAACGTATAACGCACAACGCATAACGCATAACGCATAACGCATAACGTATAACGCGTAACGCATACCGTATAACGCATAACGCATAACGCATAACGCAAATGTATAGCGCACAACGCATAATGCATAAACCATAACCCATACTTCATAACGCATAACGCATAATGCACAACTCATAACGAACACCGGAAAACCCATAACGCCTAACGCATAACGGATCACGCATAACGCATAATGCATAACGCATAACGCATAACGCATAACGCATAACGCATAACGCATAACGCATAACCATAACGCATAACGCATAACCCATAACGCATAACGCATAACGCATAACGTATAACGCATAACGCATACCGTGTAACGCATAACGCATAACGCATAACGCATAACGCATAACGCATAACGCATAAAGTATAACGCATAACGCATAACGCATAACGCATAACGCATAACGCATAACGCATAACGCATAACGCATAACGCATATCGCATAACGCATAACGCATAACGCAAACGTATAACGCACAACGCATAACGCATAACGTATACGGTATAACGCATAACGCATACCGCATAACGCATAACGCATAACGCATAACGCATAACGCATAACGCATAACGCATAAATCATAACGCATAACGCATAACGCATGACGCATAACGCATAACGCATAACGCATAACGCATAACGCATAACGCATAACGCATAACGCATAACGCAAAACGCATAACGCATAAAGCATAACGCATAACGCATAACGCAAACGTATAACGCACAACGCATAACGCATAACACATAACGCATAACGCATAACGTATAACGCATAACGCATAACGCATAACGCATAACGCATAACGCATAACCCCTAACGCATAACGCATAACGCATAACGCATAACGCATAACGCATAACGCATAACGCATAACCATAACGCATAACGCATAACCCATAACGCATAACGCATAACGTATAACGCATAACGCATACCGTATAACGCATAACGCATAACGCATAACGCATAACGCATATCGCATAACGCATAACGCATAACGCAAACGTATAACGCACAACGCATAACGCATAACACATAACGCATAACATATAACGCATAACGCATAACGCATAACGCATAACGCAAACTTATAGCGCACAACGCATAGCGCATAACGCATAACGCATAACGCATAACGCATAACGCATAACGCATAACGCATAACGCATAACGCATAACGCTTAACGCATAACGCATAACGCATAACGCATAACGCATAACGCATAACGCATAACGCATAACCCCTAACGCAATAACGCATAACGCATAACGCATAACGCATAACGTATAAAGCATAACGCATACCGTATAACGCCTAACGCATAACGGATCACGCATAACGCATAACGCATAACGCATAACGCATAACGCATAACGCATAACGCATAACGCATAACGCATAACGCATAACGCATAACGCATAACGCATAACGCATAACGCATAACGTATAACTCATAACGCATAACGCATAAAGCATAACGCATATCGCATAACGCATAACGCATAACGCATAACGCATAACGCATAACGCAAAACGCATAACGCATACCGTATAACGCATAACGCATAACGCATAACGCAAACGTATAACGCACAACGCATAACTCATAACGCATAACGCATAACGCATAACGCATAACGCATAACGTACAACGCATAACGCATACCGTATAACGCCTAACGCATAACGGATCACGCATAACGCATAATGCATAACGCATAAAGCATAACGCATAACGCATAACGAATACCGTATAACGCGTAACGCATAACGCATAACGCATAACGCATAACGTATAACGCGTAACGCATACCGTATAACGCATAGCGCATAACGCATAACGCAAACGTATAGCGCAAAACGCATAATGCATAAACCATAACCCATACTTCATAACGCATAACGCATAATGCACAACTCATAACGAACACCGGAAAACCCATAACGCCTAACGCATAACGGATCACGCATAACGCATAATGCATAACGCATAACGCATAACGCATAACGCATAACGCATAACGCATAACGCATAACCATAACGCATAACGCATAACCCATAACGCATAACGCATAACGCATAACGTATAACGCATAACGCATACCGTGTAACGCATAACGCATAACGCATAACGCATAACGCATAACGCATAACGCATAACGCATAACGCATAACGCATAACGCATAACGCATAACGCATAACGCATAACGCATAACGCATAACGCATAACGCATAACGCATAACGCATAACGCATAACGCATAACGCATAACGCATATCGCATAACGCATAACGCATAACGCAAACGTATAACGCACAACGCATAACGCATAACGTATACGGTATAACATATAATGCATAACGTATAACGCAAACGTATAACGCACAACGCATAACGCATACCGCATAACCCATAACGCATAACGCATAACGCATAACGCATAACGCATAACGCATAACGCATACCGTGTAACGCATAACGCATAACGCATAACGCATAACGCATAACGTATAACGCATAACGCATACCGTGTAACGCATAACGCATAACGCATAACGCATAACGCATAACGTATAACGCGTAACGCATACCGTATAACGCATAGCGCATAACGCATAACGCAAACGTATAGCGCACAACGCATAATGCATAAACCATAACCCATACTTCATAACGCATAACGCATAATGCACAACTCATAACGAACACCGGAAAACCCATAACGCCTAACGCATAACGGATCACGCATAACGCATAATGCATAACGCATAACGCATAACGCATAACGCATAACGCATAACGCATAACGCATAACCATAACGCATAACGCATAACCCATAACGCATAACGCATAACGCATAACGTATAACGCATAACGCATACCGTGTAACGCATAACGCATAACGCATAACGCATAACGCATAACGCATAACGCATAACGCATAACGCATAACGCATAACGCATAACGCATAACGCATAACGCATAACGCATAACGCATAACGCATAACGCATAACGCATAACGCATAACGCATAACGCATAACGCATAACGCATAACGCATAACCCCTAACGCAATAACGCATAACGCATTACGCATAACGCATAACGCATAACGCATAACGCATAACGCAAACGTATAACGCACAACGCATAACGCATAACGTATACGGTATAACATATAATGCATAACGCATAACGCAAACGTATAACGCACAACGCATAACGCATACCGCATAACGCATAACGCATAACGCATAACGCATAACGCATAACGCATAACGCATAACGCATAACCCCTAACGCAATAACGCATAACGCATTACGCATAAAGCATAACGTGTAACTCATACCGCATAACGCATAAAGCATAACGCATAACGAATAACGCATAACGCATATCGCATAACGCATAACGCATAACGCAAACGTATAACGCACAACGCATAACGCATAACGCATAACGCATAACATATAACGCATATCGCATATCGCATAACGCATAAGGCTTGATGCATGACGCATATCGCATAACGCATAAGGCATAACGCATAATACATAACGTATAACGCATTATGCATAACCCATAACCCTTAACGCATAACGCATAACCCATAATGCACAACGCTTAACGAATACCGCAGATCGCATAACGCCTAACGCATAACGGATCACGCATGACGCATAAAGCATAACGCATAACGCATAACGCATAACGCATAACGCATAACGCATAACGCATAACGCATAACGCATAACGCATAACGCATATCGCATAACGCATAAATCATAACCCATAACGCACAACGCATAACGCATAATGCACAACGCATAACGAATACCGCAAAACGCATAACGCATAACGCATAACGCATAACGCATAACGCATAACGCATAACGCATAACGCATAACGCACACCGTATAACGCATAACGCATAACGCATAACGCTTAAAGCATAACGCATAACGCATAACGCATAACGCAAACGTATAACACCCAACGCATAAAGCATAACGAACAACCCATAACGCATAATCCATAACGCATAACGCATAACGCATAACGCATAACGCATAAAGTATAACGCATAACGCAAAACGCATAACGCATAACGCATAACGCATAACGCATAACGCATAACGCATAAAGTATAACGCATAACGCATAACGCATAACGCATAACGCATAACGCATAACGCATAACGCATAACGCATAACGCATAACGCATAACGCATAACGCATATCGCATAACGCATAACGCATAACGCAAACGTATAACGCACAACGCATAACGCATAACGTATACGGTATAACGCATAACGCATAACGCATAACGCATAACGCATAACGCATAACGCATAACGCATAACGCATAACGCATAACGCATAACGCATAACGCATAACGCATAACGCATAACGCAAACGTATATCGCACAACGCATAACGCATAACGCATAACGCATAAAGCATAACGCATAACGCATAACGCATAACGCATAACGCATAATGCTTAAAGCATAACGCATAACGCATAACTTATAACTCATTACTCATAACGAATAACGCATAACGCATAACGCATAACGCATATCGCATAACGCATAACGCATAACGCATAACGCATAACGCATAACGCATAACGCATAACCCCTAACGCAATAACGCATAACGCATTACGCATAAAGCATAACGTGTAACTCATACCGCATAACGCATAAAGCATAACGCATAACGAATAACGCATAACGCATATCGCATAACGCATAACGCATAACGCAAACGTATAACGCACAACGCATAACGCATAACGCATAACGCATAACATATGACGCATATCGCATAACGCATAACGCATAACGCATAATGCATAAAGCATAACGCATAACGCATAACTTATAACTCATTACTCATAACGAATAACGCATAACGCATAACGCATAACGCATATCGCATAACGCATAACGCATAACGCATAAAGCATAACGCATAACGCATAACGCATAACGCATAACGCATAACGCAAACGTATAACACCCAACGCATAAAGCATAACGAACAACCCATAACGCATAATCCATAACGCATAACGCCTAACGCATAACGCATAACGCATAAAGTATAACGCATAACGCAAAACGCATAACGCATAACGCATAACGCATAACGCATAACGCATAATGCATAAAGCATAACGCATAACGCATAACTTATAACTCATTACTCATAACGAATAACGCATAACGCATAACGCATAACGCATATCGCATAACGCATAACGCATAACGCATAAAGCATAACGCATAACGCATAACGCATAACGCATAACGCATAATGCTTAAAGCATAACGCATAACGCATAACTTATAACTCATTATTCATAACGAATAACGCATAACGCATAACGCATAACGCATATCGCATAACGCATAACGCATAATGCATAACGCATAAAGCGTAACGCATAACGCATAAATCATAACGCATAACGCATAACGCATAACGCATGACGCATAATGCATTACGCATAACGCATAACGCATAACGCATAACGCATAAAGCATAACGCATAACGCATAACGCATAACGCAAAACGCATAACGCATAAAGCATAACGCATAACGCATAACGCAAACGTATAACGCACAACGCATAACGCATAACGCATAACGCATAACGCATAACGCATAACGTATAACGCATAACGCATAACGCATAACGCATAACGCATAACGCATAACCATAACGCATAACGCATAACCCATAACGCATAACGCATAACGTATAACGCATAACGCATAACGCATAACGCATAACGCATAACGCATAACGCATAACGCATAACGCATAACGCATAACGCATAACGCATAACGCATAAAGCATTACGCATAACGCATAACGCATAACGCATAACGCATAACGCATAACGCAAAACGCATAACGCATAAAGCATAACGCATAACGCATAACGCATAACGCATAACGCATAACGCATAACGCATAACGCATAACGCATAACCATAACGCATAACGCATAACCCATAACGCATAACGCATAACGTATAACGCATAACGCATACCGTATAACGCATAACGCATAACGCATAACGCATAACGTATAACGCGTAACGCATACCGTATAGCGCATAAAGCATAACGCATAACGCATACCGTATAACGCATAACGCATAACGCATAACGCAAACGTATAACGCACAACGCATAACCCATAACGCATAACGCATAAAGCATAACGTGTAACTCATAACGCATAACGCATAAAGCATAACGCATAACGCATAACGCATAACGCATAACGCATAACGCATAACGCATAACGCATATCGCATAACGCATAAATCATAACCCATAACGCACAACGCATAACGCATAATGCACAACGCATAACGAATAACGCAAAACGCATAACGCATAACGCATAACGCATAACGCATAACGCATAACGCATAACGCATAACGCATAACGCATAACGCATAACGCATAACGCATAACGCATAACGCATAACGCATAACGCATAACGCATAACGCATAACGCATAACGCATAACGCATAACGCATAACGCATAACGCATAACGCATAACGCATAACGCATAACGCATAACGCATAACGCATAACGCATAACGCAAACGTATAACGCACAACGCATCACGCATAACGTATACGGTATAACATATAATGCATAACGTATAACGCAAACGTATAACGCACAACGCATAACGCATACCGCATAACGCATAACGCATAACGCATAACGCATAACGCATAACGCATAACGCATAACGCATAACGCATAACGCATAACCCCTAACGCAATAACGCATAACGCATTACGTATAAAGCATAACGTGTAACTCATACCGCATAACGCATAAAGCATAACGCATAACGAATAACGCATAACGCATATCGCATAACGCATAACGCATAACGCAAACGTATAACGCACAACGCATAACGCATAACGCATAACGCATAACATATAACGCATATCGCATATCGCATAACGCATAAGGCTTGATGCATGACGCATATCGCATAACGCATAAGGCATAACGCATAATACATAACGTATAACGCATTATGCATAACCCATAACCCTTAACGCATAACGCATAACGCATAATGCACAACGCTTAACGAATACCGCAGATCGCATAACGCCTAACGCATAACGGATCACGCATGACGCATAAAGCATAACGCATAACGCATAACGCATAACGCATAACGCATAACGCATAACGCATAACGCATAACGCATAACGCATATCGCATAACGCATAAATCATAACCCATAACGCACAACGCATAACGCATAATGCACAACGCATAACGAATACCGCAAAACGCATAACGCATAACGCATAACGCATAACGCATAACTCATAACGCATAACGCATAACGCATAACGCACACCGTATAACGCATAACGCATAACGCATAACGCTTAAAGCATAACGCATAACGCATAACGCATAACGCAAACGTATAACACCCAACGCATAAAGCATAACGAACAACCCATAACGCATAATCCATAACGCATAACGCATAACGCATAACGCATAACGCATAAAGTATAACGCATAACGCAAAACGCATAACGCATAACGCATAACGCATAACGCATAACGCATAATGCATAAAGCATAACGCATAACGCATAACGCATAACGCATAACGCATAACGCATAACGCATAACGCATAACGCATAACGCATATCGCATAACGCATAACGCATAACGCAAACGTATAACGCACAACGCATAACGCATAACGTATACGGTATAACGCATAATGCATAACGTATAACGCAAACGTATAACGCACAACGCATAACGCATACCGCATAACGCATAACGCATAACGCATAACGCAAACGTATAACGCACAACGCATAACGCATAACGCATAACGCATAAAGCATAACGCATAACGCATAACGCATAACGCATAACGCATAATGCTTAAAGCATAACGCATAACGCATAACTTATAACTCATTACTCATAACGAATAACGCATAACGCATAACGCATAACGCATATCGCATAACGCATAGTGCATAATGCATAACGCATAAAGCATAACGCATAACGCATAACGCATAACGCATAACGCATAACGCATAAAGCATAACGCATAACGCATAACGCATAACGCATAACCATAACGCATAACGCATAACCCATAACGCATAACGCATAACGTATAACGCATAACGCATAACGCATAACGCATAACGCATAACGCATAACGCATAACGCATAACGCATAACGCATAACGCATAACGCATAACGCATAACGTATAACGCATAACGCATACCGTATAACGCATAACGCATAACGCATAACGCATAACGCATAACGTATAACGCGTAACGCATACCGTATAACGCATAAATCATAACGCATAACGCATACCGTATAACGCATAACGCATAACGCATAACGCAAACGTATAACGCACAACGCATAACGCATAACGCATAACGCATAAAGCATAACGTGTAACTCATAACGCATAACGCATAAAGCATAACGCATAACGCATAACGCATATCGCATAACGCATAACGCATAACGCAAACGTATAACGCACAACGCATAACGCATAACGCATAACGCATAACATATAACGCATAACGCATAACGCATAACGCATAACGCATAACGCATAACGCATAACGCATAACGCATAACGCATAACGCATAACGCATAACGCATAACGCATAACGCATAACGCATAACGCATAACGCATAAAGCATAACGCATAACGCATAACGCATAACGCATAACGCACAACGCAGAACGCATAACGCATAACACATAACGCATAACGCATAACGCATAACGCATAACGTATAACGCATAACGCATAACGCATAACGCATAACGCATAACGCATAACGCATAACGCATAATGCATAACGCATAACCATAACGCATAACGCATAACCCATAACGCATAACGCATAACGCATAACGTATAACGCATAACGCATACCGTGTAACGCATAACGCATAACGCATAACGCATAACGCATAACGTATAACGCGTAACGCATACCGTATAACGCATAGCGCATAACGCATAACGCAAACGTATAGCGCACAACGCATAATGCATAAACCATAACCCATACTTCATAACGCATAACGCATAATGCACAACTCATAACGAACACCGGAAAACCCATAACGCCTAACGCATAACGGATCACGCATAACGCATAATGCATAACGCATAACGCATAACGCATAACGCATAACGCATAACGCATAACGCATAACGCATAACGCATAACCATAACGCATAACGCATAACCCATAACGCATAACGCATAACGCATAACGTATAACGCATAACGCATACCGTGTAACGCATAACGCATAACGCATAACGCATACCGCATAACGCATAACGCATAACGCATAACGCATAACGCATAACGCATAACGCATAACGCATAACGCATAACGCATAACGCATAACGCATAACGCATAACGCATAACGCATAACGCATAACGCATATCGCATAACGCATAACGCATAACGCAAACGTATAACGCACAACGCATAACGCATAACGTATACGGTATAACATATAATGCATAACGTATAACGCAAACGTATAACGCACAACGCATAACGCATACCGCATAACGCATAACGCATAACGCATAACGCATAACGCATAACGCATAACGCATAACGCATAACCCCTAACGCAATAACGCATAACGCATTACGCATAAAGCATAACATGTAACTCATACCGCATAACGCATAAAGCATAACGCATAACGAATAACGCATAACGCATATCGCATAACGCATAACGCATAACGCAAACGTATAACGCACAACGCATAACGCATAACGCATAACGCATAACATATAACGCATATCGCATATCGCATAACGCATAAGGCTTGATGCATGACGCATATCGCATAACGCATAAGGCATAACGCATAATACATAACGTATAACGCATTATGCATAACCCATAACCCTTAACGCATAACGCATAACGCATAATGCACAACGCTTAACGAATACCGCAGATCGCATAACGCCTAACGCATAACGGATCACGCATGACGCATAAAGCATAACGCATAACGCATAACGCATAACGCATAACGCATAACGCATAACGCATAACGCATAACGCATAACGCATAACGCATAACGCATATCGCATAACGCATAAATCATAACCCATAACGCACAACGCATAACGCATAATGCACAACGCATAACGAATACCGCAAAACGCATAACGCATAACGCATAACGCATAACGCATAACTCATAACGCATAACGCATAACGCATAACGCACACCGTATAACGCATAACGCATAACGCATAACGCTTAAAGCATAACGCATAACGCATAACGCATAACGCAAACGTATAACACCCAACGCATAAAGCATAACGAACAACCCATAACGCATAATCCATAACGCATAACGCATAACGCATAACGCATAACGCAATAAAGTATAACGCATAACGCAAAACGCATAACGCATAACGCATAACGCATAACGCATAATGCATAAAGCATAACGCATAACGCATAACTTATAACTCATTACTCATAACGAATAACGCATAACGCATAACGCATAACGCATATCGCATAACGCATAACGCATAACGCATAAAGCATAACGCATAACGCATAACGCATAACGCATAACGCATAACGCATAAAGTATAACGCATAACGCATAACGCATAACGCATAACGCATAACGCATAACGCATAACGCATAACGCATAACGCATATCGCATAACGCATAACGCATAACGCAAACGTATAACGCACAACGCATAACGCATAACGTATACGGTATAACGCATAACGCATAACGCATAACGCATAACGCATAACGCATAACGCATAACGCATAACGCATAACGCATAACGCATAACGCATATCGCATAACGCATAACGCATAACGCAAACGTATATCGCACAACGCATAACGCATAACGCATAACGCATAAAGCATAACGCATAACGCATAACGCATAACGCATAACGCATAATGCTTAAAGCATAACGCATAACGCATAACTTATAACTCATTACTCATAACGAATAACGCATAACGCATAACGCATAACGCATATCGCATAACGCATAACGCATAACGCATAACGCATAACGCATAACGCATAACGCATAACCCCTAACGCAATAACGCATAACGCATTACGCATAAAGCATAACGTGTAACTCATACCGCATAACGCATAAAGCATAACGCATAACGAATAACGCATAACGCATATCGCATAACGCATAACGCATAACGCAAACGTATAACGCACAACGCATAACGCATAACGCATAACATATAACGCATATCGCATAACGCATAACGCATAACGCATAATGCATAAAGCATAACGCATAACGCATAACTTATAACTCATTACTCATAACGAATAACGCATAACGCATAACGCATAACGCATATCGCATAACGCATAACGCATAACGCATAAAGCATAACGCATAACGCATAACGCATAACGCATAACGCATAACGCATAACGCAAACGTATAACACCCAACGCATAAAGCATAACGAACAACCCATAACGCATAATCCATAACGCATAACGCCTAACGCATAACGCATAACGCATAAAGTATAACGCATAACGCAAAACGCATAACGCATAACGCATAACGCATAACGCATAATGCATAAAGCATAACGCATAACGCATAACTTATAACTCATTACTCATAACGAATAACGCATAACGCATAACGCATAACGCATAACGCATAACGCATAACGCATAACGCATAAAGCATAACGCATAACGCATAACGCATAACGCATAACGCATAATGCTTAAAGCATAACGCATAACGCATAACTTATAACTCATTATTCATAACGAATAACGCATAACGCATAACGCATAACGCATATCGCATAACGCATAACGCATAATGCATAACGCATAAAGCGTAACGCATAACGCATAAATCATAACGCATAACGCATAACGCATAACGCATGACGCATAATGCATTACGCATAACGCATAACGCATAACGCATAACGCATAAAGCATAACGCATAACGCATAACGCATAACGCAAAACGCATAACGCATAAAGCATAACGCATAACGCATAACGCAAACGTATAACGCACAACGCATAACGCATAACGCATAACGCATAACGCATAACGCATAACGTATAACGCATAACGCATAACGCATAACGCATAACGCATAACGCATAACCATAACGCATAACGCATAACCCATAACGCATAACGCATAACGTATAACGCATAACGCATAACGCATAACGCATAACGCATAACGCATAACGCATAACGCATAACGCATAACGCATAACGCATAATGCATTACGCATAACGCATAACGCATAACGCATAACGTATAACGCATAACGCATAACGCAAAACGCATAACGCAAAACGCATAACGCATAAAGCATAACGCATAACGCATAACGCATAACGCATAACGCATAACGCATAACGCATAACCATAACGCATAACGCATAACCCATAACGCATAACGCATAACGCATAACGTATAACGCATAACGCATACCGTATAACGCATAACGCATAACGCATAACGCATAACGCATAACGCATAACGCATAACGCATAACGCATAATGCATTACGCATAACGCATAACGCATAACGCATAACGCATAACGCATAACGCATAACGCAAAACGCATAACGCATAAAGCATAACGCATAACGCATAACGCATAACGCATAACGCATAACGCATAACGCATAACGCATAACCATAACGCATAACGCATAACCCATAACGCATAACGCATAACGTATAACGCATAACGCATACCGTATAACGCATAACGCATAACGCATAACGCATAACGCATAACGTATAACGCGTAACGCATACCGTATAGCGCATAAAGCATAACGCATAACGCATACCGTATAACGCATAACGCATAACGCATAACGCAAACGTATAACGCACAACGCATAACGCATAACGCATAACGCATAAAGCATAACGTGTAACTCATAACGCATAACGCATAAAGCATAACGCTTAACGCATAACGCATAACGCATATCGCATAACGCATAACGCATAACGCAAACGTATAACGCACAACGCATAACGCATAACGCATAACGCATAACGTATAACGCGTAACGCATACCGTATAACGCATAACGCATAACGCATAACGCAAATGTATAGCGCACAACGCATAATGCATAAACCATAACCCATACTTCATAACGCATAACGCATAATGCACAACTCATAACGAACACCGGAAAACCCATAACGCCTAACGCATAACGGATCACGCATAACGCATAATGCATAACGCATAACGCATAACGCATAACGCATAACGCATAACGCATAACGCATAACCATAACGCATAACGCATAACCCATAACGCATAACGCATAACGCATAACGTATAACGCATAACGCATACCGTGTAACGCATAACGCATAACGCATAACGCATAACGCATAACGCATAACGCATAACGCATAACGCATAACGCATAACGCATAACGCATAACGCATAACGCATAACACATAACGCATAACGCATAACGCATAACGCATAACGCATAACGCATAACGCATAACGCATAACCCCTAACGCAATAACGCATAACGCATTACGCATGAAGCATAACGTGTAACTCATACCGCATAACGCATAAAGCATAACGCAAAACGAATAACGCATAACGCATATCGCATAACGCATAACGCATAACGCAAACGTATAACGCACAACGCATAACGCATAACGCATAACATATAACGCATATCGCATATCGCATAACGCATAAGGCTTGATGCATGACGCATATCGCATAAAGCATAAGGCATAACGCATAATACATAACGTATAACGCATTATGCATAACCCATAACCCTTAACGCATAACGCATAACGCATAATGCACAACGCTTAACGAATACCGCAGATCGCATAACGCCTAACGCATAACGGATCACGCATGACGCATAAAGCATAACGCATAACCCATATCGCATAACGCATAACGCATAACGCATAACGCATAACGCATAACGCATAACGCATAACGCATATCGCATAACGCATAAATCATAACCCATAACGCACAACGCATAACGCATAATGCACAACGCATAACGAATACAGCAAAACGCATAACGCATAACGCATAACGCATAACGCATAACGCATAACGCATAACGCATAACGCATAACGCATAACGCATAACGCATAACGCATAACGCATAACGCATAACGCATAACGCATAACGCATAACGCATATCGCATAACGCATAACGCATAACGCAAACGTATAACGCACAACGCATAACGCATAACGTATACGGTATAACATATAATGCATAACGTATAACGCAAACGTATAACGCACAACGCATAACGCATACCGCATAACGCATAACGCATAACGCATAACGCATAACGCATAACGCATAACGCATAACCCCTAACGCAATAACGCATAACGCATTACGCATAAAGCATAACGTGTAACTCATACCGCATAACGCATAAAGCATAACGCATAACGAATAACGCATAACGCATATCGCATAACGCATAACGCATAACGCAAACGTATAACGCATAACGCATATCGCATAACGCATAACGCATAACGCATAAAGCATAACGCATAACGCATAACGCATAACGCATAATGCTTAAAGCATAACGCATAACGCATAACTTCTAACTCATTATTCATAACGAATAACGCATAACGGATAACGCATAACGCATATCGCATAACGCATAACGCATAATGCATAACGCATAAAGCGTAACGCATAACGCATAAATCATAACGCATAACGCATAACGCATAACGCATGACGCATAATGCATTACGCATAACGCATAACGCATAACGCATAACGCATAAAGCATAACGCATAACGCATAACGCATAACGCATAACGCATAACGCATAACGCATAACGCATAACGCATAACCATAACGCATAACGCATAACCCATAACGCATAACGCATAACGGATAACGCATAACGCATAACGCATAACGCATAACGCATAACGCATAACGCATAACGCATAACGCATAACGCATAACGCATAACGCATAACGCATAACGCATAACGCATAACGCATAACGCATAACGCATAACGCATAACGCATAACGCATAACGCATAACGCATAACGCATAACGCATAACGCACAACGCATAACGCATAACGCATAACGCATAACGCATAACGCATAACGCATAACGTATAACGCATAACGCATAACGCATAACGCATAACGCATAACGCATAACGCATAACGCATAACCATAACGCATAACGCATAACCCATAACGCATATCGCATAACGCATAACGTATAACGCATAACGCATACCGTGTAACGCATAACGCATAACGCATAACGCATAACGTATAACGCGTAACGCATACCGTATAACGCCTAACGCATAACGCATAACGCAAACGTATAGCGCACAACGCATAATGCATAAACCATAACCCATACTTCATAACGCATAACGCATAATGCACAACTCATAACGAACACCGGAAAACCCATAACGCCTAACGCATAACGGATCACGCATAACGCATAATGCATAACGCATAACGCATAACGCATAACGCATAACGCATAACGCATAACCATAACGCATAACGCATAACCCATAACGCATAACGCATAACGCATAACGTATAACGCATAACGCATACCGTGTAACGCATAACGCATAACGCATAACGCATAACGCATAACGCATAACGCATAACGCATAACGCATAACGCATAACGCATAACGCATAACGCATAACGCATAACGCATAACGCATAACGCATAACGCATAACGCATAACGCATAACGCATAACGCATAACGCATAACGCATAACGCATAACGCATAACGCATAACGCATAACGCATAACGCATAACGCATAACGCATAACGCATAACGCATATCGCATAACGCATAACGCATAACGCAAACGTATAACGCACAACGCATAACGCATAACGTATACGGTATAACATATAATGCATAACGTATAACGCAAACGTATAACGCACAACGCATAACGCATACCGCATAACGCATAACGCATAACGCATAACGCATAACGCATAACGCATAACGCATAACGCATAACGCATAACGCATAACGCATAACCCCTAACGCAATAACGCATAACGCATTACGCATAAAGCATAACGTGTAACTCATACCGCATAACGCATAAAGCATAACGCAAAACGAATAACGCATAACGCATATCGCATAACGCATAACGCATAACGCAAACGTATAACGCACAACGCATAACGCATAACGCATAACATATAACGCATATCGCATATCGCATAACGCATAAGGCTTGATGCATGACGCATATCGCATAACGCATAAGGCATAACGCATAATACATAACGTATAACGCATTATGCATAACCCATAACCCTTAACGCATAACGCATAACGCATAATGCACAACGCTTAACGAATACCGCAGATCGCATAACGCCTAACGCATAACGGATCACGCATGACGCATAAAGCATAACGCATAACGCATATCGCATAACGCATAACGCATAACGCATAACGCATAACGCATAACGCAAACGTATAACGCCCAACGCATAAAGCATAACGAACAACCCATAACGCATAATCCATAACGCATAACGCACAACGCATAACGCATAACGCATAAAGTATAACGCATAACGCATAACGCATAACGCATAACGCATAAAGCATAACGCATAACGCATAACGCATAACGCATAACGCATAACGCATAACGCATATCGCATAACGCATAAATCATAACCCATAACGCACAACGCATAACGCATAATGCACAACGCATAACGAATACGGCAAAACGCATAACGCATAACGCATAACGCATAACGCATAACTCATAACGCACACCGTATAACGCATAACGCATAACGCATAACGCATAAAGCATAACGCATAACGCATAACGCATAACGCAAACGTATAACGCCCAACGCATAAAGCATAACGAACAACCCATAACGCATAATCCATAACGCATAACGCACAACGCATAACGCATAACGCATAAAGTATAACGCATAACGCATAACGCATAACGCATAACGCATAACGCATAACGCATAACGCATAACGCATAACGCATATCGCATAACGCATAACGCATAACGCAAACGTATAACGCACAACGCATAACGCATAACGTATACGGTATAACGCATAATGCATAACGTATATCGCAAACGTATAACGCACAACGCATAACGCATACCGCATAACGCATAACGCATAACGCATAACGCATAACGCATAACGCATAACGCATAACGCATATCGCATAACGCATAACGCATAACGCAAACGTATAACGCACAACGCATAACGCATAACGCATAACGCATAAAGCATAACGCATAACGCATAACGCATAACGCATAACGCATAACGCATAATGCTTAAAGCATAACGCATAACGCATAACTTATAACTCATTACTCATAACGAATAACGCATAACGCATAACGCATATCGCATAACGCATAATGCATAATGCATAACGCATAAAGCGTAACGCATAACGCATAAATCATAACGCATAACGCATAACGCATAACGCATAACGCATAATGCATTACGCATAACGCATAACGCATAACGCATAACGCATAACGCATAACGCATAACGCATAACCATAACGCATAACGCATAACCCATAACGCATAACGCATAACGTATAACGCATAACGCATACCGTATAACGCATAAAGCATAACGCATAACGCATACCGTATAACGCATAACGCATAACGCATAGCGCAAACGTATAACGCACAACGCATAACGCATAACGCATAACGCATAAAGCATAACGTGTAACTCATAACGCATAACGCATAAAGCATAACGCATAACGCATAACGCATAACGCATATCGCATAACGCATAACGCATAACGCAAACGTATAACGCACAACGCATAACGCATAACGCATAACGCATAACATATAACGCATAACGCATAACGCATAACGCATAACGCATAACGCATAACGCATAACGCATAACGCATAACGCATAAAGCATAACGCATAACGCATAACGCATAACGCATAACGCACAACGCATAACGCATAACGCATAACGCATAACGCATAACGCATAACGCATAACGTATAACGCATAACGCATAACGCATGACGCATAACGCATAACGCATAACGCATAACGCATAACGCATAACGCATAACCATAACGCATAACGCATAACGCATAACGCATAACGCATAACGCATAACGCATAACGCATAACGCATAACGCATAACGCATAACGCATAACGCATAACGCATAACGCATAACGCATATCGCATAACGCATAACGCATAACGCAAACATATAACGCACAACGCATAACGCATAACGTATACGGTATAACATATAATGCATAACGTATAACGCAAACGTATAACGCACAACGCATAACGCATACCGCATAACGCATAACGCATAACGCATAACGCATAACGCATAACGCATAACCCCTAACGCAATAACGCATAACGCATTACGCATAAAGCATAACGTGTAACTCATACCGCATAACGCATAAAGCATAACGCAAAACGAATAACGCATAACGCATATCGCATAACGCATAACGCATAACGCAAACGTATAACGCACAACGCATAACGCATAACGCATAACGCATAACATATAACGCATATCGCATATCGCATAACGCATAAGGCTTGATGCATGACGCATATCGCATAACGCATAAGGCATAACGCATAATACATAACGTATAACGCATTATGCATAACCCATAACCCTTAACGCATAACGCATAACGCATAATGCACAACGCTTAACGAATACCGCAGATCGCATAACGCCTAACGCATAACGGATCACGCATGACGCATAAAGCATAACGCATAACGCATAACGCATAACGCATAACGCATAACGCATAACGCATAACGCATAACGCATAACGCATAACGCATAACGCATAACGCATAACGCATAACGCATAACGCATAACGCATATCGCATAACGCATAAATCATAACCCATAACGCACAACGCATAACGCATAATGCACAACGCATAACGAATACCGCAAAACGCATAACGCATAACGCATAACGCATAACGCATAACGCATAACTCATAACGCATAACGCATAACGCATAACGCACACCGTATAACGCATAACGCATAACGCTTAAAGCATAACGCATAACGCATAACGCATAACGCAAACGTATAACACCCAACGCATAAAGCATAACGAACAACCCATAACGCATAATCCATAACACATAACGCATAACGCATAACGCATAACGCATAACGCATAAAGTATAACGCATAACGCAAAACGCATAACGCATAACGCATAACGCATAACGCATAATGCATAAAGCATAACGCATAACTTATAACTCATTACTCATAACGAATAACGCATAACGCATAACGCATAACGCATATCGCATAACGCATAACGCATGACGCATAAAGCATAACGCATAACGCATAACGCATAACGCATAACGCATAATGCTTAAAGCATAACGCATAACGCATAACTTATAACTCATTATTCATAACGAATAACGCATAACGCATAACGCATAACGCATATCGCATAACGCATAACGCATAATGCATAACGCATAAAGCGTAACGCATAACGCATAAATCATAACGCATAACGCATAACGCATAACGCATAACGCATAATGCATTACGCATAACGCATAACGCATAACGCATAACGCATAAAACATAACGCATAACGCATAACGCAAAACGCATAACGCATAAAGCATAACGCATAACGCATAACGCAAACGTATAACGCACAACGCATAACGCATAACGCATAACGCATAACGCATAACGCATAACGCATAACGTATAACGCATAACGCATAACGCATAACGCATAACGCATAACGCATAACCATAACGCATAACGCATAACCCATAACGCATAACGCATAACGTATAACGCATAACGCATAACGCATAACGCATAACGCATAACGCATAACGCATAACGCATAACGCATAACGCATAACGCATAACGCATAACGCATAACGCATAACGCATAACGCATATCGCAAAACGCATAACGCATAACGCAAACGTATAACGCACAACGCATAACGCATAACGTATACGGTATAACGCATAATGCATAACGTATAACGCAAACGTATAACGCACAACGCATAACGCATACCGCATAACGCATAACGCATAACGCATAACGCATAACGCATAACGCATAACGCATAACGCATATCGCATAACGCATAACGCATAACGCAAACGTATAACGCACAACGCATAACGCATAACGCATAACGCATAACGCATAACGCATAACGCATAATGCACAACGCTTAACGAATACCGCAGATCGCATAACGCCTAACGCATAACGGATCACGCATGACGCATAACGCATAACGCATAACGCATAACGCATAACGCATAACGCACAACGCATATCGCATAACGCATAAATCATAACCCATAACGCACAACGCATAACGCATAATGCACAACGAATACCGCAAAACGCATAACGCATAACGCATAACGCATAACGCATAACGCATAACTCATAACGCACACCGTATAACGCATAACGCATAACGCATAAAGCATAACGCATAACGCATAACGCATAACGCAAACGTATAACGCCCAACGCATAAAGCATAACGAACAACCCATAACGCATAATCCAAAACGCATAACGCACAACGCATAACGCATAACGCATAAAGTATAACGCATAACGCATAACGGATCACGCATAACGCATAACGCATAACGCATAACGCATAACGCATAACGCATAACGCATAACGCAGAACGCATAACTCATAACGCATAACGCATAAAGCATAACGCATAACGCATAACGCATAACACATAACGCATAACGCATAACGCATAACGCATAACGCATAACGCATAACACATAACGCATAACGCATACCGTATAACGCATAACGCATAACGCATAACGCAAACGTATAACGCACAACGCATAACGCATAACGCATAACGCATAAAGCATAACGTGTAACTCATAACGCATAACGCATAAAGCATAACGCATAACGCATAACGCATAACGCATACCGTATAACGCATAACGCATAACGCATAACGCATACGTATAACGCACGACGCATAACGCTTAACGCATAACGCATAACGCATAACGCATAACGCATAACGCATACCGTATAACGCATAACGCATAACGCATAACGCATAACGCATAACGCATAACTCATAACGCACACCGTATAACGCATAACGCATAACGCATAAAGCATAACGCATAACGCATAACGCATAACGCAAACGTATAACGCCCAACGCATAAAGCATAACGAACAACCCATAACGCATAATCCAAAACGCATAACGCACAACGCATAACGCATAACGCATAAAGTATAACGCATAACGCATAACGGATCACGCATAACGCATAACGCATAACGCATAACGCATAACGCATAACGCATAACGCATAATGCATAACGCATAAAGCATAACGCATAACGCATACGTATAACGCACAACGCATAACGCATAACGCATAACGCATAACGCATAACGCATACCGTATAACGCATAACGCATAACGCATAACGCATACGTATAACGCACAACGCATAACGCATAACGCATAACGCATAACGCATAACGCATAACGCATACCGTATAACGCATAACGCATAACGCATAACGCATAACGCATACGTATAACGCACAACGCATAACGCATAACGCATAACGCATAACGCATAAAGCATAACGCATAACGCATAACGCATAACGCATAACGCATAACGCATAACGCATAACGCATAACGCATAACGCATAACGCATAACGCATAACGCATAACGCATAACGCATAACGCATAACGCATAACGCATACCGTATAACGCATAACGCATAACGCATAACGCAAACGTATAACGCACAACGCATAACGCATAACGCATAAAGCATAACGTGTAACTCATAACGCATAACGCATAAAGCATAACGCCTAACGCATACCGCATATCGCATAACGCATAACGCAAACGTATAACGCACAACGCATAACGCATAACGCATAAAGCATAACGTGTAACTCATAACGCATAACGCATAAAGCATAACGCATAACGCATAACGCATAACGCATAACGCATAACGCATAAAGCATAACGCATAACGCATAACGCATAACGCGTAACGCATAACGCATAACGCATAACGCATAACGCATAACGCATAACGCATAACGCATAACGCATAACGCATAACGCATAACGCATAACGCATAACGCATAACGCATAACGCATAACGCATAACGCATATCGCATATCGCATAACGCATAAGGCTTGATGCATGACGCATATCGCATAACGCATAAGGCATAAGGCATAAGGCATAACGCATAATACATAACGTATAACGCATTATGCATAACGCATAACGCATAACGTATAACGCATAACGCATACCGTACAACGCATAACGCATAACGCAAACCATAAGGCATAACGCATAACGCATAACGCATAACGCATGTCAGATCACGCATAACGCATAATGCATAACGCATAAAGCATAACGCATAACGCATAACGCATAACGCATAACGTATAACGCATAACGCATACCGTATAAAGCATAATGCATAACGCATAACGCAAACGTATAACACACAACGCATAACGCATAACGCATAACGCGTAACGCATAACGCATAACGCATAACGCATAACGCATAACGCATAACGCATAACGCATAACGCATAACGCATAACGCATAACGCATAACGCATAACGCATAACGCAAAACGTATAACGCATAACGCATACCGTACAACGCGTAACGCATAACGCATAACGCAAACGTATAACGCACAACGCATAACGCATAACGCATAACGCATAACATATAACGCATAACGCATAATATACAACGCATAACGAATACCGCAAAACGCATAACGCCTAACGCATAACGGATTACGCATAACGCATAACGCATAACGCTTAACGCATAACGGATCACGCATAACGCATAACTCATAACTCATAAGGAGTAACGCATAACGCATAACGCATAACGCATAACGCATAACGCATAACGCATAACGCATAACGCATAACGCATAACGCATAACGCATAATGCATAAAGCATAACGCGTAACGCATAACGCATAACTTATAACTCATTACTCATAACGAATAACGCATAATGCATAACGCATAACGCATATCCCTTACGCATAACGCATAATGCATAACGCATAAAGCGTAACGCATAACGCATAAATCATAACGCATAACGCATAACGCATAACGCATAACGCATACCGTATAACGCATAACGCATAACGCATAACGCATAACGCATAACGCATAACGCATAACGCATAACGCATAACGCATAACGCATAACGCATAACGCATAACGCATAACGCATAACGCATATCGCATATCGCATAACGCATAAGGCTTGATGCATGACGCATATCGCATAACGCTTAAGGCATAAGGCATAAGGCATAACGCATAATACATAACGTATAACGCATTATGCATAACGCATAACGCATAACGTATAACGCATAACGCATACCGTACAACGCATAACGCATAACGCAAACCATAAGGCATAAGGCATAACGCATAACGCATAACGCATAACGCATGTCAGATCACGCATAACGCATAATGCATAACGCATAAAGCATAACGCATAACGCATAACGCATAACGCATAACGTATAACGCATAACGCATACCGTATAACGCATAATGCATAACGCATAACGCAAACGTATAACACACAACGCATAACGCATAACGCATAACGCATAACGCATAACGCATAACGCATAACGCATAACGCATAACGCATAACGCATAACGCATAACGCATAACGCAAAACGTATAACGCATAACGCATACCGTACAACGCGTAACGCATAACGCATAACGCAAACGTATAACGCACAACGCATAACGCATAACGCATAACGCATAACATATAACGCATAACGCATAATATACAACGCATAACGAATACCGCAAAACGCATAACGCCTAACGCATAACGGATTACGCATAACGCATAACGCATAACGCTTAACGCATAACGGATCACGCATAACGCATAACTCATAACTCATAAGGAGTAACGCATAACGCATAACGCATAACGCATAACGCATAACGCATAACGCATAACGCATAACGCATAACGCATAACGCATAATGCATAAAGCATAACGCGTAACGCATAACGCATAACTTATAACTCATTACTCATAACGAATAACGCATAACGCATAACGCATAACGCATATCGCATAACGCATAACGCATAATGCATAACGCATAAAGCGTAACGCATAACGCATAAATCATAACGCATAACGCATAACGCATAACGCATAACGCATAACGCATACCGTATAACGCATAACGCATAACGCATAACGCATAACGCATAACGCATAACGTATAACTCATAACGCATAACGCATAAAGCATAACGCATAACGCATAACGCATAACGCATAACGCAAAACGCATAACGTTAACGCATAACCCATAACGCATAAGGCGTGATGCATGACGCATATCGCATATCGCATAACGCATAAGGCTTGATGCATGACGCATATCGCATAACGCATAAGGCATAACGCATAATACATAACGTATAACGCATTATGCATAACGCATAACGCATAACGCATAACGCATAACGCATAACGCATAACGCATAACGCATAACGCATAACGCATATCGCATAACGCATAACGCATAACGCAAACGTATAACGCACAACGCATAACGCATAACGTATACGGTATAACGCATAATGCATAACGTATAACGCAAACGTATAACGCACAACGCATAACGCATACCGCATAACGCATAACGCATAACGCATAACGCATAACGCATAACGCATAACGCATAACGCATAACGCATAACGCATAACGCATAACCCCTAACGCAATAACGCATAACGCATTACGCATAAAGCATAACGTGTAACTCATACCGCATAACGCATAAAGCATAACGCATAACGCATAACGCATAACGCATAACGCATATCGCATAACGCATAACGCATAACGCAAACGTATAACGCACAACGCATAACGCATAACGCATAACGCATAACATATAACGCATAACGCATAACGCATAACCCCTATCGCAATAACGCATAACGCATTACGCATAAAGCATAACGTGTAACTCATACCGCATAACGCATAAAGCATAACGCATAACGCATAACGCATAACGCATAACGCATATCGCATAACGCATAACGCATAACGCAAACGTATAACGCACAACGCATAACGCATAACGCATAACCCCTAACGCAATAACGCATAACGCATTACGCATAAAGCATAACGTGTAACTCATACCGCATAACGCATAAAGCATAACGCATAACGCATAACGCATAACGCATAACGCATAACGCATAACGCATAACGCATAACGCATATCGCATAACGCATAAATCATAACCCATAACGCACAACGCATAACGCATAATGCACAACGCATAACGAATACCGCAAAACGCATAACGCATAACGCATAACGCATAACGCTTAACGCATAACGCATAACGCATAACGCATAACGCAAACGTATAACGCATAACGCATAACGCAAACGTATAACGCCCAACGCATAAAGCATAACGAACAACCCATAACGCATAATCCATAACGCATAACGCATAACGCATAACGCATAACATATAACGCATAACGCATAACGCATAACGCATAACGCATAACCCCTAACGCAATAACGCATAACGCATTACGCATAAAGCATAACGTGTAACTCATACCGCATAACGCATAAAGCATAACGCATAACGCATAACGCATAACGCATAACGCATAACGCATAACGCATAACGCATATCGCATAACGCATAAATCATAACCCATAACGCACAACGCATAACGCATAATGCACAACGCATAACGAATACCGCAAAACGCATAACGCATAACGCATAACGCATATCGCATAACGCATAACGCATAATGCATAACGCATAAAGCGTAACGCATAACGCATAAATCATAACGCATAACGCATAACGCATAACGCATAACGCATAACGCATAACGCATAACGCATAACGCATAACGCATAACGCATAACGCATAACGCATAACGCATAACGCAAAACGCATAACGCATAAAGCATAACGCATAACGCATAACGCAAACGTATAACGCACAACGCATAACGCATAACGCATAACGCATAACGCATAACGTATAACGCATAACGCATAACGCATAACGCATAACGCATTACGCATAACGCATAACGCATAACCATAAGGCATAACGCATAACCCATAACGCATAACGCATAACGTATAACGCATAACGCATACCGTATAACGCATAACGCATAACGCATAACGCATAACGTATAACGCGTAACGCATACCGTATAACGCATAACGCATAACGCATAACGCATACCGTATAACGCATAACGCATAACGCATAACACAAACGTATAACGCACAAAGCATAACGTGTAACTCATAACGCATAACGCATAAAGCATAACGCATAACGCATAACGCATAACGCATAACGCATAACGCATAACGCATAACGCATAACATATAACGCATAACGCATAACGCATAACCCCTAACGCAATAACGCATAACGCATTACGCATAAAGCATAACGTGTAACTCATACCGCATAACGCATAAAGCATAACGCATAACGCATAACGCATAACGCATATCGCATAACGCATAACGCATAACGCATAACGCATAATGCATAAAGCATAACGCATAACGCATAGCGCAAACGTATAACACACATCGCATAACGCATAACGCATAACGCATAACATATAACGCATAACGCATAACGCATAACGCATAACGCATAGCGCAAACGTATAACACACATCGCATAACGCATAACGCATAACGCATAACATATAACGCATAACGCATAACGCATAACGCATAACGCATAACGCATAACGCATAACGCATAACGCATAATGCATAAAGCATAACGCATAACGCATAGCGCAAACGTATAACACACATCGCATAACGCATAACGCATAACGCATAACATATAACGCATAACGCATAACGCATAACGCATAGCGCAAACGTATAACACACATCGCATAACGCATAACGCATAACGCATAACGCATAACGCATAACGCATAAAGCATAACGCATAACGCATAACGCATAACGCATAACGCATAACGCATAACGCATAACGCATAACGCATAACGCATAACGCATAACGCATAACGCATAAAGCATAACGCAAACGTATAGCGCACAACGCATAACGCATAAACCATAACCCATACTTCATAACGCATAACGCATACTGCACAACGCATAACGAACACCGGAAAACACATAACGCCTAACGCCTAAGGGATCACGCATAACGCATAATGCATAACGCATAACGCATAACGCATATCGCATAACGCATAAATCATAACCCATAACGCACAACGCATAACGCATAATGCACAACGCATAACGAATACCGCAAAACGCATAACGCATAACGCATAACGCATAACGCTTAAAGCATAACGCATAACGCATAACGCATAACGCAAACGTATAACGCATAACGCATAACGCATAACCCCTAACGCAATAACGCATAACGCATTACGCATAAAGCATAACGTGTAACTCATACCGCATAACGCATAAAGCATAACGCATAACGCATAACGCATAACGCATAACGCATAACGCATAACGCATAACGCATAACGCATATCGCATAACGCATAAATCATAACCCATAACGCACAACGCATAACGCATAATGCACAACGCATAACGAATACCGCAAAACGCATAACGCATAACGCATAACGCATAACGCTTAAAGCATAACGCATAACGCATAACGCATAACGCAAACGTATAACGCATAACGCATAACGCAAACGTATAACGCCCAACGCATAAAGCATAACGAACAACCCATAACGCATAATCCATAACGCATAACGCATAACGCATAACGCATAACATATAACGCATAACGCATAACGCATAACGCATAACGCATAACCCCTAACGCAATAACGCATAACGCATTACGCATAAAGCATAACGTGTAACTCATACCGCATAACGCATAAAGCATAACGCATAACGCATAACGCATAACGCATAACGCATAACGCATAACGCATAACGCATAACGCATATCGCATAACGCATAAATCATAACCCATAACGCACAACGCATAACGCATAATGCACAACGCATAACGAATACCGCAAAACGCATAACGCATAACGCATAACGCATATCGCATAACGCATAACGCATAATGCATAACGCATAAAGCGTAACGCATAACGCATAAATCATAACGCATAACGCATAACGCATAACGCATAACGCATAACGCATAACGCATAACGCATAACGCATAACGCATAACGCATAACGCATAACGCATAACGCATAACGCAAAACGCATAACGCATAAAGCATAACGCATAACGCATAACGCAAACGTATAACGCACAACGCATAACGCATAACGCATAACGCATAACGCATAACGTATAACGCATAACGCATAACGCATAACGCATAACGCATTACGCATAACGCATAACGCATAACCATAAGGCATAACGCATAACCCATAACGCATAACGCATAACGTATAACGCATAACGCATACCGTATAACGCATAACGCATAACGCATAACGCATAACGTATAACGCGTAACGCATACCGTATAACGCATAACGCATAACGCATAACGCATACCGTATAACGCATAACGCATAACGCATAACACAAACGTATAACGCACAAAGCATAACGTGTAACTCATAACGCATAACGCATAAAGCATAACGCATAACGCATAACGCATAACGCATAACGCATAACGCATAACATATAACGCATAACGCATAACGCATAACCCCTAACGCAATAACGCATAACGCATTACGCATAAAGCATAACGTGTAACTCATACCGCATAACGCATAAAGCATAACGCATAACGCATAACGCATAACGCATATCGCATAACGCATAACGCATAACGCATAACGCATAACGCATAAAGCATAACGCATAACGCATAGCGCAAACGTATAACACACATCGCATAACGCATAACGCATAACGCATAACATATAACGCATAACGCATAACGCATAACGCATAACGCATAGCGCAAACGTATAACACACATCGCATAACGCATAACGCATAACGCATAACATATAACGCATAACGCATAACGCATAACGCATAACGCATAACGCATAACGCATAACGCATAACGCATAACGCATAACGCATAATGCATAAAGCATAACGCATAACGCATAGCGCAAACGTATAACACACATCGCATAACGCATAACGCATAACGCATAACATATAACGCATAACGCATAACGCATAACGCATAGCGCAAACGTATAACACACATCGCATAACGCATAACGCATAACGCATAACGCATAACGCATAACGCATAAAGCATAACGCATAACGCATAACGCATAACGCATAACGCATAACGCATAACGCATAACGCATAACGCATAACGCATAACGCATAACGCATAACGCATAAAGCATAACGCAAACGTATAGCGCACAACGCATAACGCATAAACCATAACCCATACTTCATAACGCATAACGCATACTGCACAACGCATAACGAACACCGGAAAACACATAACGCCTAACGCCTAAGGGATCACGCATAACGCATAATGCATAACGCATAAAGCATAACGCATAACGCATAATACATAAAGCATAACTCATAACGCATTACGCATAACGCATAACGCATAACGCATATCGCATAACGCAAACGTATAGCGCACAACGCATAACGCATATCGCATAACGCAAACGTATAGCGCACAACGCATAACGCATAAACCATAACCCATACTTCATAACGCATAACGCATACTGCACAACGCATAACGAACACCGGAAAACACATAACGCCTAACGCCTAAGGGATCACGCGTAACGCATAATGCATAACGCATAAAGCATAACGCATAACGCATAACGCATAACCCCTAACGCAATAACGCATAACGCAAAACGCATAACGCATAACGCATAACCATAACGCATAACGCATAACCCATAACGCATAACGCATAACGCATAACGCATAACGCATAACGCATAACGCAAACGTATAACGCACAACGCATAACGCATAACGCATAACGCATAAAGCATAACGTGTAACTCATAACGCATAACGCATAAAGCATAACGCATAACGCATAACGCATAACGCATATCGCATAACGCATAACGCATAACGCAAACGTATAACGCACAACGCATAACGCATAACGCATAACGCATAACATATAACGCATAACGCATAACGCATAACGCATAACGCATAACGCATAACGCATACCGTATAACGCATAACGCATAACGCATAACGCAAACGTATAACGCACAACGCATAACGCATAACGCATAACGCATAAAGCATAACGTGTAACTCATAACGCATAACGCATAAAGCATAACGCATAACGCATAACGCATATCGCATAACAAATAATGCATAACGCAAACGTATAACGCACAACGCGTAACGCATAACGCATAACGCATAACATATAACGCATAACGCATAACGCATAACGCATAACGCATAACGCATAACGCATACCGTATAACGCATAACGCATAACGCATAACGCAAACGTATAACGCACAACGCATAACGCATAACGCATAACGCATAAAGCATAACGTGTAACTCATAACGCATAACGCATAAAGCATAACGCATAACGCATAACGCATATCGCATAACAAATAATGCATAACGCAAACGTATAACGCACAACACATAACGCATAACGCATAACGCATAACATATAACGCATAACGCATAACGCATAACGAATAACGCATAAAGCATAACGCATAACGCATAACGCATAACGCATAAAGCATAACGCATAACGCATAACGCATAACGCATAACGCATAACGCATAACGCATAACGTATAACGCATAACGCATAACGCATAACGCATAACGCATAACGCATAACGCATAACGTATAACGCATAACGCATAACGCATAACGCATAACGTATAACGCGTAACGCATACCGTATAACGCATAACGCATAACGCAAACGTATAGCGCACAACGCATAATGCATAAACCATAACCCATACTTCATAACGCATAACGCATAATGCACATCTCATAACGAACACCGGAAAACCCATAACGCCTAACGCATAACGGATCACGCATAACGCATAATGCATAACGCATAAAGCATAACGCATAACGCATAACGCATAACGCATAACGCATAACGCATAACGCATAACGCATAACGCATAACGCATAACGCATAACGCATAACGCATACCGTATAACGCATAACGCATAACGCATAACGCATAACGCATAACGTATAACGCGTAACGCATACCGTATAACGCATAACGCATAACGCAAACGTATAGCGCACAACGCATAATGCATAAACCATAACCCATACTTCATAACGCATAACGCATAATGCACAACGCATAACGAACACCGGAAAACCCATAACGCCTAACGCATAACGGATCACGCATAACGCATAACGCATAACGCATAACGCAAACGTATAACGCACAACGCATAACGCATAACGCATAACGCATAAAGCATAACGTGTAACTCATAACGCATAACGCATAAAGCATAACGCATAACGCATAACGCATAACGCATATCGCATAACGCATAACGCATAACGCAAACGTATAACGCACAACGCATAACGCATAACGCATAACGCATAACATATAACGCATAACGCATAACGCATAACGCATAACGCATAACGCATAACGCATACCGTATAACGCATAACGCATAACGCATAACGCAAACGTATAACGCACAACGCATAACGCATAACGCATAACGCATAAAGCATAACGTGTAACTCATAACGCATAACGCATAAAGCATAACGCATAACGCATAACGCATATCGCATAACAAATAACGCATAACGCAAACGTATAACGCACAACACATAACGCATAACGCATAACGCATAACATATAACGCATAACGCATAACGCATAACGCATAACGCATAAAGCATAACGCATAACGCATAACGCATAACGCATAAAGCATAACGCATAACGCATAACGCATAACGCATAACGCATAACGCATAACGCATAACGTATAACGCATAACGCATAACGCATAACGCATAACGCATAACGCATAACGCATAACGCATAACGCATAACGCATAACGCATAACGCATAACGCATAACGCATAACCATAACGCATAACGCATAACCCGTAACGCATAACGCATAACGCATAACGTATAACGCATAACGCATAACGCATACCGTATAACGCATAACGCATAACGCATAACGTATAACTCATAACGCATAACGCATAAAGCATAACGAACAACCCATAACGCATAATCCATAACGCATAACGCATAACGCATAACGCATAAAGCATAACGCATAACGCATAACGCATAACGCATAAAGCATAACGCATAACGCATAACGCATAACGCATAACGCAAACGTATAACGCACAACGCATAACGCATAACGCATAACGCATATCGCATATCGCATAACGCATAATGCATAACGCATAAAGCGAAACGCATAACGCATAAATCATAACGCATAACGCATAACGCATAACGCATAACGCATAACGCATAACGCATAACGCATAACGCATAACGCATAACGCATAACGCATAACGCATAACGCAAAACGCATAACGCATAAAGCATAACGCATAACGCATAATGCAAACGTATAACGCACAACGCATAACGCATAATGCATAACGCATAACGTATAACGCATAACGCATAACGCATAACGGATCACGCATAACGCATAATGCATAACGCATAAAGCATAACGCATAACGCATAACGCATAACGCATAACGCATAACGCATAACCCCTAACGCAATAACGCATAACGCATAACGCATAACGCATAACGTATAACGCATAACGCATACCGTATAACGCCTAACGCATAACGGATCACGCATAACGCATAACGCATAACGCATAACGCATAACGCATAACGCATAACGCATAACGCATAACGCATAACGCATAACGCATAACGCATAACGCATAACGCATAACGCATAACGCATAACGCATAACGCATAACGCATAACGTATAACTCATAACGCATAACGCATAAAGCATAACGCATATCGCATAACGCATAACGCATAACGCATAACGCATAACGCATAACGCAAAACGCATAACGCATACCGTATAACGCATAACGCATAACGCATAACGCAAACGTATAACGCACAACGCATAACTCATAACGCATAACGCATAACGCATAACGCATAACGCATAACGTATAACGCATAACGCATACCGTATAACGCCTAACGCATAACGGATCACGCATAACGCATAATGCATAACGCATAAAGCATAACGCATAACGCATAACGAATACCGTATAACGCGTAACGCATAACGCATAACGCATAACGCATAACGCATAACGCATAACGCATAACGCATAACGCATAACGTATAACGCATAACGCATATCGCATAACGCATAACGCATAACGCATAACGCATAACGCATAACGCATAACGCATAACGCATAACGCATAACGCATAACGCATAACGCATAACGCATAACGCATAACGCATAACGCATAACGCATAACGCATAACGCATATCGCATAACGCATAACGCATAACGCAAACGTATAACGCACAACGCATAACGCATAACGTATACGGTATAACGCATAATGCATAACGTATAACGCAAACGTATTACGCACAACGCATAACGCATACCGCATAACGCATAACGCATAACGCATAACGCATAACGCATAACGCATAACGCATAACGCATAACGCATAACCCCTAACGCAATAACGCATAAGGCATTACGCATAAACCATAACTTGTAACTCATACCGCATAACGCATAAAGCATAACGCATAACGCATAACGCATAACGCATAACGCATAACCCCTAACGCAATAACGCATAACGCATAACGCATAACGCATAACGCAAAACGCATAACGTTAACGCATATCGCATAACGCATAAGGCATAACGCATAACGCATAAAGCATAACGCATATCGCATAACGCATAACGCATAACGCATAACGCATAACGCATAACGCAAAACGCATAACGCATACCGTATAACGCATAACGCATAACGCATAACGCAAACGTATAACGCACAACGCATAACTCATAACGCATAACGCATAACGCATAACGCATAACGCATAACGTATAACGCATAACGCATACCGTATAACGCCTAACGCATAACGGATCACGCATAACGCATAATGCATAACGCATAAAGCATAACGCATAACGCATAACGAATACCGTATAACGCGTAACGCATAACGCATAACGCATAACGCATAACGCATAACGCATAACGCATAACGCATAACGCATAACGCATAACGTATAACGCATAACGCATAACGCATAACGCATAACGCATAACGTATAACTCATAACGCATAACGCATAAAGCATAACGCATATCGCATAACGCATAACGCATAACGCATAACGCATAACGCATAACGCAAAACGCATAACGCATACCGTATAACGCATAACGCATAACGCATAACGCAAACGTATAACGCACAACGCATAACTCATAACGCATAACGCATAACGCATAACGCATAACGTATAACGCATAACGCATACCGTATAACGCCTAACGCATAACGGATCACGCATAACGCATAATGCATAACGCATAAAGCATAACGCATAAAGCATAACGCATAACGCATAACGAATACCGTATAACGCGTAACGCATAACGCATAACGCATAACGCATAACGCATAACGCATAACGCATAACGCATAACGCATAACGCATATCGCATAACGCATAACGCATAACGCATAACGCATAACGCATAACGCATAACGTATAACGCATAACGCATATCGCATAACGCATAACGCATAACGCATAACGCATAACGCATAACGCATAACGCATAACGCATAACGCATAACGCATAACGCATAACGCATAACGCATAACGCATAACGCATAACGCATAACGCATAACGTATAACGCATAACGCATATCGCATAACGCATAACGCATAACGCATAACGCATAACGCATAACGCATAACGTATAACGCATAACGCATATCGCATAACGCATAACGCATAACGCATAACGCATAACGCATAACGCATAACGCATAACGCATAACGCATAACGCATAACGCATAACGCATAACGCATAACGCATAACGCATAACGCATAACGCATAACGCATATCGCATAACGCATAACGCATAACGCAAACGTATAACGCACAACGCATAACGCATAACGTATACGGTATAACGCATAATGCATAACGTATAACGCAAACGTATTACGCACAACGCATAACGCATAACGCATAACGCATAACGCATAACGCATAACGCATAACGCATAACGCATAACGCATAACGCATAACGCATAACGCATAACGCATAACCCCTAACGCAATAACGCATAACGCATTACGCATAAAGCATAACGTGTAACTCATACCGCATAACGCATAAAACATAACGCATAACGCATAACGCATAACGCATAACCCCTAACGCAATAACGCATAACGCATAACGCATAACGCATAACGCAAAACGCATAACGTTAACGCATAACCCATAACGCATAAGGCTTGATGCATGACGCATATCGCATATCGCATAACGCATAAGGCTTGATGCATGACGCATATCGCATAACGCATAAGGCATAACGCATAACGCATAACGCATAACGCATAACGCATAACCCCTAACGTAATAACGCATAACGCTTAACGCATAACGCATAACGCATAACGCATAACGCATAACGCATAACCCCTAACGCAATAACGCATAACGCATAACGCATAACGCATAACGTATAAAGCATAACGCATACCGTATAACGCCTAACGCATAACGGATCACGCATAACGCATAACGCATAATGCATAACGCATAACGCATAACTCATAACGCATAACGCATAACGCATAACGCATAACGCATAACGCATAACGCATAACGCATAACGTATAACTCATAACGCATAACGCATAAAGCATAACGCATATCGCATAACGCATAACGCATAACGCATAACGCATAACGCATAACGCATAACGCAAAACGCATAACGCATACCGTATAACGCATAACGCATAACGCATAACGCAAACGTATAACGCACAACGCATAACTCATAACGCATAACGCATAACGCATAACGCATAACGCATAACGTATAACGCATAACGCATAACGCATAACGCATAACGCATAACGCATAACGCATATCGCATAACGCATAACGCATAACGCAAACGTATAACGCACAACGCATAACGCATAACGTATACGGTATAACGCATAATGCATAACGTATAACGCAAACGTATTACGCACAACGCATAACGCATACCGCATAACGCATAACGCATAACGCATAACGCATAACGCATAACGCATAACGCATAACGCATAACGCATAACGCATAACGCATAACGCATAACCCCTAACGCAATAACGCATAACGCAAAACGCATAACGCATACCGTATAACGCATAACGCATAACGCATAACGCAAACGTATAACGCACAACGCATAACTCATAACGCATAACGCATAACGCATAACGCATAACGCATAACGTATAACGCATAACGCATACCGTATAACGCCTAACGCATAACGGATCACGCATAACGCATAATGCATAACGCATAAAGCATAACGCATAACGCATAACGAATACCGTATAACGCGTAACGCATAACGCATAACGCATAACGCATAACGCATAACGCATAACGCATAACGCATAACGCATAACGTATAACGCATAACGCATATCGCATAACGCATAACGCATAACGCATAACGCATAACGCATAACGCATAACGCATAACGCATAACGCATAACGCATAACGCATAACGCATAACGCATAACGCATAACGCATAACGCATAACGCATAACGCATAACGCATATCGCATAACGCATAACGCATAACGCAAACGTATAACGCACAACGCATAACGCATAACGTATACGGTATAACGCATAATGCATAACGTATAACGCAAACGTATTACGCACAACGCATAACGCATACCGCATAACGCATAACGCATAACGCATAACGCATAACGCATAACGCATAACGCATAACGCATAACGCATAACCCCTAACGCAATAACGCATAAGGCATTACGCATAAACCATAACTTGTAACTCATACCGCATAACGCATAAAGCATAACGCATAACGCATAACGCATAACGCATAACGCATAACCCCTAACGCAATAACGCATAACGCATAACGCATAACGCATAACGCAAAACGCATAACGTTAACGCATATCGCATAACGCATAAGGCATAACGCATAACGCATAAAGCATAACGCATATCGCATAACGCATAACGCATAACGCATAACGCATAACGCATAACGCAAAACGCATAACGCATACCGTATAACGCATAACGCATAACGCATAACGCAAACGTATAACGCACAACGCATAACTCATAACGCATAACGCATAACGCATAACGCATAACGCATAACGTATAACGCATAACGCATACCGTATAACGCCTAACGCATAACGGATCACGCATAACGCATAATGCATAACGCATAAAGCATAACGCATAACGCATAACGAATACCGTATAACGCGTAACGCATAACGCATAACGCATAACGCATAACGCATAACGCATAACGCATAACGCATAACGCATAACGCATAACGTATAACGCATAACGCATAACGCATAACGCATAACGCATAACGTATAACTCATAACGCATAACGCATAAAGCATAACGCATATCGCATAACGCATAACGCATAACGCATAACGCATAACGCATAACGCAAAACGCATAACGCATACCGTATAACGCATAACGCATAACGCATAACGCAAACGTATAACGCACAACGCATAACTCATAACGCATAACGCATAACGCATAACGCATAACGCATAACGTATAACGCATAACGCATACCGTATAACGCCTAACGCATAACGGATCACGCATAACGCATAATGCATAACGCATAAAGCATAACGCATAAAGCATAACGCATAACGCATAACGAATACCGTATAACGCGTAACGCATAACGCATAACGCATAACGCATAACGCATAACGCATAACGCATAACGCATAACGCATAACGCATATCGCATAACGCATAACGCATAACGCATAACGCATAACGCATAACGCATAACGTATAACGCATAACGCATATCGCATAACGCATAACGCATAACGCATAACGCATAACGCATAACGCATAACGCATAACGCATAACGCATAACGCATAACGCATAACGCATAACGCATAACGCATAACGCATAACGCATAACGCATAACGTATAACGCATAACGCATATCGCATAACGCATAACGCATAACGCATAACGCATAACGCATAACGCATAACGTATAACGCATAACGCATATCGCATAACGCATAACGCATAACGCATAACGCATAACGCATAACGCATAACGCATAACGCATAACGCATAACGCATAACGCATAACGCATAACGCATAACGCATAACGCATAACGCATAACGCATAACGCATATCGCATAACGCATAACGCATAACGCAAACGTATAACGCACAACGCATAACGCATAACGTATACGGTATAACGCATAATGCATAACGTATAACGCAAACGTATTACGCACAACGCATAACGCATACCGCATAACGCATAACGCATAACGCATAACGCATAACGCATAACGCATAACGCATAACGCATAACGCATAACGCATAACCCCTAACGCAATAACGCATAACGCATTACGCATAAAGCATAACGTGTAACTCATACCGCATAACGCATAAAACATAACGCATAACGCATAACGCATAACGCATAACCCCTAACGCAATAACGCATAACGCATAACGCATAACGCATAACGCAAAACGCATAACGTTAACGCATAACCCATAACGCATAAGGCTTGATGCATGACGCATATCGCATATCGCATAACGCATAAGGCTTGATGCATGACGCATATCGCATAACGCATAAGGCATAACGCATAACGCATAACGCATAACGCATAACGCATAACCCCTAACGCAATAACGCATAACGCTTAACGCATAACGCATAACGCATAACGCATAACGCATAACGCATAACCCCTAACGCAATAACGCATAACGCATAACGCATAACGCATAACGAATAAAGCATAACGCATACCGTATAACGCCTAACGCATAACGGATCACGCATAACGCATAACGCATAATGCATAACGCATAACGCATAACTCATAACGCATAACGCATAACGCATAACGCATAACGCATAACGCATAACGCATAACGCATAACGTATAACTCATAACGCATAACGCATAAAGCATAACGCATATCGCATAACGCATAACGCATAACGCATAACGCATAACGCATAACGCATAACGCAAAACGCATAACGCATACCGTATAACGCATAACGCATAACGCATAACGCAAACGTATAACGCACAACGCATAACTCATAACGCATAACGCATAACGCATAACGCATAACGCATAACGTATAACGCATAACGCATAACGCATAACGCATAACGCATAACGCATAACGCATATCGCATAACGCATAACGCATAACGCAAACGTATAACGCACAACGCATAACGCATAACGTATACGGTATAACGCATAATGCATAACGTATAACGCAAACGTATTACGCACAACGCATAACGCATACCGCATAACGCATAACGCATAACGCATAACGCATAACGCATAACGCATAACGCATAACGCATAACGCATAACGCATAACGCATAACGCATAACCCCTAACGCAATAACGCATAACGCATTACGCATAAAGCATAACGTGTAACTCATACCGCATAACGCATAACGTATAACGCATAACGCATATCGCATAACGCATAACGCATAACGCATAACGCATAACGCATAACGCATAACGCATAACGCATAACGCATAACGCATAACGCATAACGCATAACGCATAACGCATAACGCATAACGCATAACGCATAACGTATAACGCATAACGCATATCGCATAACGCATAACGCATAACGCATAACGCATAACGCATAACGCATAACGTATAACGCATAACGCATATCGCATAACGCATAACGCATAACGCATAACGCATAACGCATAACGCATAACGCATAACGCATAACGCATAACGCATAACGCATAACGCATAACGCATAACGCATAACGCATAACGCATAACGCATAACGCATATCGCATAACGCATAACGCATAACGCAAACGTATAACGCACAACGCATAACGCATAACGTATACGGTATAACGCATAATGCATAACGTATAACGCAAACGTATTACGCACAACGCATAACGCATACCGCATAACGCATAACGCATAACGCATAACGCATAACGCATAACGCATAACGCATAACGCATAACGCATAACGCATAACGCATAACCCCTAACGCAATAACGCATAACGCATTACGCATAAAGCATAACGTGTAACTCATACCGCATAACGCATAAAACATAACGCATAACGCATAACGCATAACGCATAACCCCTAACGCAATAACGCATAACGCATAACGCATAACGCATAACGCAAAACGCATAACGTTAACGCATAACCCATAACGCATAAGGCTTGATGCATGACGCATATCGAATATCGCATAACGCATAAGGCTTGATGCATGACGCATATCGCATAACGCATAAGGCATAACGCATAACGCATAACGCATAACGCATAACGCATAACCCCTAACGTAATAACGCATAACGCTTAACGCATAACGCATAACGCATAACGCATAACGCATAACGCATAACCCCTAACGCAATAACGCATAACGCATAACGCATAACGCATAACGTATAAAGCATAACGCATACCGTATAACGCCTAACGCATAACGGATCACGCATAACGCATAACGCATAATGCATAACGCATAACGCATAACTCATAACGCATAACGCATAACGCATAACGCATAACGCATAACGCATAACGCATAACGCATAACGTATAACTCATAACGCATAACGCATAAAGCATAACGCATATCGCATAACGCATAACGCATAACGCATAACGCATAACGCATAACGCATAACGCAAAACGCATAACGCATACCGTATAACGCATAACGCATAACGCATAACGCAAACGTATAACGCACAACGCATAACTCATAACGCATAACGCATAACGCATAACGCATAACGCATAACGTATAACGCATAACGCATAACGCATAACGCATAACGCATAACGCATAACGCATATCGCATAACGCATAACGCATAACGCAAACGTATAACGCACAACGCATAACGCATAACGTATACGGTATAACGCATAATGCATAACGTATAACGCAAACGTATTACGCACAACGCATAACGCATACCGCATAACGCATAACGCATAACGCATAACGCATAACGCATAACGCATAACGCATAACGCATAACGCATAACGCATAACGCATAACGCATAACCCCTAACGCAATAACGCATAACGCATTACGCATAAAGCATAACGTGTAACTCATACCGCATAACGCATAAAGCATAACGCATAACGCATAACGCATAACGCATAACGCATAACGCATAACCCCTAACGCAATAACGCATAACGCATAACGCATAACGCATAACGCATAACGCAAAACGCATAACGTTAACGCATAACCCATAACGCATAAGGCTTGATGCATGACGCATATCGCATATCGCATAACGCATAAGGCTTGATGCATGACGCATATCGCATAACGCATAAGGCATAACGCATAACGCATAACGCATAACGCATAACGCATAACCCCTAACGTAATAACGCATAACGCTTAACGCATAACGCATAACGCATAACGCATAACGCATAACGCATAACCCCTAACGCAATAACGCATAACGCATAACGCATAACGCATAACGTATAAAGCATAACGCATACCGTATAACGCCTAACGCATAACGGATCACGCATAACGCATAACGCATAATGCATAACGCATAACGCATAACTCATAACGCATAACGCATAACGCATAACGCATAACGCATAAAGCATAACGCATAACGCATAACGCATAACGCATAAAGCATAACGCATAACGCATAACGCATAACGCATAACGCATAACGCATAACGCATAACGTATAACGCATAACGCATAACGCATAACGCATAACGCATAACGCATAACGCATAACGCATAACGCATAACGCATAACGCATAACGCATAACGCATAACGCATAACCATAACGCATAACGCATAACCCGTAACGCATAACGCATAACGCATAACGTATAACGCATAACGCATAACGCATACCGTATAACGCATAACGCATAACGCATAACGTATAACTCATAACGCATAACGCATAAAGCATAACGAACAACCCATAACGCATAATCCATAACGCATAACGCATAACGCATAACGCATAACGCATAACGCATAACGCATAACCCCTAACGCAATAACGCATAAGGCATTACGCATAAACCATAACTTGTAACTCATACCGCATAACGCATAAAGCATAACGCATAACGCATAACGCATAACGCATAACGCATAACCCCTAACGCAATAACGCATAACGCATAACGCATAACGCATAACGCAAAACGCATAACGTTAACGCATATCGCATAACGCATAAGGCATAACGCATAACGCATAAAGCATAACGCATATCGCATAACGCATAACGCATAACGCATAACGCATAACGCATAACGCAAAACGCATAACGCATACCGTATAACGCATAACGCATAACGCATAACGCAAACGTATAACGCACAACGCATAACTCATAACGCATAACGCATAACGCATAACGCATAACGCATAACGTATAACGCATAACGCATACCGTATAACGCCTAACGCATAACGGATCACGCATAACGCATAATGCATAACGCATAAAGCATAACGCATAACGCATAACGAATACCGTATAACGCGTAACGCATAACGCATAACGCATAACGCATAACGCATAACGCATAACGCATAACGCATAACGCATAACGCATAACGTATAACGCATAACGCATAACGCATAACGCATAACGCATAACGTATAACTCATAACGCATAACGCATAAAGCATAACGCATAACGCATAACGCATAACGCATAACGCATAACGCATAACGCATAACGCAAAACGCATAACGCATACCGTATAACGCATAACGCATAACGCATAACGCAAACGTATAACGCACAACGCATAACTCATAACGCATAACGCATAACGCATAACGCATAACGCATAACGTATAACGCATAACGCATACCGTATAACGCCTAACGCATAACGGATCACGCATAACGCATAATGCATAACGCATAAAGCATAACGCATAAAGCATAACGCATAACGCATAACGAATACCGTATAACGCATAACGCATAACGCATAACGCATAACGCATAACGCATAACGCATAACGCATAACGCATAACGCATAACGCATAACGCATATCGCATAACGCATAACGCATAACGCATAACGCATAACGCATAACGCATAACGTATAACGCATAACGCATATCGCATAACGCATAACGCATAACGCATAACGCATAACGCATAACGCATAACGCATAACGCATAACGCATAACGCATAACGCATAACGCATAACGCATAACGCATAACGCATAACGCATAACGCATAACGTATAACGCATAACGCATATCGCATAACGCATAACGCATAACGCATAACGCATAACGCATAACGCATAACGTATAACGCATAACGCATATCGCATAACGCATAACGCATAACGCATAACGCATAACGCATAACGCATAACGCATAACGCATAACGCATAACGCATAACGCATAACGCATAACGCATAACGCATAACGCATAACGCATAACGCATAACGCATATCGCATAACGCATAACGCATAACGCAAACGTATAACGCACAACGCATAACGCATAACGTATACGGTATAACGCATAATGCATAACGTATAACGCAAACGTATTACGCACAACGCATAACGCATACCGCATAACGCATAACGCATAACGCATAACGCATAACGCATAACGCATAACGCATAACGCATAACGCATAACGCATAACCCCTAACGCAATAACGCATAACGCATTACGCATAAAGCATAACGTGTAACTCATACCGCATGACGCATAAAACATAACGCATAACGCATAACGCATAACGCATAACCCCTAACGCAATAACGCATAACGCATAACGCATAACGCATAACGCAAAACGCATAACGTTAACGCATAACCCATAACGCATAAGGCTTGATGCATGACGCATATCGCATATCGCATAACGCATAAGGCTTGATGCATGACGCATATCGCATAACGCATAAGGCATAACGCATAACGCATAACGCATAACGCATAACGCATAACCCCTAACGTAATAACGCATAACGCTTAACGCATAACGCATAACGCATAACGCATAACGCATAACGCATAACCCCTAACGCAATAACGCATAACGCATAACGCATAACGCATAACGTATAAAGCATAACGCATACCGTATAACGCCTAACGCATAACGGATCACGCATAACGCATAACGCATAATGCATAACGCATAACGCATAACTCATAACGCATAACGCATAACGCATAACGCATAACGCATAACGCATAACGCATAACGCATAACGCATAACGTATAACTCATAACGCATAACGCATAAAGCATAACGCATATCGCATAACGCATAACGCATAACGCATAACGCATAACGCATAACGCATAACGCAAAACGCATAACGCATACCGTATAACGCATAACGCATAACGCATAACGCAAACGTATAACGCACAACGCATAACTCATAACGCATAACGCATAACGCATAACGCATAACGCATAACGTATAACGCATAACGCATAACGCATAACGCATAACGCATAACGCATAACGCATATCGCATAACGCATAACGCATAACGCAAACGTATAACGCACAACGCATAACGCATAACGTATACGGTATAACGCATAATGCATAACGTATAACGCAAACGTATTACGCACAACGCATAACGCATACCGCATAACGCATAACGCATAACGCATAACGCATAACGCATAACGCATAACGCATAACGCATAACGCATAACGCATAACGCATAACGCATAACCCCTAACGCAATAACGCATAACGCATTACGCATAAAGCATAACGTGTAACTCATAAAGCATAACGCATAAAGCATAACGCATAACGCATAACGCATAACGCATAACGCATAACGCATAACCCCTAACGCAATAACGCATAACGCATAACGCATAACGCATAACGCAAAACGCATAACGTTAACGCATAACCCATAACGCATAAGGCTTGATGCATGACGCATATCGCATATCGCATAACGCATAAGGCTTGATGCATGACGCATATCGCATAACGCATAAGGCATAACGCATAACGCATAACGCATAACGCATAACGCATAACCCCTAACGTAATAACGCATAACGCTTAACGCATAACGCATAACGCATAACGCATAACGCATAACGCATAACCCCTAACGCAATAACGCATAACGCATAACGCATAACGCATAACGTATAAAGCATAACGCATACCGTATAACGCCTAACGCATAACGGATCACGCATAACGCATAACGCATAATGCATAACGCATAACGCATAACTCATAACGCATAACGCATAACGCATAACGCATAACGCATAACGCATAACGCATAACGTATAACTCATAACGCATAACGCATAAAGCATAACGCATATCGCATAACGCATAACGCATAACGCATAACGCATAACGCATAACGCATAACGCAAAACGCATAACGCATACCGTATAACGCATAACGCATAACGCATAACGCAAACGTATAACGCACAACGCATAACTCATAACGCATAACGCATAACGCATAACGCATAACGCATAACGTATAACGCATAACGCATACCGTATAACGCCTAACGCATAACGGATCACGCATAACGCATAATGCATAACGCATAAAGCATAACGCATAACGCATAACGAATACCGTATAACGCGTAACGCATAACGCATAACGCATAACGCATAACGCATAACGCATAACGCATAACGCATAACGCATAACGTATAACGCATAACGCATAACGCATAACGCATAACGCATAACGCATAACGCATAACGCATAACGCATAACGCATAACGCATAACGCATAACGCATAACGCATAACGCATAACGCATAACGCATAACGCATAACGCATAACGCATATCGCATAACGCATAACGCATAACGCAAACGTATAACGCACAACGCATAACGCATAACGTATACGGTATAACGCATAATGCATAACGTATAACGCAAACGTATAACGCACAACGCATAACGCATACCGCATAACGCATAACGCATAACGCATAACGCATAACGCATAACGCATAACCCCTAACGCAATAACGCATAACGCATTACGCATAAAGCATAACGTGTAACTCATACCGCATAACGCATAAAGCATAACGCATAACGCATAACGCATAACGCATAACGCATAACGCATAACCCCTAACGCAATAACGCATAACGCATAACGCATAACGCATAACGCAAAACGCATAACGTTAACGCATAACCCATAACGCATAAGGCTTGATGCATGACGCATATCGCATATCGCATAACGTATAACGCCCAACGCATAAAGCATAACGCATAACGCATAACGCATAACGCATAACGCATAACGCATAACGCATAACGCATAACGCATAACGCATAACGCATAACGCATAACGCATAAAGCATAACGCATAACGCATAACGCATAACGCATAAAGCATAACCCCTAACGCATAGCGCAAACGTATAACGCACAACGCATAACGCATAACGCATAACGCATAACATATAACGCATAACGCATAACGCATAACGCATAACGCATAACGCATAACGCAAACGTATAACGCCCAACGCATAAAGCATAACGCATAACGCATAACGCATAACGCATAACGCATAACGCATAACGCATAACGCATAACGCATAACGCATAACGCATAACGCATAACGCATAAAGCATAACGCATAACGCATAACGCATAACGCATAAAGCATAACCCCTAACGCATAGCGCAAACGTATAACGCACAACGCATAACGCATAACGCATAACGCATAACATATAACGCATAACGCATAACGCATAACGCATAACGCATAACGCATAACGCATAACGCATAACGCATAACGCATAACGCATAAAGCATAACCCCTAACGCAATAACGCATAACGCATAACGCATAAAGCATAACGTGTAACTCATAACGCATAACGCATAAAGCATAACTCATAACGCATAACGCATAACGCATAACGCATAACGCATATCGCATAACGCAAACGTATAGCGCACAACGCATAACGCATAAACCATAACCCATACTTCATAACGCATAACGCATACTGCACAACGCATAACGAACACCGGAAAACACATAACGCCTAACGCCTAAGGGATCACGCATAACGCATAATGCATAACGCATAAAGCATAACGCATAACGCATAACCCCTAACGCAATAACGCATAACGCATAACGCATAACGCATAACGCATAACGCATAATGCATAACCATAACGCATAACGCATAACCCATAACGCATAACGCATAACGTATAACGCATAACGCATAACGCATAACGCAAACGTATAACGCACAACGCATAACGCATAACGCATAACGCATACCGTATAACGCATAACGCATAACGCATAACGCAAACGTATAACGCACAACGCATAACGCATAACGCATAACGCATAAAGCATAACGTGTAACTCATAACGCATAACGCATAAAGCATAACGCATAACGCATAACGCATATCGCATAACAAATAACGCATAACGCAAACGTATAACGCACAACACATAACGCATAACGCATAACGCATAACATATAACGCATAACGCATAACGCATAACGCATAACGCATAAAGCATAACGCATAACGCATAACGCATAACGCATAAAGCATAACGCATAACGCATAACGCATAACGCATAACGCATAACGCATAACGCATAACGTATAACGCATAACGCATAACGCATAACGCATAACGCATAACGCATAACGCATAACGCATAACGCATAACGCATAACGCATAACCATAACGCATAACGCATAACCCATAACGCATAACGCATAACGCATAACGTATAACGCATAACGCATAACGCATACCGTATAACGCATAACGCATAACGCATAACGCATAACGTATAACGCGTAACGCATACCGTATAACGCATAACGCATAACGCAAACGTATAGCGCACAACGCATAATGCATAAACCATAACCCATACTTCATAACGCATAACGCATAATGCACAACTCATAACGAACACCGGAAAACCCATAACGCCTAACGCATAACGGATCACGCATAACGCATAATGCATAACGCATAAAGCATAACGCATAACGCATAACGCATAACGCATAACGCATAACGCATAACGTATAACTCATAACGCATAACGCATAAAGCATAACGAACAACCCATAACGCATAATCCATAACGCATAACGCATAACGCATAACGCATAACGCATAACGCATAAAGTATAACGCATAACGCATAACGCATAACGCAAACTTATAGCGCACAACGCATAGCGCATAACGCATAACGCATAACGCATAACGCATAACCAATAACGCATAACGCTTAACGTATAACGCATAACGCATTACGCATAACTTATAACGCATTACGCATAACTTATAACTCATAACTCATAAGGAGTAACGCATTACGCATAATTCATAACGCATAACGCATAACGCATAACGCATAACGCATAATGCATAAAGCATAACGCATAACGCATAACTTATAACTCATTACTCATAACGAATAACGCATAACGCATAACGCATAACGCATAACGCATATCGCATAACGCATAACGCATAATGCATAACGCATAAAGCGAAACGCATAACGCATAAATCATAACGCATAACGCATAACGCATAACGCATAACGCATAACGCATAACGCATAACGCATAACGCATAACGCATAACGCAAAACGCATAACGCATAAAGCATAACGCATAACGCATAACGCAAAACGCATAACGCATACCGTATAACGCATAACGCATAACGCATAACGCAAACGTATAACGCACAACGCATAACTCATAACGCATAACGCATAACGCATAACGCATAACGCATAACGTATAACGCATAACGCATACCGTATAACGCCTAACGCATAACGGATCACGCATAACGCATAATGCATAACGCATAAAGCATAACGCATAACGCATAACGAATACCGTATAACGCGTAACGCATAACGCATAACGCATAACGCATAACGCATAACGCATAACGCATAACGCATAACGCATAACGCATAACGTATAACGCATAACGCATAACGCATAACGCATAACGCATAACGTATAACTCATAACGCATAACGCATAACGCATAACGCATAACGCATAACGCATAACGCATAACGCATAACGCATAACGCATAATGCATAAAGCATAACGCATAACGCATAGCGCAAACGTATAACACACATCGCATAACGCATAACGCATAACGCATAACATATAACGCATAACGCATAACGCATAACGCATAGCGCAAACGTATAACACACATCGCATAACGCATAACGCATAACGCATAACGCATAACGCATAACGCATAAAGCATAACGCATAACGCATAACGCATAACGCATAACGCATAACGCATAACGCATAACGCATAACGCATAACGCATAACGCATAACGCATAACGCATAAAGCATAACGCAAACGTATAGCGCACAACGCATAACGCATAAACCATAACCCATACTTCATAACGCATAACGCATACTGCACAACGCATAACGAACACCGGAAAACACATAACGCCTAACGCCTAAGGGATCACGCATAACGCATAATGCATAACGCATAACGCATAACGCATATCGCATAACGCATAAATCATAACCCATAACGCACAACGCATAACGCATAATGCACAACGCATAACGAATACCGCAAAACGCATAACGCATAACGCATAACGCATAACGCTTAAAGCATAACGCATAACGCATAACGCATAACGCAAACGTATAACGCATAACGCATAACGCATAACCCCTAACGCAATAACGCATAACGCATTACGCATAAAGCATAACGTGTAACTCATACCGCATAACGCATAAAGCATAACGCATAACGCATAACGCATAACGCATAACGCATAACGCATAACGCATAACGCATAACGCATATCGCATAACGCATAAATCATAACCCATAACGCACAACGCATAACGCATAATGCACAACGCATAACGAATACCGCAAAACGCATAACGCATAACGCATAACGCATAACGCTTAAAGCATAACGCATAACGCATAACGCATAACGCAAACGTATAACGCATAACGCATAACGCAAACGTATAACGCCCAACGCATAAAGCATAACGAACAACCCATAACGCATAATCCATAACGCATAACGCATAACGCATAACGCATAACATATAACGCATAACGCATAACGCATAACGCATAACGCATAACCCCTAACGCAATAACGCATAACGCATTACGCATAAAGCATAACGTGTAACTCATACCGCATAACGCATAAAGCATAACGCATAACGCATAACGCATAACGCATAACGCATAACGCATAACGCATAACGCATAACGCATAACGCATATCGCATAACGCATAAATCATAACCCATAACGCACAACGCATAACGCATAATGCACAACGCATAACGAATACCGCAAAACGCATAACGCATAACGCATAACGCATATCGCATAACGCATAACGCATAATGCATAACGCATAAAGCGTAACGCATAACGCATAAATCATAACGCATAACGCATAACGCATAACGCATAACGCATAACGCATAACGCATAACGCATAACGCATAACGCATAACGCATAACGCATAACGCATAACGCATAACGCATAACGCAAAACGCATAACGCATAAAGCATAACGCATAACGCATAACGCAAACGTATAACGCACAACGCATAACGCATAACGCATAACGCATAACGCATAACGTATAACGCATAACGCATAACGCATAACGCATAACGCATTACGCATAACGCATAACGCATAACCATAAGGCATAACGCATAACCCATAACGCATAACGCATAACGTATAACGCATAACGCATACCGTATAACGCATAACGCATAACGCATAACGCATAACGTATAACGCGTAACGCATACCGTATAACGCATAACGCATAACGCATAACGCATACCGTATAACGCATAACGCATAACGCATAACACAAACGTATAACGCACAAAGCATAACGTGTAACTCATAACGCATAACGCATAAAGCATAACGCATAACGCATAACGCATAACGCATAACGCATAACGCATAACATATAACGCATAACGCATAACGCATAACCCCTAACGCAATAACGCATAACGCATTACGCATAAAGCATAACGTGTAACTCATACCGCATAACGCATAAAGCATAACGCATAACGCATAACGCATAACGCATATCGCATAACGCATAACGCATAACGCATAACGCATAATGCATAAAGCATAACGCATAACGCATAACGCAAACGTATAACACACATCGCATAACGCATAACGCATAACGCATAACTTATAACGCATAACGCATAACGCATAACGCATAACGCATAGCGCAAACGTATAACACACATCGCATAACGCATAACGCATAACGCATAACATATAACGCATAACGCATAACGCATAACGCATAACGCATAACGCATAACGCATAACGCATAACGCATAACGCATAATGCATAAAGCATAACGCATAACGCATAGCGCAAACGTATAACACACATCGCATAACGCATAACGCATAACGCATAACATATAACGCATAACGCATAACGCATAACGCATAACGCAAACGTATAACACACATCGCATAACGCATAACGCATAACGCATAACGCATAACGCATAACGCATAAAGCATAACGCATAACGCATAACGCATAACGCATAACGCATAACGCATAACGCATAACGCATAACGCATAACGCATAACGCATAACGCATAACGCATAAAGCATAACGCAAACGTATAGCGCACAACGCATAACGCATAAACCATAACCCATACTTCATAACGCATAACGCATACTGCACAACGCATAACGAACACCGGAAAACACATAACGCCTAACGCCTAAGGGATCACGCATAACGCATAATGCATAACGCATAAAGCATAACGCATAACGCATAATACATAAAGCATAACTCATAACGCATTACGCATAACGCATAACGCATAACGCATATCGCATAACGCAAACGTATAGCGCACAACGCATAACGCATATCGCATAACGCAAACGTATAGCGCACAACGCATAACGCATAAACCATAACCCATACTTCATAACGCATAACGCATACTGCACAACGCATAACGAACACCGGAAAACACATAACGCCTAACGCCTAAGGGATCACGCGTAACGCATAATGCATAACGCATAAAGCATAACGCATAACGCATAACGCATAACGCATAACCCCTAACGCAATAACGCATAACGCAAAACGCATAACGCATAACGCATAACCATAACGCATAACGCATAACCCATAACGCATAACGCATAACGTATAACGCATAACGCATAACGCATAACGCAAACGTATAACGCACAACGCATAACGCATAACGCATAACGCATAAAGCATAACGTGTAACTCATAACGCATAACGCATAAAGCATAACGCATAACGCATAACGCATAACGCATATCGCATAACGCATAACGCATAACGCAAACGTATAACGCACAACGCGTAACGCATAACGCATAACGCATAACATATAACGCATAACGCATAACGCATAACGCATAACGCATAACGCATAACGCATACCGTATAACGCATAACGCATAACGCATAACGCAAACGTATAACGCACAACGCATAACGCATAACGCATAACGCATAAAGCATAACGTGTAACTCATAACGCATAACGCATAAAGCATAACGCATAACGCATAACGCATATCGCATAACAAATAATGCATAACGCAAACGTATAACGCACAACGCGTAACGCATAACGCATAACGCATAACATATAACGCATAACGCATAACGCATAACGCATAACGCATAACGCATAACGCATACCGTATAACGCATAACGCATAACGCATAACGCAAACGTATAACGCACAACGCATAACGCATAACGCATAACGCATAAAGCATAACGTGTAACTCATAACGCATAACGCATAAAGCATAACGCATAACGCATAACGCATATCGCATAACAAATAATGCATAACGCAAACGTATAACGCACAACACATAACGCATAACGCATAACGCATAACATATAACGCATAACGCATAACGCATATCGCATAACAAATAATGCATAACGCAAACGTATAACGCACAACGCGTAACGCATAACGCATAACGCATAACATATAACGCATAACGCATAACGCATAACGCATAACGCATAACGCATAACGCATACCGTATAACGCATAACGCATAACGCATAACGCAAACGTATAACGCACAACGCATAACGCATAACGCATAACGCATAAAGCATAACGTGTAACTCATAACGCATAACGCATAAAGCATAACGCATAACGCATAACGCATATCGCATAACAAATAATGCATAACGCAAACGTATAACGCACAACACATAACGCATAACGCATAACGCATAACATATAACGCATAACGCATAACGCATAACGAATAACGCATAAAGCATAACGCATAACGCATAACGCATAACGCATAAAGCATAACGCATAACGCATAACGCATAACGCATAACGCATAACGCATAACGCATAACGTATAACGCATAACGCATAACGCATAACGCATAACGCATAACGCATAACGCATAACGTATAACGCATAACGCATAACGCATAACGCATAACGTATAACGCGTAACGCATACCGTATAACGCATAACGCATAACGCAAACGTATAGCGCACAACGCATAATGCATAAACCATAACCCATACTTCATAACGCATAACGCATAATGCACATCTCATAACGAACACCGGAAAACCCATAACGCCTAACGCATAACGGATCACGCATAACGCATAATGCATAACGCATAAAGCATAACGCATAACGCATAACGCATAACGCATAACGCATAACGCATAACGCATAACGCATAACGCATAACGCATAACGCATAACGCATAACGCATACCGTATAACGCATAACGCATAACGCATAACGCATAACGCATAACGTATAACGCGTAACGCATACCGTATAACGCATAACGCATAACGCAAACGTATAGCGCACAACGCATAATGCATAAACCATAACCCATACTTCATAACGCATAACGCATAATGCACAACGCATAACGAACACCGGAAAACCCATAACGCCTAACGCATAACGGATCACGCATAACGCATAACGCATAACGCATAACGCAAACGTATAACGCACAACGCATAACGCATAACGCATAACGCATAAAGCATAACGTGTAACTCATAACGCATAACGCATAAAGCATAACGCATAACGCATAACGCATAACGCATATCGCATAACGCATAACGCATAACGCAAACGTATAACGCACAACGCGTAACGCATAACGCATAACGCATAACATATAACGCATAACGCATAACGCATAACGCATAACGCATAACGCATAACGCATAACGCATACCGTATAACGCATAACGCATAACGCATAACGCAAACGTATAACGCACAACGCATAACGCATAACGCATAACGCATAAAGCATAACGTGTAACTCATAACGCATAACGCATAAAGCATAACGCATAACGCATAACGCATATCGCATAACAAATAACGCATAACGCAAACGTATAACGCACAACACATAACGCATAACGCATAACGCATAACATATAACGCATAACGCATAACGCATAACGCATAACGCATAAAGCATAACGCATAACGCATAACGCATAACGCATAAAGCATAACGCATAACGCATAACGCATAACGCATAACGCATAACGCATAACGCATAACGTATAACGCATAACGCATAACGCATAACGCATAACGCATAACGCATAACGCATAACGCATAACGCATAACGCATAACGCATAACGCATAACCATAACGCATAACGCATAACCCGTAACGCATAACGCATAACGCATAACGTATAACGCATAACGCATAACGCATACCGTATAACGCATAACGCATAACGCATAACGCATAACGCATAACGCATAACGTATAACGCGTAACGCATACCGTATAACGCATAACGCATAACGCAAACGTATAGCGCACAACGCATAATGCATAAACCATAACCCATACTTCATAACGCATAACGCATAATGCACAACTCATAACGAACACCGGAAAACCCATAACGCCTAACGCATAACGGATCACGCATAACGCATAATGCATAACGCATAAAGCATAACGCATAACGCATAACGCATAACGCATAACGCATAACGTATAACTCATAACGCATAACGCATAAAGCATAACGAACAACCCATAACGCATAATCCATAACGCATACCGCATAACGCATAACGCATAAAGCATAACGCATAACGCATAACGCATAACGCATAAAGCATAACGCATAACGCATAACGCATAACGCATAACGCAAACGTATAACGCACAACGCATAACGCATAACGCATAACGCATATCGCATATCGCATAACGCATAATGCATAACGCATAAAGCGAAACGCATAACGCATAAATCATAACGCATAACGCATAACGCATAACGCATAACGCATAACGCATAACGCATAACGCATAACGCATAACGCATAACGCATAACGCATAACGCATAACGCATAACGCAAAACGCATAACGCATAAAGCATAACGCATAACGCATAATGCAAACGTATAACGCACAACGCATAACGCATAATGCATAACGCATAACGTATAACGCATAACGCATAACGCATAACGGATCACGCATAACGCATAATGCATAACGCATAAAGCATAACGCATAACGCATAACGCATAACGCATAACGCATAACCCCTAACGCAATAACGCATAACGCATAACGCATAACGCATAACGTATAACGCATAACGCATACCGTATAACGCCTAACGCATAACGGATCACGCATAACGCATAACGCATAACGCATAACGCATAACGCATAACGCATAACGCATAACGCATAACGCATAACGCATAACGCATAACGCATAACGCATAACGCATAACGCATAACGCATAACGCATAACGCATAACGCATAACGTATAACTCATAACGCATAACGCATAAAGCATAACGCATATCGCATAACGCATAACGCATAACGCATAACGCATAACGCATAACGCAAAACGCATAACGCATACCGTATAACGCATAACGCATAACGCATAACGCAAACGTATAACGCACAACGCATAACTCATAACGCATAACGCATAACGCATAACGCATAACGCATAACGCATAACGTATAACGCATAACGCATACCGTATAACGCCTAACGCATAACGGATCACGCATAACGCATAATGCATAACGCATAAAGCATAACGCATAACGCATAACGAATACCGTATAACGCGTAACGCATAACGCATAACGCATAACGCATAACGCATAACGCATAACGCATAACGCATAACGCATAACGTATAACGCATAACGCATATCGCATAACGCATAACGCATAACGCATAACGCATAACGCATAACGCATAACGCATAACGCATAACGCATAACGCATAACGCATAACGCATAACGCATAACGCATAACGCATAACGCATAACGCATAACGCATAACGCATAACGCATAACGCATATCGCATAACGCATAACGCATAACGCAAACGTATAACGCACAACGCATAACGCATAACGTATACGGTATAACGCATAATGCATAACGTATAACGCAAACGTATTACGCACAACGCATAACGCATAACGCATAACGCATAACGCATAACGCATAACGCATAACGCATAACGCATAACGCATAACGCATAACGCATAACGCATAACCCCTAACGCAATAACGCATAAGGCATTACGCATAAACCATAACTTGTAACTCATACCGCATAACGCATAAAGCATAACGCATAACGCATAACGCATAACGCATAACGCATAACGCATAACCCCTAACGCAATAACGCATAACGCATAACGCATAACGCATAACGCAAAACGCATAACGTTAACGCATAACCCATAACGCATAAGGCTTGATGCATGACGCATATCGCATATCGCATAACGCATAAGGCTTGATGCATGACGCATATCGCATAACGCATAAGGCATAACGCATAACGCATAAAGCATAACGCATAACGCATAACGCATAACGCATAACGCATAACGCATAACGCATAACGCAAAACGCATAACGCATACCGTATAACGCATAACGCATAACGCATAACGCAAACGTATAACGCACAACGCATAACTCATAACGCATAACGCATAACGCATAACGCATAACGCATAACGTATAACGCATAACGCATACCGTATAACGCCTAACGCATAACGGATCACGCATAACGCATAATGCATAACGCATAAAGCATAACGCATAACGCATAACGAATACCGTATAACGCGTAACGCATAACGCATAACGCATAACGCATAACGCATAACGCATAACGCATAACGCATAACGCATAACGCATAACGTATAACGCATAACGCATAACGCATAACGCATAACGCATAACGTATAACTCATAACGCATAACGCATAAAGCATAACGCATATCGCATAACGCATAACGCATAACGCATAACGCATAACGCATAACGCAAAACGCATAACGCATACCGTATAACGCATAACGCATAACGCATAACGCAAACGTATAACGCACAACGCATAACTCATAACGCATAACGCATAACGCATAACGCATAACGCATAACGTATAACGCATAACGCATAACGTATAACGCCTAACGCATAACGGATCACGCATAACGCATAATGCATAACGCATAAAGCATAACGCATAAAGCATAACGCATAACGCATAACGAATACCGTATAACGCGTAACGCATAACGCATAACGCATAACGCATAACGCATAACGCATAACGCATAACGCATAACGCATAACGCATAACGCATATCGCATAACGCATAACGCATAACGCATAACGCATAACGCATAACGCATAACGTATAACGCATAACGCATATCGCATAACGCATAACGCATAACGCATAACGCATAACGCATAACGCATAACGCATAACGCATAACGCATAACGCATAACGCATAACGCATAACGCATAACGCATAACGCATAACGCATAACGCATAACGCATAACGCATAACGTATAACGCATAACGCATATCGCATAACGCATAACGCATAACGCATAACGCATAACGCATAACGCATAACGTATAACGCATAACGCATATCGCATAACGCATAACGCATAACGCATAACGCATAACGCATAACGCATAACGCATAACGCATAACGCATAACGCATAACGCATAACGCATAACGCATAACGCATAACGCATAAAGCATAACGCATAACGCATATCGCATAACGCATAACGCATAACGCAAACGTATAACGCACAACGCATAACGCATAACGTATACGGTATAACGCATAATGCATAACGTATAACGCAAACGTATTACGCACAACGCATAACGCATACCGCATAACGCATAACGCATAACGCATAACGCATAACGCATAACGCATAACGCATAACGCATAACGCATAACGCATAACGCATAACGCATAACGCATAACGCATAACGCATAACGTATAACGCATAACGCATATCGCATAACGCATAACGCATAACGCATAACGCATAACGCATAACGCATAACGCATAACGCATAACGCATAACGCATAACGCATAACGCGTAACGCATAACGCATAACGCATAACGCATAACGCATAACGCATAACGCATAACGCATAACGCATAACGCATAACGCATATCGCATAACGCATAACGCATAACGCATAACGCATAACGCATAACGCATAACGCATAACGCATAACGCATAACGCATAACGCATAACGCATAACGCATAACGCATAACGCATAACGTATAACTCATAACGCATAACGCATAAAGCATAACGCATATCGCATAACGCATAACGCATAACGCATAACGCATAACGCATAACGCAAAACGCATAACGCATACCGTATAACGCATAACGCATAACGCATAACGCAAACGTATAACGCACAACGCATAACTCATAACGCATAACGCATAACGCATAACGCATAACGCATAACGCATAACGTATAACGCATAACGCATACCGTATAACGCCTAACGCATAACGGATCACGCATAACGCATAATGCATAACGCATAAAGCATAACGCATAACGCATAACGAATACCGTATAACGCATAACGCATAACGCATAACGCATAACGCATAACGCATAACGCATAACGCATAACGCATAACGCATAACGTATAACGCATAACGCATATCGCATAACGCATAACGCATAACGCATAACGCATAACGCATAACGCATAACGCATAACGCATAACGCATAACGCATAACGCATAACGCATAACGCATAACGCATAACGCATAACGCATAACGCATAACGCATAACGCATAACGCATAACGCATATCGCATAACGCATAACGCATAACGCAAACGTATAACGCACAACGCATAACGCATAACGTATACGGTATAACGCATAATGCATAACGTATAACGCAAACGTATTACGCACAACGCATAACGCCTAACGCATAACGCATAACGCATAACGCATAACGCATAACGCATAACGCATAACGCATAACGCATAACGCATAACGCATAACCCCTAACGCAATAACGCATAAGGCATTACGCATAAACCATAACTTGTAACTCATACCGCATAACGCATAAAGCATAACGCATAACGCATAACGCATAACGCATAACGCATAACGCATAACCCCTAACGCAATAACGCATAACGCATAACGCATAACGCATAACGCAAAACGCATAACGTTAACGCATAACCCATAACGCATAAGGCTTGATGCATGACGCATATCGCATATCGCATAACGCATAAGGCTTGATGCATGACGCATATCGCATAACGCATAAGGCATAACGCATAACGCATAAAGCATAACGCATATCGCATAACGCATAACGCATAACGCATAACGCATAACGCATAACGCATAACGCATAACGCATACCGTATAACGCATAACGCATAACGCATAACGCAAACGTATAACGCACAACGCATAACTCATAACGCATAACGCATAACGCATAACGCATAACGCATAACGTATAACGCATAACGCATACCGTATAACGCCTAACGCATAACGGATCACGCATAACGCATAATGCATAACGCATAAAGCATAACGCATAACGCATAACGAATACCGTATAACGCGTAACGCATAACGCATAACGCATAACGCATAACGCATAACGCATAACGCATAACGCATAACGCATAACGCATAACGTATAACGCATAACGCATAACGCATAACGCATAACGCATAACGTATAACTCATAACGCATAACGCATAAAGCATAACGCATATCGCATAACGCATAACGCATAACGCATAACGCATAACGCATAACGCAAAACGCATAACGCATACCGTATAACGCATAACGCATAACGCATAACGCAAACGTATAACGCACAACGCATAACTCATAACGCATAACGCATAACGCATAACGCATAACGCATAACGTATAACGCATAACGCATACCGTATAACGCCTAACGCATAACGGATCACGCATAACGCATAATGCATAACGCATAAAGCATAACGCATAAAGCATAACGCATAACGCATAACGAATACCGTATAACGCGTAACGCATAACGCATAACGCATAACGCATAACGCATAACGCATAACGCATAACGCATAACGCATAACGCATAACGCATATCGCATAACGCATAACGCATAACGCATAACGCATAACGCATAACGCATAACGTATAACGCATAACGCATATCGCATAACGCATAACGCATAACGCATAACGCATAACGCATAACGCATAACGCATAACGCATAACGCATAACGCATAACGCATAACGCATAACGCATAACGCATAACGCATAACGCATAACGCATAACGCATAACGCATAACGTATAACGCATAACGCATATCGCATAACGCATAACGCATAACGCATAACGCATAACGCATAACGCATAACGTATAACGCATAACGCATATCGCATAACGCATAACGCATAACGCATAACGCATAACGCATAACGCATAACGCATAACGCATAACGCATAACGCATAACGCATAACGCATAACGCATAACGCATAACGCATAAAGCATAACGCATAACGCATATCGCATAACGCATAACGCATAACGCAAACGTATAACGCACAACGCATAACGCATAACGTATACGGTATAACGCATAATGCATAACGTATAACGCAAACGTATTACGCACAACGCATAACGCATACCGCATAACGCATAACGCATAACGCATAACGCATAACGCATAACGCATAACGCATAACGCATAACGCATAACGCATAACGCATAACGCATAACCCCTAACGCAATAACGCATAACGCATTACGCATAAAGCATAACGTGTAACTCATACCGCATAACGCATAAAGCATAACGCATAACGCATAACGCATAACGCATAACCCCTAACGCAATAACGCATAACGCTTAACGCATAACGCATAACGCATAACGCATAACGCATAACGCATAACGCATAACGCATAACCCCTAACGCAATAACGCATAACGCATAACGCATAACGCATAACGTATAAAGCATAACGCATACCGTATAACGCCTAACGCATAACGGATCACGCATAACGCATAACGCATAATGCATAACGCATAACGCATAACTCATAACGCATAACGCATAACGCATAACGCATAACGCATAACGCATAACGCATAACGCATAACGTATAACTCATAACGCATAACGCATAAAGCATAACGCATATCGCATAACGCATAACGCATAACGCATAACGCATAACGCATAACGCATAACGCAAAACGCATAACGCATACCGTATAACGCATAACGCATAACGCATAACGCAAACGTATAACGCACAACGCATAACTCATAACGCATAACGCATAACGCATAACGCATAACGCATAACGTATAACGCATAACGCATAACGCATAACGCATAACGCATAACGCATAACGCATATCGCATAACGCATAACGCATAACGCAAACGTATAACGCACAACGCATAACGCATAACGTATACGGTATAACGCATAATGCATAACGTATAACGCAAACGTATTACGCACAACGCATAACGCATACCGCATAACGCATAACGCATAACGCATAACGCATAACGCATAACGCATAACGCATAACGCATAACGCATAACGCATAACGCATAACGCATAACGCATAACCCCTAACGCAATAACGCATAACGCATTACGCATAAAGCATAACGTGTAACTCATACCGCATAACGCATAAAGCATAACGCATAACGCATAACGCATAACGCATAACGCATAACGCATAACCCCTAACGCAATAACGCATAACGCATAACGCATAACGCATAACGCAAAACGCATAACGTTAACGCATAACCCATAACGCATAAGGCTTGATGCATGACGCATATCGCATATCGCATAACGCATAAGGCTTGATGCATGACGCATATCGCATAACGCATAAGGCATAACGCATAACGCATAACGCATAACGCATAACCCCTAACGTAATAACGCATAACGCTTAACGCATAACGCATAACGCATAACGCATAACGCATAACGCATAACCCCTAACGCAATAACGCATAACGCATAACGCATAACGCATAACGTATAAAGCATAACGCATACCGTATAACGCCTAACGCATAACGGATCACGCATAACGCATAACGCATAATGCATAACGCATAACGCATAACTCATAACGCATAACGCATAACGCAAAACGCATAACGCATACCGTATAACGCATAACGCATAACGCATAACGCAAACGTATAACGCACAACGCATAACTCATAACGCATAACGCATAACGCATAACGCATAACGCATAACGTATAACGCATAACGCATACCGTATAACGCCTAACGCATAACGGATCACGCATAACGCATAATGCATAACGCATAAAGCATAACGCATAACGCATAACGAATACCGTATAACGCGTAACGCATAACGCATAACGCATAACGCATAACGCATAACGCATAAAGCAATACGCATAACGCATAACGTATAACGCATAACGCATAACGCATAACGCATAACGCATAACGCATAACGCATAACGCATAACGCATAACGCATAACGCATAACGCATAACGCATAACGCATAACGCATAACGCATAACGCATAACGCATAACGCATAACGCATAACGCATATCGCATAACGCATAACGCATAACGCAAACGTATAACGCACAACGCATAACGCATAACGTATACGGTATAACGCATAATGCATAACGTATAACGCAAACGTATAACGCACAACGCATAACGCATACCGCATAACGCATAACGCATAACGCATAACGCATAACGCATAACGCATAACCCCTAACGCAATAACGCATAACGCATTACGCATAAAGCATAACGTGTAACTCATACCGCATAACGCATAAAGCATAACGCATAACGCATAACGCATAACGCATAACGCATAACGCATAACCCCTAACGCAATAACGCATAACGCATAACGCATAACGCATAACGCAAAACGCATAACGTTAACGCATAACCCATAACGCATAAGGCTTGATGCATGACGCATATCGCATATCGCATAACGCATAAGGCTTGATGCATGACGCATATCGCATAACGCATAAGGCATAACGCATAATACATAACGTATAACGCATTATGCATAACCCATAACCCTTAACGCATAACGCATAACGCATAATGCACAACGCTTAACGAATACCGCAGATCGCATAACGCCTAACGCATAACGGATCACGCATGACGCATAAAGCATAACGCATAACGCATAACGCATAACGCATAACGCATAACGCATAACGCTTAAAGCATAACGCATAACGCATAACGCATAACGCAAACGTATAACGCCCAACGCATAAAGCATAACGCATAACGCATAACGCATAACGCATAACGCATAACGCATAACGCATAACGCATAACGCATAACGCATAACGCATAACGCATAAAGCATAACGCATAACGCATAACGCATAACGCATAAAGCATAACCCCTAACGCATAGCGCAAACGTATAACGCACAACGCATAACGCATAACGCATAACGCATAACATATAACGCATAACGCATAACGCATAACGCATAACGCATAACGCATAACGCATAACGCATAACGCATAACGCATAACGCATAACGCATAAAGCATAACCCCTAACGCAATAACGCATAACGCATAACGCATAAAGCATAACGTGTAACTCATAACGCATAACGCATAAAGCATAACTCATAACGCATAACGCATAACGCATAACGCATAACGCATATCGCATAACGCAAACGTATAGCGCACAACGCATAACGCATAAACCATAACCCATACTTCATAACGCATAACGCATACTGCACAACGCATAACGAACACCGGAAAACACATAACGCCTAACGCCTAAGGGATCACGCATAACGCATAATGCATAACGCATAAAGCATAACGCATAACGCATAACCCCTAACGCAATAACGCATAACGCATAACGCATAACGCATAACGCATAACGCATAACGCATAACCATAACGCATAACGCATAACCCATAACGCATAACGCATAACGTATAACGCATAACGCATAACGCATAACGCATAACGCAAACGTATAACGCACAACGCATAACGCATAACGCATAACGCATACCGTATAACGCATAACGCATAACGCATAACGCAAACGTATAACGCACAACGCATAACGCATAACGCATAACGCATAAAGCATAACGTGTAACTCATAACGCATAACGCATAAAGCATAACGCATAACGCATAACGCATATCGCATAACAAATAACGCATAACGCAAACGTATAACGCACAACACATAACGCATAACGCATAACGCATAACATATAACGCATAACGCATAACGCATAACGCATAACGCATAAAGCATAACGCATAACGCATAACGCATAACGCATAAAGCATAACGCATAACGCATAACGCATAACGCATAACGCATAACGCATAACGCATAACGCATAACGTATAACGCATAACGCATAACGCATAACGCATAACGCATAACGCATAACGCATAACGCATAACGCATAACGCATAACGCATAACCATAACGCATAACGCATAACCCATAACGCATAACGCATAACGCATAACGTATAACGCATAACGCATAACGCATACCGTATAACGCATAACGCATAACGCATAACGCATAACGTATAACGCGTAACGCATACCGTATAACGCATAACGCATAACGCAAACGTATAGCGCACAACGCATAATGCATAAACCATAACCCATACTTCATAACGCATAACGCATAATGCACAACTCATAACGAACACCGGAAAACCCATAACGCCTAACGCATAACGGATCACGCATAACGCATAATGCATAACGCATAAAGCATAACGCATAACGCATAACGCATAACGCATAACGCATAACGTATAACTCATAACGCATAACGCATAAAGCATAACGAACAACCCATAACGCATAATCCATAACGCATAACGCATAACGCATAACGCATAACGCATAACGCATAAAGTATAACGCATAACGCATAACGCATAACGCAAACTTATAGCGCACAACGCATAGCGCATAACGCATAACGCATAACGCATAACGCATAACCAATAACGCATAACGCTTAACGTATAACGCATAACGCATTACGCATAACTTATAACGCATTACGCATAACTTATAACTCATAACTCATAAGGAGTAACGCATTACGCATAATTCATAACGCATAACGCATAACGCATAACGCATAACGCATAATGCATAAAGCATAACGCATAACGCATAACTTATAACTCATTACTCATAACGAATAACGCATAACGCATAACGCATAACGCATAACGCATATCGCATAACGCATAACGCATAATGCATAACGCATAAAGCGAAACGCATAACGCATAAATCATAACGCATAACGCATAACGCATAACGCATAACGCATAACGCATAACGCATAACGCATAACGCATAACGCAAAACGCATAACGCATAAAGCATAACGCATAACGCATAATGCAAACGTATAACGCACAACGCATAACGCATAATGCATAACGCATAACGTATAACGCATAACGCATAACGCATAACGGATCACGCATAACGCATAATGCATAACGCATAAAGAATAACGCATAACGCATAACGCATAACGCATAACCCCTAACGCAATAACGCATAACGCATAACGCATAACGCATAACGTATAACGCATAACGCATACCGTATAACGCCTAACGCATAACGGATCACGCATAACGCATAACGCATAACGCATAACGCATAACGCATAACGCATAACGCATAACGCATAACGCATAACGCATAACGCATAACGCATAACGCATAACGCATAACGCATAACGCATAACGCATAACGCATAACGCATAACGCATAACGTATAACTCATAACGCATAACGCATAAAGCATAACGCATATCGCATAACGCATAACGCATAACGCATAACGCATAACGCATAACGCAAAACGCATAACGCATACCGTATAACGCATAACGCATAACGCATAACGCAAACGTATAACGCACAACGCATAACTCATAACGCATAACGCATAACGCATAACGCATAACGCATAACGTATAACGCATAACGCATACCGTATAACGCCTAACGCATAACGGATCACGCATAACGCATAATGCATAACGCATAAAGCATAACGCATAACGCATAACGAATACCGTATAACGCGTAACGCATAACGCATAACGCATAACGCACAACGCATAACGCATAACGCATAACGCATAACGCATAACGTATAACGCATAACGCATAACGCATAACGCATAACGCATAACGCATAACGCATAACGCATAACGCATAACGCATAACGCATAACGCATAACGCATAACGCATAACGCATAACGCATAACGCATAACGCATAACGCATAACGCATAACGCATAACGCATAACGCATAACGCATATCGCATAACGCATAACGCATAACGCAAACGTATAACGCACAACGCATAACGCATAACGTATACGGTATAACGCATAATGCATAACGTATAACGCAAACGTATAACGCACAACGCATAACGCATACCGCATAACGCATAACGCATAACGCATAACGCATAACGCATAACGCATAACGCATAACGCATAACGCATAACGCATAACCCCTAACGCAATAACGCATAACGCATTACGCATAAAGCATAACGTGTAACTCATACCGCATAACGCATAAAGCATAACGCATAACGCATAACGCATAACGCATAACGCATAACGCATAACGCATAACCCCTAACGCAATAACGCATAACGCATAACGCATAACGCATAACGCAAAACGCATAACGTTAACGCATAACCCATAACGCATAAGGCTTGATGCATGACGCATATCGCATATCGCATAACGCATAAGGCTTGATGCATGACGCATATCGCATAACGCATAAGGCATAACGCATAATACATAACGTATAACGCATTATGCATAACCCATAACCCTTAACGCATAACGCATAACGCATAATGCACAACGCTTAACGAATACCGCAGATCGCATAAGGCCTAACGCATAACGGATCACGCATGACGCATAAAGCATAACGCATAACGCATAACGCGTAACGCATAACGCATAACGCTTAAAGCATAACGCATAACGCATAACGCATAACGCAAACGTATAACGCCCAACGCATAAAGCATAACGCATAACCCATAACGCATATCGCATAACGCATAAATCATAACCCATAACGCACAACGCATAACGCATAATGCACAACGCATAACGAATACCGCAAAACGCATAACGCATAACGCATAACGCATAACGCATAACGCATAACGCATAACGCATAACTCATAACGCATAACGCATAACGCATAACGCATAACGCACACCGTATAAGGCATAACGCATAACGCATAACGCATAACGCATATCGCATAACGCATAACGCATAATGCATAACGCATAAAGCGTAACGCATAACGCATAAATCATAACGCATAAAGCATAACGTGTAACTCATACCGCATAACGCATAAAGCATAACGCATAACGCATAACGCATAACGCATATCGCATAACGCATAACGCAGAACGCAAACGTATAACGCACAACGCATAACGCATAACGCATAACGCATAACATATAACGCATAACGCATAACGCATAACGCATAACCCCTAACGCAATAACGCATAACGCATTACGCATAAAGCATAACGTGTAACTCATACCGCATAACGCATAAAGCATAACGCATAACGCATAACGCATAACGCATAACGCATAACGCATATCGCATAACGCATAAATCATAACCCATAACGTACAACGCATAACGCATAATGCACAACGCATAACGAATACCGCAAAACGCATAACGCATAACGCATAACGCATAACGCATAACTCATAACGCATAACGCATAACGCACACCGTATAACGCATAACGCATAACGCATAACGCTTAAAGCATAACGCATAACGCATAACGCATAACGCAAACGTATAACGCCCAACGCATAAAGCATAACGAACAACCCATAACGCATAATCCATAACGCATAACGCATAACGCATAACGCATAACATATAACGCATAACGCATTACGCATAACGCATAACCCCTAACGCAATAACGCATAACGCATTACGCATAAAGCATAACGTGTAACTCATACCGCATAACGCATAAAGCATAACGCATAACGCATAACGCATAACGCATAACGCATAACGCATATCGCATAACGCATAAATCATAACCCATAACGCACAACGCATAACGCATAATGCACAACGGATAACGAATACCGCAAAACGCATAACGCATAAAGCATAACGCATAACGCATATCGCATAACGCATAACGCATAATGCATAACGCATAAAGCGTAACGCATAACGCATAAATCATAACGCATAACGCATAACGCATGACGCATAACGCATAACGCATAACGCATAACGCATAACGCATAACGCATAACGCATAACGCATAACGCATAACGCATAACGCAAAACGCATAACGCATAAAGCATAACGCATAACGCATAACGCAAACGTATAACGCACAACGCATAACGCATAACGCATAACGCATAACGCATAACGTATAACGCATAACGCATAACGCATAACGCATAACGCATAACGCATAACCCCTAACGCATAACGCATAACGCATAACGCATAACGCATAACGCATAACGCATAACGCATAACGCATAACCATAACGCATAACGCATAACCCATAACGCATAACGCATAACGTATAACGCATAACGCATACCGTATAACGCATAACGCATAACGCATAACGCATAACGCATAACGTATAACGCGTAACGCATACCGTATAACGCATAACGCATAACGCATAACGCATACCGTATAACGCATAACGCATAACGCATAACGCATAACGCATAACGCATAACGCATAACGCATAACGCATAACGCATAACGCATAACGCATAACGCATAACGCATAACGCATAACGCATATCGCATAACGCATAACGCATAACGCAAACGTATAACGCACAACGCATAACGCATAACGTATACGGTATAACGCATAATGCATAACGTATAACGCAAACGTATAACGCACAACGCATAACGCATACCGCATAACGCATAACGCATAACGCATAACGCATAACGCATAACGCATAACGCATAACGCATAACGCATAACGCATAACCCCTAACGCAATAACGCATAACGCATTACGCATAAAGCATAACGTGTAACTCATACCGCATAACGCATAAAGCATAACGCATAACGCATAACGCATAACGCATAACGCATAACGCATAACGCATAACCCCTAACGCAATAACGCATAACGCATAACGCATAACGCATAACGCAAAACGCATAACGTTAACGCATAACCCATAACGCATAAGGCTTGATGCATGACGCATATCGCATATCGCATAACGCATAAGGCTTGATGCATGACGCATATCGCATAACGCATAAGGCATAACGCATAATACATAACGTATAACGCATTATGCATAACCCATAACCCTTAACGCATAACGCATAACGCATAATGCACAACGCTTAACGAATACCGCAGATCGCATAACGCCTAACGCATAACGGATCACGCATGACGCATAAAGCATAACGCATAACGCATAACGCATAACGCATAACGCATAACGCATAACGCTTAAAGCATAACGCATAACGCATAACGCATAACGCAAACGTATAACGCCCAACGCATAAAGCATAACGCATAACCCATAACGCATATCGCATAACGCATAAATCATAACCCATAACGCACAACGCATAACGCATAATGCACAACGCATAACGAATACCGCAAAACGCATAACGCATAACGCATAACGCATAACGCATAACGCATAACTCATAACGCATAACGCATAACGCATAACGCACACCGTATAAGGCATAACGCATAACGCATAACGCATATCGCATAACGCATAACGCATAAAGCATAACCCCTAACGCAATAACGCATAACGCATAACGCATAAAGCATAACGTGTAACTCATAACGCATAAAGCATAACGCATAACGCATAACGCATAACGCATAACGCATAACGCATAACGCATAACGCATAACGCATAACGCATAACGCATAACGCATAACGCATAACGCATAACGCATAAAGCATAACGCATAACGCATAACGCATAACGCATAACGCATAACGCATAACGCATAACGCATAACGCATAACGCATAACGCATAAAGCATAACGCATAACGCATAACGCATAACGCATAACGCATAAAGCATAACCCCTAACGCAATAACGCATAACGCATAACGCATAAAGCATAACGTGTAACTCATAACGCATAACGCATAAAGCATAACTCATAACGCATAACGCATAACGCATATCGCATAACGCAAACGTATAGCGCACAACGCATAACGCATAAACCATAACCCATACTTCATAACGCATAACGCATACTGCACAACGCATAACGAACACCGGAAAACACATAACGCCTAACGCCTAAGGGATCACGCATAACGCATAATGCATAACGCATAAAGCATAACGCATAACGCATAACGCATAACCCCTAACGCAATAACGCATAACGCATAACGCATAACGCATAACGCATAACGCATAACGCATAACGCATAACGCATAACCATAACGCATAACGCATAACCCATAACGCATAACGCATAACGTATAACGCATAACGCATAACGCATAACGCAAACGTATAACGCACAACGCATAACGCATAACGCATAACGCATACCGTATAACGCATAACGCATAACGCATAACGCAAACGTATAACGCACAACGCATAACGCATAACGCATAACGCATAAAGCATAACGTGTAACTCATAACGCATAACGCATAAAGCATAACGCATAACGCATAACGCATATCGCATAACAAATAACGCATAACGCAAACGTATAACGCACAACACATAACGCATAACGCATAACGCATAACATATAACGCATAACGCATAACGCATAACGCATAACGCATAAAGCATAACGCATAACGCATAACGCATAACGCATAAAGCATAACGCATAACGCATAACGCATAACGCATAACGCATAACGCATAACGCATAACGTATAACGCATAACGCATAACGCATAACGCATAACGCATAACGCATAACGCATAACGCATAACGCATAACGCATAACGCATAACGCATAACGCATAACCATAACGCATAACGCATAACCCATAACGCATAACGCATAACGCATAACGTATAACGCATAACGCATAACGCATACCGTATAACGCATAACGCATAACGCATAACGCATAACGCATAACGCATAACGTATAACTCATAACGCATAACGCATAAAGCATAACGCATATCGCATAACGCATAACGCATAACGCATAACGCATAACGCATAACGCAAAACGCATAACGCATACCGTATAACGCATAACGCATAACGCATAACGCAAACGTATAACGCACAACGCATAACTCATAACGCATAACGCATAACGCATAACGCATAACGCATAACGTATAACGCATAACGCATACCGTATAACGCCTAACGCATAACGGATCACGCATAACGCATAATGCATAACGCATAAAGCATAACGCATAACGCATAACGAATACCGTATAACGCGTAACGCATAACGCATAACGCATAACGCATAACGCATAACGCATAACGCATAACGCATAACGCATAACGTATAACGCATAACGCATAACGCATAACGCATAACGCATAACGCATAACGCATAACGCATAACGCATAACGCATAACGCATAACGCATAACGCATAACGCATAACGCATAACGCATAACGCATAACGCATAACGCATAACGCATAACGCATAACGCATAACGCATATCGCATAACGCATAACGCATAACGCAAACGTATAACGCACAACGCATAACGCATAACGTATACGGTATAACGCATAATGCATAACGTATAACGCAAACGTATAACGCACAACGCATAACGCATACCGCATAACGCATAACGCATAACGCATAACGCATAACGCATAACGCATAACGCATAACGCATAACGCATAACGCATAACGCATAACCCCTAACGCAATAACGCATAACGCATTACGCATAAAGCATAACGTGTAACTCATACCGCATAACGCATAAAGCATAACGCATAACGCATAACGCATAACGCATAACGCATAACGCATAACGCATAACGCATAACCCCTAACGCAATAACGCATAACGCATAACGCATAACGCATAACGCATAACCCCTAACGCAATAACGCATAACGCATAACGCATAACGCATAACGCAAAACGCATAACGTTAACGCATAACCCATAACGCATAAGGCTTGATGCATGACGCATATCGCATATCGCATAACGCATAAGGCTTGATGCATGACGCATATCGCATAACGCATAAGGCATAACGCATAATACATAACGTATAACGCATTATGCATAACCCATAACCCTTAACGCATAACGCATAACGCATAACGCATAACCCCTAACGCAATAACGCATAACGGATCACGCATGACGCATAAAGCATAACGCATAACGCATAACGCATAACGCATAACGCATAACGCTTAAAGCATAACGCATAACGCATAAATCATAACGCATAAAGCATAACGTGTAACTCATACCGCATAACGCATAAAGCATAACGCACAACGCATAACGCATAATGCACAACGCATAACGAATACCGCAAAACGCATAACGCATAACGCATAACGCATAACGCATAACGCATAACTCATAACGCATAACGCATAACGCATAACGCACACCGTATAAGGCATAACGCATAACGCATAACGCATATCGCATAACGCATAACGCATAATGCATAACGCATAAAGCGTAACGCATAACGCATAAATCATAACGCATAAAGCATAACGTGTAACTCATACCGCATAACGCATAAAGCATAACGCATAACGCATAACGCATAACGCATATCGCATAACGCATAACGCAGAACGCAAACGTATAACGCACAACGCATAACGCATAACGCATAACGCATAACATATAACGCATAACGCATAACGCATAACGCATAACCCCTAACGCAATAACGCATAACGCATTACGCATAAAGCATAACGTGTAACTCATACCGCATAACGCATAAAGCATAACGCATAACGCATAACGCATAACGCATAACGCATAACGCATATCGCATAACGCATAAATCATAACCCATAACGCACAACGCATAACGCATAATGCACAACGCATAACGAATACCGCAAAACGCATAACGCATAACGCATAACGCATAACGCATAACTCATAACGCATAACGCATAACGCACACCGTATAACGCATAACGCATAACGCATAACGCTTAAAGCATAACGCATAACGCATAACGCATAACGCAAACGTATAACGCATAACGCATAAAGCATAACGATCAACCCATAACGCATAATCCATAACGCATAACGCATAACGCATAACGCATAACATATAACGCATAACGCATAACGCATAACGCATAACCCCTAACGCAATAACGCATAACGCATTACGCATAAAGCATAACGCATAACGCATAACGCATAACGCATAACGCATAACGCATAACGCATAACGCATAACGCATAACGCATAACGCATAACGCAAACGTATAACGCATAACGCATAAAGCATAACGAACAACCCATAACGCATAATCCATAACGCATAACGCATAACGCATAACGCATAACATATAACGCATAACGCATAACGCATAACGCATAACCCCTAACGCAATAACGCATAACGCATTACGCATAAAGCATAACGCATAACGCATAACGCATAACGCACAACGCATAACGCATAAACCATAACCCATACTTCATAACGCATAACGCATACTGCACAACGCATAACGAACACCGGAAAACACATAACGCCTAACGCCTAAGGGATCACGCATAACGCATAATGCATAACGCATAAAGCATAACGCATAACGCATAACGCATAACCCCTAACGCAATAACGCATAACGCATAACGCATAACGCATAACGCATAACGCATAACGCATAACGCATAACCATAACGCATAACGCATAACCCATAACGCATAACGCATAACGTATAACGCATAACGCATAACGCATAACGCATAACGCATAAAGCATAACGTGTAACTCATAACGCATAACGCATAAAGCATAACGCATAACGCATAACGCATATCGCATAACAAATAACGCATAACGCAAACGTATAACGCACAACACATAACGCATAACGCATAACGCATAACGCATAACATATAACGCATAACGCATAACGCATAACGCATAACGCATAAAGCATAACGCATAACGCATAACGCATAACGCATAAAGCATAACGCATAACGCATAACGCATAACGCATAACGCATAACGCATAACGCATAACGTATAACGCATAACGCATAACGCATAACGCATAACGCATAACGCATAACGCATAACGCATAACGCATAACGCATAACGCATAACGCATAACGCATAACCATAACGCATAACGCATAACCCATAACGCATAACGCATAACGCATAACGTATAACGCATAACGCATAACGCATACCGTATAACGCATAACGCATAACGCATAACGCATAACGCATAACGTATAACGCGTAACGCATACCGTATAACGCATAACGCATAACGCAAACGTATAGCGCACAACGCATAATGCATAAACCATAACCCATACTTCATAACGCATAACGCATAATGCACAACTCATAACGAACACCGGAAAACCCATAACGCCTAACGCATAACGGATCACGCATAACGCATAATGCATAACGCATAAAGCATAATGCATAACGCATAACGCATAACGCATAACGCATAACGCATAACGCAAAACGCATAACGCATACCGTATAACGCATAACGCATAACGCATAACGCAAACGTATAACGCACAACGCATAACTCATAACGCATAACGCATAACGCATAACGCATAACGCATAACGTATAACGCATAACGCATACCGTATAACGCCTAACGCATAACGGATCACGCATAACGCATAATGCATAACGCATAAAGCATAACGCATAACGCATAACGAATACCGTATAACGCGTAACGCATAACGCATAACGCATAACGCATAACGCATAACGCATAACGCATAACGCATAACGTATAACGCATAACGCATAACGCATAACGCATAACGCATAACGCATAACGCATAACGCATAACGCATAACGCATAACGCATAACGCATAACGCATAACGCATAACGCATAACGCATAACGCATAACGCATAACGCATAACGCATTACGCATAACGCATAACGCATAACGCATATCGCATAACGCATAACGCATAACGCAAACGTATAACGCACAACGCATAACGCATAACGTATACGGTATAACGCATAATGCATAACGTATAACGCAAACGTATAACGCACAACGCATAACGCATACCGCATAACGCATAACGCATAACGCATAACGCATAACGCATAACGCATAACGCATAACGCATAACGCATAACCCCTAACGCAATAACGCATAACGCATTACGCATAAAGCATAACGTGTAACTCATACCGCATAACGCATAAAGCATAACGCATAACGCATAACGCATAACGCATAACGCATAACGCATAACCCCTAACGCAATAACGCATAACGCATAACGCATAACGCATAACGCATAACCCCTAACGCAATAACGCATAACGCATAACGCATAACGCATAACGCAAAACGCATAACGTTAACGCATAACCCATAACGCATAAGGCTTGATGCATGACGCATATCGCATATCGCATAACGCATAAGGCTTGATGCATGACGCATATCGCATAACGCATAAGGCATAACGCATAATACATAACGTATAACGCATTATGCATAACCCATAACCCTTAACGCATAACGCATAACGCATAATGCACAACGCTTAACGAATACCGCAGATCGCATAACGCCTAACGCATAACGGATCACGCATGACGCATAAAGCATAACGCATAACGCATAACGCATAACGCATAACGCATAACGCATAACGCAAAACGCATAACGCATACCGTATAACGCATAACGCATAACGCATAACGCAAACGTATAACGCACAACGCATAACTCATAACGCATAACGCATAACGCATAACGCATAACGCATAACGTATAACGCATAACGCATACCGTATAACGCCTAACGCATAACGGATCACGCATAACGCATAATGCATAACGCATAAAGCATAACGCATAACGCATAACGAATACCGTATAACGCGTAACGCATAACGCATAACGCATAACGCATAACGCATAACGCATAACGCATAACGCATAACGTATAACGCATAACGCATAACGCATAACGCATAACGCATAACGCATAACGCATAACGCATAACGCATAACGCATAACGCATAACGCATAACGCATAACGCATAACGCATAACGCATAACGCATAACGCATAACGCATAACGCATAACGCATAACGCATAACGCATAACGCATATCGCATAACGCATAACGCATAACGCAAACGTATAACGCACAACGCATAACGCATAACGTATACGGTATAACGCATAATGCATAACGTATAACGCAAACGTATAACGCACAACGCATAACGCATACCGCATAACGCATAACGCATAACGCATAACGCATAACGCATAACGCATAACGCATAACGCATAACGCATAACCCCTAACGCAATAACGCATAACGCATTACGCATAAAGCATAACGTGTAACTCATACCGCATAACGCATAAAGCATAACGCATAACGCATAACGCATAACGCATAACGCATAACGCATAACCCCTAACGCAATAACGCATAACGCATAACGCATAACGCATAACGCATAACCCCTAACGCAATAACGCATAACGCATAACGCATAACGCATAACGCAAAACGCATAACGTTAACGCATAACCCATAACGCATAAGGCTTGATGCATGACGCATATCGCATATCGCATAACGCATAAGGCTTGATGCATGACGCATATCGCATAACGCATAAGGCATAACGCATAATACATAACGTATAACGCATTATGCATAACCCATAACCCTTAACGCATAACGCATAACGCATAATGCACAACGCTTAACGAATACCGCAGATCGCATAACGCCTAACGCATAACGGATCACGCATGACGCATAAAGCATAACGCATAACGCATAACGCATAACGCATAACGCATAACGCTTAAAGCATAACGCATAACGCATAAATCATAACGCATAAAGCATAACGTATAACTCATACCGCATAACGCATAAAGCATAACGCACAACGCATAACGCATAATGCACAACGCATAACGAATACCGCAAAACGCATAACGCATAACGCATAACGCATAACGCATAACGCATAACGCATAACGCATAACTCATAACGCATAACGCATAACGCATAACGCACACCGTATAAGGCATAACGCATAACGCATAACGCATATCGCATAACGCATAACGCATAATGCATAACGCATAAAGCGTAACGCATAACATATAACGCATAACGCATAACGCATAACGCATAACCCCTAACGCAATAACGCATAACGCATTACGCATAAAGCATAACGTGTAACTCATACCGCATAACGCATAAAGCATAACGCATAACGCATAACGCATAACGCATAACGCATAACGCATAACGCATATCGCATAACGCATAAATCATAACCCATAACGCACAACGCATAACGCATAATGCACAACGCATAACGAATACCGCAAAACGCATAACGCATAACGCATAACGCATAACGCATAACGCATAACTCATAACGCATAACGCATAACGCACACCGTATAACGCATAACGCATAACGCATAACGCTTAAAGCATAACGCATAACGCATAACGCAAACGTATAACGCATAACGCATAAAGCATAACGAACAACCCATAACGCATAATCCATAACGCATAACGCATAACGCATAACGCATAACATATAACGCATAACGCATAACGCATAACGCATAACCCCTAACGCAATAACGCATAACGCATTACGCATAAAGCATAACGCATAACGCATAACGCATAACGCATAACGCATAACGCATAACGCATAACGCATAACGCATAACGCATAACGCATAACGCATAACGCATAACGCATAACGCATAACGCAAAACGCATAACGCATAAAGCATAACGCATAACGCATAACGCAAACGTATAACGCACAACGCATAACGCATAACGCATAACGCATAACGCATAACGTATAACGCATAACGCATAACGCATAACGCATAACGCATAACCCCTAACGCATAACGCATAACGCATAACGCATAACGCATAACGCATAACGCATAACCATAACGCATAACGCATAACCCATAACGCATAACGCATAACGTATAACGCATAACGCATACCGTATAACGCATAACGCATAACGCATAACGCATAACGCATAACGTATAACGCGTAACGCATACCGTATAACGCATAACGCATAACGCATAACGCATACCGTATAACGCATAACGCATAACACAAACGTATAACGCACAAAGCATAACGTGTAACTCATAACGCATAACGCATAAAGCATAACGCATAACGCATAACGCATAACGCATAACGCATAACGCATAACATATAACGCATAACGCATAACGCATAACCCCTAACGCAATAACGCATAAAGCATAACGTGTAACTCATACCGCATAACGCATAAAGCATAACGCATAACGCATAACGCATAACGCATATCGCATAACGCATAACGCATAACGCAAACGTATAACGCACAACGCATAGCGCATAACGCATAACGCATAAAGCATAACGCATAACGCATAACGCATAACGCATAACGCATAACGCATAACGCATAACGCATAACGCATAACGCATAACGCATAACATATAACGCATAACGCATAACGCATAACCCCTAACGCAATAACGCATAAAGCATAACGTGTAACTCATACCGCATAACGCATAACGCATAACGCATAACGCAAACTTATAGCGCACAACGCATAGCGCATAACGCATAACGCATAAAGCATAACGCATAACGCATAACGCATAACGCATAACGCATAACGCATAACGCATAACGTATAACGCATAACGCATAACGCATAACGCATAACGCATAACGCATAACGTATAACGCATAACGCATAACGCATAACGCATAACGCATAACCATAACGCATAACGCATAACCCATAACGCATAACGCATAACGCATAACGTATAACGCATAACGCATACCGTATAACGCATAACGCATAACGCATAACGCATAACGCATAACGTATAACGCGTAACGCATACCGTATAACGCATAACGCATAACGCAAACGTATAGCGCACAACGCATAATGCATAAACCATAACCCATACTTCATAACGCATAACGCATAATGCACAACTCATAACGAACACCGGAAAACCCATAACGCCTAACGCATAACGGATCACGCATAACGCATAATGCATAACGCATAAAGCATAACGCATAACGCATAACGCATAACGCATAACGCATAACGCATAACGTATAACTCATAACGCATAACGCATAAAGCATAACGCATAACGCATAACGCATAACGCATAACGTATAACGCATAACGCATAACACATAACGCATAACGCATAACGCATAACGTATAACGCATAACGCATAACGCATAACGCATAACGCATAACCATAACGCATAACGCATAACCCATAACGCATAACGCATAACGCATGACGTATAACGCATAACGCATACCGTATAACGCATAACGCATAACGCATAACGCATAACGTATAACGCGTAACGCATACCGTATAACGCATAACGCATAACGCAAACGTATAGCGCACAACGCATAATGCATAAACCATAACCCATACTTCATAACGCATAACGCATAATGCACAACTCATAACGAACACCGGAAAACCCATAACGCCTAACGCATAACGGATCACGCATAACGCATAATGCATAACGCATAAAGCATAACGCATAACGCATAACGCATAACGCATAACGCATAACGCATAACGTATAACTCATAACGCATAACGCATAAAGCATAACGAACAACCCATAACGCATAATCCATAACGCATAACGCATAACGCATAACGCATAAAGTATAACGCATAACGCATAACGCATAACGCAAACTTATAGCGCACAACGCATAGCGCATAACGCATAACGCATAACGCATAACGCATAACGCATAACGCAAAACGCATAACGCATAACGCATAACGCACACCGTATAACGCATAACGCATAACGCATAACGCTTAAAGCATAACGCATAACGCATAACGCATAACGCAAACGTATAACGCATAACGCATAAAGCATAACGCATAAATCATAACCCATAACGCACAACGCATAACGCATAATGCACAACGCATAACGAATACCGCAAAACGCATAACGCATAACGCATAACGCATAACGCATAACTCATAACGCATAACGCATAACGCACACCGTATAACGCATAACGCATAACGCATAACGCATAACGCTTAAAGCATAACGCATAACGCATAACGCATAACGCAAACGTATAACGCATAACGCATAAAGCATAACGAACAACCCATAACGCATAATCCATAACGCATAACGCATAACGCATAACGCATAACATATAACGCATAACGCATAACGCATAACGCATAACCCCTAACGCAATAACGCATAACGCATTACGCATAAAGCATAACGCATAACGCATAACGCATAACGCATAACGCATAACGCATAACGCATAACGCATAACGCATAACGCATAACGCATAACGCATAACGCAAAACGCATAACGCATAAAGCATAACGCATAACGCATAACGCAAACGTATAACGCACAACGCATAACGCATAACGCATAACGCATAACGCATAACGTATAACGCATAACGCATAACGCATAACGCATAACGCATAACGCATAACCCCTAACGCATAACGCATAACGCATAACGCATAACGCATAACGCATAACGCATAACCATAACGCATAACGCATAACCCATAACGCATAACGCATAACGTATAACGCATAACGCATACCGTATAACGCATAACGCATAACGCATAACGCATAACGCATAACGTATAACGCGTAACGCATACCGTATAACGCATAACGCATAACGCATAACGCATACCGTATAACGCATAACGCATAACGCATAACACAAACGTATAACGCACAAAGCATAACGTGTAACTCATAACGCATAACGCATAAAGCATAACGCATAACGCATAACGCATAACGCATAACGCATAACGCATAACATATAACGCATAACGCATAACGCATAACCCCTAACGCAATAACGCATAAAGCATAACGTGTAACTCATACCGCATAACGCATAAAGCATAACGCATAACGCATAACGCATAACGCATATCGCATAACGCATAACGCATAACGCAAACGTATAACGCACAACGCATAGCGCATAACGCATAACGCATAAAGCATAACGCATAACGCATAACGCATAACGCATAACGCATAACGCATAACGCATAACGCATAACGCATAACGCATAACGCATAACGCATAACATATAACGCATAACGCATAACGCATAACCCCTAACGCAATAACGCATAAAGCATAACGTGTAACTCATACCGCATAACGCATAACGCATAACGCATAACGCAAACTTATAGCGCACAACGCATAGCGCATAACGCATAACGCATAAAGCATAACGCATAACGCATAACGCATAACGCATAACGCATAACGCATAACGCATAACGTATAACGCATAACGCATAACGCATAACGCATAACGCATAACGCATAACGTATAACGCATAACGCATAACGCATAACGCATAACCATAACGCATAACGCATAACCCATAACGCATAACGCATAACGCATAACGTATAACGCATAACGCATACCGTATAACGCATAACGCATAACGCATAACGCATAACGCATAACGTATAACGCGTAACGCATACCGTATAACGCATAACGCATAACGCAAACGTATAGCGCACAACGCATAATGCATAAACCATAACCCATACTTCATAACGCATAACGCATAATGCACAACTCATAACGAACACCGGAAAACCCATAACGCCTAACGCATAACGGATCACGCATAACGCATAATGCATAACGCATAAAGCATAACGCATAACGCATAACGCATAACGCATAACGCATAACGCATAACGTATAACTCATAACGCATAACGCATAAAGCATAACGCATAACGCATAACGCATAACGTATAACGCATAACGCATAACGCATAACGCATAACGCATAACGCATAACGTATAACGCATAACGCATAACGCATAACGCATAACGCATAACCATAACGCATAACGCATAACCCATAACGCATAACGCATAACGCATAACGTATAACGCATAACGCATACCGTATAACGCATAACGCATAACGCATAACGCATAACGCATAACGTATAACGCGTAACGCATACCGTATAACGCATAACGCATAACGCAAACGTATAGCGCACAACGCATAATGCATAAACCATAACCCATACTTCATAACGCATAACGCATAATGCACAACTCATAACGAACACCGGAAAACCCATAACGCCTAACGCATAACGGATCACGCATAACGCATAATGCATAACGCATAAAGCATAACGCATAACGCATAACCCATAACGCATAACGCATAACGCATAACGTATAACTCATAACGCATAACGCATAAAGCATAACGAACAACCCATAACGCATAATCCATAACGCATAACGCATAACGCATAACGCATAAAGTATAACGCATAACGCATAACGCATAACGCAAACTTATAGCGCACAACGCATAGCGCATAACGCATAACGCATAACGCATAACGCATAACGCATAACGCAAAACGCATAACGCATAAAGCATAACGCATAACGCATAACGCAAACGTATAACGCACAACGCATAACGCATAATGCATAACGCATAACGTATAACGCATAACGCATAACGCATAACGGATCACGCATAACGCATAATGCATAACGCATAAAGCATAACGCATAACGCATAACGCATAACGCATAACCCCTAACGCAATAACGCATAACGCATAACGCATAACGCATAACGCAAAACGCAGAACGCATACCGTATAACGCATAACGCATAACGCATAACGCAAACGTATAACGCACAACGCATAACTCATAACGCATAACGCATAACGCATAACGCATAACGCATAACGTATAACGCATAACGCATACCGTATAACGCCTAACGCATAACGGATCACGCATAACGCATAATGCATAACGCATAAAGCATAACGCATAACGCATAACGAATACCGTATAACGCGTAACGCATAACGCATAACGCATAACGCATAACGCATAACGCATAACGCATAACGCATAAAGCATAACGCATAACGCATAACGCATAACGCATATCGCATAACGCATAACGCATAACGCAAACGTATAACGCACAACGCATAGCGCATAACGCATAACGCATAAAGCATAACGCATAACGCATAACGCATAACGCATAACGCATAACGCATAACGCATAACGCATAACGCATAACGCATAACGCATAACATATAACGCATAACGCATAACGCATAACCCCTAACGCAATAACGCATAAAGCATAACGTGTAACTCATACCGCATAACGCATAACGCATAACGCATAACGCAAACTTATAGCGCACAACGCATAGCGCATAACGCATAACGCATAAAGCATAACGCATAACGCATAACGCATAACGCATAACGCATAACGCATAACGCATAACGTATAACGCATAACGCATAACGCATAACGCATAACGCATAACGCATAACGTATAACGCATAACGCATAACGCATAACGCATAACGCATAACCATAATGCATAACGCATAACCCATAACGCATAACGCATAACGCATAACGTATAACGCATAACGCATACCGTATAACGCATAACGCATAACGCATAACGCATAACGCATAACGTATAACGCGTAACGCATACCGTATAACGCATAACGCATAACGCAAACGTATAGCGCACAACGCATAATGCATAAACCATAACCCATACTTCATAACGCATAACGCATAATGCACAACTCATAACGAACACCGGAAAACCCATAACGCCTAACGCATAACGGATCACGCATAACGCATAATGCATAACGCATAAAGCATAACGCATAACGCATAACGCATAACGCATAACGCATAACGCATAACGCATAACGTATAACTCATAACGCATAACGCATAAAGCATAACGCATAACGCATAACGCATAACGTATAACGCATAACGCATAACGCATAACGCATAACGCATAACGCATAACGTATAACGCATAACGCATAACGCATAACGCATAACGCATAACGCATAACCATAACGCATAACGCATAACCCATAACGCATAACGCATAACGCATAACGTATAACGCATAACGCATACCGTATAACGCATAACGCATAACGCATAACGCATAACGCATAACGTATAACGCGTAACGCATACCGTATAACGCATAACGCATAACGCAAACGTATAGCGCACAACGCATAATGCATAAACCATAACCCATACTTCATAACGCATAACGCATAATGCACAACTCATAACGAACACCGGAAAACCCATAACGCCTAACGCATAACGGATCACGCATAACGCATAATGCATAACGCATAAAGCATAACGCATAACGCATAACGCATAACGCATAACGCATAACGCATAACGTATAACGCATAACGCATAACGCATAAAGCATAACGAACAACCCATAACGCATAATCCATAACGCATAACGCATAACGCATAACGCATAAAGTATAACGCATAACGCATAACGCATAACGCAAACTTATAGCGCACAACGCATAGCGCATAACGCATAACGCATAACGCATAACGCATAACGCATAACGCAAAACGCATAACGCATAAAGCATAACGCATAACGCATAATGCAAACGTATAACGCACAACGCATAACGCATAATGCATAACGCATAACGTATAACGCATAACGCATAACGCATAACGGATCACGCATAACGCATAATGCATAACGCATAAAGCATAACGCATAACGCATAACGCATAACGCATAACCCCTAACGCAATAACGCATAACGCATAACGCATAACGCATAACGCAAAACGCAGAACGCATACCGTATAACGCATAACGCATAACGCATAACGCAAACGTATAACGCACAACGCATAACTCATAACGCATAACGCATAACGCATAACGCATAACGCATAACGTATAACGCATAACGCATACCGTATAACGCCTAACGCATAACGGATCACGCATAACGCATAATGCATAACGCATAAAGCATAACGCATAACGCATAACGAATACCGTATAACGCGTAACGCATAACGCATAACGCATAACGCATAACGCATAACGCATAACGCATAACGCATAACGCATAACGTATAACGCATAACGCATAACGCATATCGCATAACGCATAACGCATAACGCAAACGTATAACGCACAACGCATAACGCATAACGTATACGGTATAACGCATAATGCATAACGTATAACGCAAACGTATAACGCACAACGCATAACGCATACCGCATAACGCATAACGCATAACGCATAACGCATAACGCATAACGCATAACGCATAACGCATAACGCATAACGCATAACCCCTAACGCAATAACGCATAACGCATTACGCATAAAGCATAACGTGTAACTCATACCGCATAACGCATAAAGCATAACGCATAACGCATAACGCATAACGCATAACGCATAACGCATAACGCATAACCCCTAACGCAATAACGCATAACGCATAACGCATAACGCATAACGCAAAACGCATAACGTTAACGCATAACCCATAACGCATAAGGCTTGATGCATGACGCATATCGCATATCGCATAACGCATAAGGCTTGATGCATGACGCATATCGCATAACGCATAAGGCATAACGCATAATACATAACGTATAACGCATTATGCATAACCCATAACCCTTAACGCATAACGCATAACGCATAACGTGTAACTCATACCGCATAACGCATAAAGCATAACGCATAACGCATAACGCATAACGCATATCGCATAACGCATAACGCATAACGCAAACGTATAACGCACAACGCATAACGCATAACGCATAACGCATAACATATAACGCATAACGCATAACCCCTAACGCAATAACGCATTACGCATAAAGCATAACGTGTAACTCATACCGCATAACGCATAAAGCATAACGCATAACGCATAACGCATATCGCATAACGCATAACGCATAACGCATAACGCAAACGTATAACGAACAACGCATAACGCATAACGCATAACGCATAACATATAACGCATAACGCATAACGCATAACGCATAACGCATAACGCATAACGCATAACGCATAACGCATAACGCATAACGCATAACGCATAACGCATAACGCATAACCCCTAACGCAATAACGCATAACGTATAATGCATAACGCATACCGTATAACGCCTAACGCATAACGGATCACGCATAACGCATAATGCATAACGCATAAAGCATAACGCATAACGCATAACGAATACCGTATAACGCGTAACGCATAACGCATAACGCATAACGCATAACGCATAACGCATAACGCATAACGCATAACGCATAACGTATAACGCATAACGCATAACGCATAACGCATAACGCATAACGCATAACGCATAACGCATAACGCATAACGCATAACGCATAACGCATAACGCATAACGCATAACGCATAACGCATAACGCATTTCGCATAACGCATAACGCATAACGCAAACGTATAACGCACAACGCATAACGCATAACGTATACGGTATAACGCATAATGCATAACGTATAACGCAAACGTATAACGCACAACGCATAACGCATACCGCATAACGCATAACGCATAACGCATAACGCATAACGCATAACGCATAACGCATAACGCATAACGCATAACGCATAACGCATAACGCATAACCCCTAACGCAATAACGCATAACGCATTACGCATAAAGCATAACGTGTAACTCATACCGCATAACGCATAAAGCATAACGCATAACGCATAACGCATAACGCATAACGCATAACGCATAACGCATAACCCCTAACGCAATAACGCATAACGCATAACGCATAACGCATAACGCATAACGCAAAACGCATAACGTTAACGCATAACCCATAACGCATAAGGCTTGATGCATGACGCATATCGCATATCGCATAACGCATAAGGCTTGATGCATGACGCATATCGCATAACGCATAAGGCATAACGCATAATACATAACGTATAACGCATTATGCATAACCCATAACCCTTAACGCATAACGCATAACGCATAATGCACAACGCTTAACGAATACCGCAGATCGCATAACGCCTAACGCATAACGGATCACGCATGACGCATAAAGCATAACGCATAACGCATAACGCATAACGCATAACGCTTAAAGCATAACGCATAACGCATAACGCATAACGCAAACGTATAACGCCCAAAGCATAAAGCATAACGCATAACGCATAACGCATATCGCATAACGCATAAATCATAACCCATAACGCCCAACGCATAACGCATAATGCACAACGCATAACGAATACCGCAAAACGCATAACGCATAACGCATAACGCATAACGCATAACGCATAACGCATAACGCATAACGCATAACGCATAACGCATAACGCATAACGCATAACGCATAACGCATAACGCATAACGCATAACGCATAACGCATATCGCATAACGCATAACGCATAACGCATAACGCATAACGCATAACGCATAACGCATAACGCATAACGCATAACGCATAACGCATAACGCACAACGCATAACGCATACCGCATAACGCATAACGCATAACGCATAACGCATAACGCATAACGCATAACGCATAACGCATAACGCATAACGCATAACGCATAACGCATAACGCATAACCCCTAACGCAATAACGCATAACGCATTACGCATAAAGCATAACGTGTAACTCATACCGCATAACGCATAAAGCATAACGCATAACGCATAACGCATAACGCATAACGCATATCGCATAACCCCTAACGCAATAACGCATAACGCATAACGCATAACGCATAACGCATAACGCAAAACGCATAACGTTAACGCATAACCCATAACGCATAAGGCTTGATGCATGACGCATATCGCATATCGCATAACGCATAAGGCTTGATGCATGACGCATATCGCATAACGCATAAGGCATAACGCATAATACATAACGTATAACGCATTATGCATAACCCATAACCCTTAACGCATAACGCATAACGCATAACGTGTAACTCATACCGCATAACGCATAAAGCATAACGCACAACGCATAACGCATAACGCATATCGCATAACGCATAACGCATAACGCAAACGTATAACGCACAACGCATAACGCATAACGCATAACGCATAACATATAACGCATAACGCATAACCCCTAACGCAATAACGCATAACGCATTACGCATAAAGCATAACGTGTAACTCATACCGCATAACGCATAAAGCATAACGCATAACGCATAACGCATAACGCATATCGCATAACGCATAACTCATAACGCATAACGCAAACGTATAACGCACAACGCATAACGCATAACGCATAACGCATAACATATAACGCATAACGCATAACGCATAACGCATAACGCATAACGCATAACGCATAACGCATAACGCATAACGCATAACGCATAATGCATAACGCATAAAGCATAACGCATAACGCATAACGAATACCGTATAACGCGTAACGCATAACGCATAACGCATAACGCATAACGCATAACGCATAACGCATAACGCATAACGTATACGGTATAACGCATAATGCATAACGTATAACGCAAACGTATAACGCACAACGCATAACGCATACCGCATAACGCATAACGCATAACGCATAACGCATAACGCATAACGCATAACGCATAACGCATAACCCCTAACGCAATAACGCATAACGCATTACGCATAAAGCATAACGTGTAAGTCATACCGCATAACGCATAAATCATAACGCATAACGCATAACGCATAACGCATAACGCATAACGCATAACCCCTAACGCAATAACGCATAACGCATAACGCATAACGCATAACGCATAACGCAAAACGCATAACGTTAACGCATAACCCATAACGCATAAGGCTTGATGCATGACGCATATCGCATATCGCATAACGCATAAGGCTTGATGCATGACGCATATCGCATAACCCATAAGGCATAACGCATAATACATAACGTATAACGCATTATGCATAACCCATAACCCTTAACGCATAACGCATAACGCATAATGCACAACGCTTAACGAATACCGCAGATCGCATAACGCCTAACGCATAACGGATCACGCATGACGCATAAAGCATAACGCATAACGCATAACGCATAACGCATAACGCATAACGCTTAAAGCATAACGCATAACGCATAACGCATAACGCAAACGTATAACGCCCAACGCATAAAACATAACGCATAACGCATAAAGCATATCGCATAACGCATAAATCATAACCCATAACGCCCAACGCATAACGCATAATGCACAACGCATAACGAATACCGCAAAACGTATAACGCATAACGCATAACGCATAACGCATAACGCATAACTCATAACGCATAACGCATAACGCATAACGCATAACGCACACCGTATAAGGCATAACGCATAACGCATAACGCATATCGCATAACGCATAACGCATAATGCATAGCGCATAAAGCGTAACGCATAACGCATAAATCATAACGCATAACGCATAACGTGTAACTCATACCGCATAACGCATAAAGCATAACGCATAACGCATAACGCATAACGCATATCGCATAACGCATAACACATAACGCAAACGTATAACGCACAACGCATAACGCATAACGCATAACGCATAACATATAACGCATAACGCATAACGCATAACCCCTAACGCAATAACGCATAACGCATTACGCATAAAGCATAACGTGTAACTCATACCGCATAACGCATAAAGCATAACGCATAACGCATAACGCATAACGCATAACGCATATCGCATAACGCATAACGCATAACGCAAACGTATAACGCACAACGCATAACGCATAACGCATAACGCATAACATATAACGCATAACGCATAACGCATAACGCATAACGCATAACGCATAACGCATAACCCCTAACGCAATAACGCATAACGCATTACGCATAAAGCATAACGTGTAACTCATACCGCATAACGCATAAAGCATAACGCATAACGCATAACGCATAACGCATATCGCATAACGCATAACGCATAACGCAAACGTATAACGCACAACGTATAACGCATAACGCATAACGCATAACGCATAACGCATAACGCAAAACGCATAACGTTAACGCATAACCCATAACGCATAAGGCTTGATGCATGACGCATATCGCATATCGCATAACGCATAAGGCTTGATGCATGACGCATATCGCATAACGCATAAGGCATAACGCATAACGCAAACGTATAACGCCCAACGCATAAAGCATAACGAACAACCCATAACGCATAATCAATAACGCATAACGCATAACGCATAACGCATAACGCATAACGCATAACGCATAAAGTATAACGCATAACGCATAACGCATAACGCATAATGCACAACGCTTAACGAATACCGCAGATCGCATAACGCCTAACGCATAACGGATCACGCATGACGCATAAAGCATAACGCATAACGCATAACGCATAACGCATAACGCATAACGCATAACGCATATCGCATAACGCATAAATCATAACCCATAACGCACAAAGCATAACGCATAATGCACAACGCATAACGAATACCGCAAAATGCATAACGCATAACGCATAACGCATAACGCATAACGCATAACGCATAACGCATAACTCATAACGCATAACGCATAACGCATAACGCACACCGTATAACGCATAACGCATAACGCATAACGCTTAAAGCATAACGCATAACGCATAACGCATAACGCAAACGTATAACGCCCAACGCATAAAGCATAACGCATAACGCATAACGCATAACGCATATCGCATAACGCATAAATCATAACCCATAACGCACAACGCATGACGCATAATGCACAACGCATAACGAATACCGCAAAACGCATAACGCATAACGCATAACGCATAACGCATAACGCACACCGTATAACGCATAACGCATAACGCATAACGCATAACGCATATCGCATAACGCATATCGCATAACGCATAACGCATAACGCAAACGTATAACGCACAACGCATAACGCATAACGCATAACGCATAACGCATATCGCATAACGCATAAATCATAACCCATAACGCACAACGCATAACGCATAATGCACAACGCATAACGAATACCGCAAAACGCATAACGCAGAACGCATAACGCATAACGCATAACGCACACCGTATAACGCATAACGCATAACGCATAACGCATATCGCATAACGCATATCGCATAACGCATAACGCATAACGCAAATGTATAACGCACAACGCATAACGCATAACGCATAACGCATAACATATAACGCATAACGCATAAAGCGTAACGCATAACGCATAAATCATAACGCATAACGCATAACGTGTAACTCATACCGCATAACGCATAAAGCATAACGCATAACGCATAACGCATAACGCATAACGCATAACGCATAACGCATAACGCAAACGTATAACGCACAACGCATAACGCATAACGCATTACGCATAACATATAACGCATAACGCATAACCCCTAACGCAATAACGCATAACGCATTACGCATAAAGCATAACGTGTAACTCATACCGCATAACGCATAAAGCATAACGCATAACGCATAACGCATAACGCATATCGCATAACGCATAACGCATAACGCAAACGTATAACGCACAACGCATAACGCATAACGCATAACGCATAACATATAACGCATAACGCATAACGCATAACGCATAACGCATAACGCATAACGCATAACGCATAACGCATAACGCATAACCCCTAACGCAATAACGCATAACGCATTACGCATAAAGCATAACGTGTAACTCATACCGCATAACGCATAAAGCATAACGCATAACGCATAACGCATAACGCATATCGCATAACGCATAACGCATAACGCAAACGTATAACGCACAACGTATAACGCATAACGCATAACATATAACGCATAACGCATAACGCATAACGCATAACACATAACGCATAACGCATAACGCATAACGCATAACGCAAAACGCATAACGTTAACGCATAACCCATAACGCATAAGGCTTGATGCATGACGCATATCGCATATCGCATAACGCATAAGGCTTGATGCATGACGCATATCGCATAACGCATAAGGCATAACGCATAACGCAAACGTATAACGCCCAACGCATAAAGCATAACGAACAACCCATAACGCATAATCCATAACGCATAACGCATAACGCATAACGCATAACGCATAACGCATAACGCATAACGCATAACGCATAACGCATAACGCATAACGCATAACGCATAATGCACAACGCCTAACGAATACCGCAGATCGCATAACGCCTAACGCATAACGGATCACGCATGACGCATAAAGCATAACGCATAACGCATAACGCATAACGCATAACGCATAACGCATATCGCATAACGCATAAATCATAACCCATAACGCACAACGCATAACGCATAATGCACAACGCATAACGAATACCGCAAAACGCATAACGCATAACGCATAACGCATAACGCATAATGCATAACGCATAACGCATAACGCATAACGCATAACGCATAACGCACACCGTATAACGCATAACGCATAACGCATAACGCTTAAAGCATAACGCATAACGCATAACGCATAACGCAAACGTATAACGCCCAACGCATAAAGCATAACGCATAACGCATAACGCATATCGCATAACGCATAAATCATAACCCATAACGCACAACGCATAACGCATAATGCACAACGCATAACGAATACCGCAAAACGCATAACGCATAACGCATAACGCATAACGCATAACGCATAACGCATAGCGCATAACGCATATCGCATAACGCATAACGCATAACGCAAACGTATAACGCACAACGCATAACGCATAACGTATAACGCATAACGCATAACGCAAACGTATAACGCACAACGCATAACGCATAACGCATTACGCATAACATATAACGCATAACGCATAACCCCTAACGCAATAACGCATAACGCATTACGCATAAAGCATAACGTGTAACTCATACCGCATAACGCATAAAGCATAACGCATAACGCATAACGCATAACGCATATCGCATAACGCATAACGCATAACGCAAACGTATAACGCACAACGCATAACGCATAACGCATAACGCATAACATATAACGCATAACGCATAACGCATAACGCATAACGCATAACGCATAACGCATAACGCATAACGCATAACCCCTAACGCAATAACGCATAACGCATTACGCATAAAGCATAACGTGTAACTCATACCGCATAACGCATAAAGCATAACGCATAACGCATAACGCATAACGCATATCGCATAACGCATAACGCATAACGCAAACGTATAACGCACAACGTATAACGCATAACGCATAACATATAACGCATAACGCATAACGCATAACGCATAACACATAACGCATAACGCATAACGCATAACGCATAACGCAAAACGCATAACGTTAACGCATAACCCATAACGCATAAGGCTTGATGCATGACGCATATCGCATATCGCATAACGCATAAGGCTTGATGCATGACGCATATCGCATAACGCATAAGGCATAACGCATAACGCAAACGTATAACGCCCAACGCATAAAGCATAACGAACAACCCATAACGCATAATCCATAACGCATAACGCATAACGCATAACGCATAACGCATAACGCATAACGCATAACGCATAAAGTATAACGCATAACGCATAACGCATAACGCATAATGCACAACGCCTAACGAATACCGCAGATCGCATAACGCCTAACGCATAACGGATCACGCATGACGCATAAAGCATAACGCATAACGCATAACGCATAACGCATAACGCATATCGCATAACGCATAAATCATAACCCATAACGCACAACGCATAACGCATAATGCACAACGCATAACGAATACCGCAAAACGCATAACGCATAACGCATAACGCATAACGCATAATGCATAACGCATAACTCATAACGCATAACGCATAACGCATAACGCACACCGTATAACGCATAACGCATAACGCATAACGCTTAAAGCATAACGCATAACGCATAACGCATAACGCAAACGTATAACGCCCAACGCATAAAGCATAACGCATAACGCATAACGCATATCGCATAACGCATAAATCATAACCCATAACGCACAACGCATAACGCATAATGCACAACGCATAACGAATACCGCAAAACGCATAACGCATAACGCATAACGCATAACGCATAACGCATAACGCACACCGTATAACGCATAACGCATAACGCATAACGCATATCGCATAACGCATAACGCATAACGCATAAAGCGTAACGCATAACGCATAAATCATAACGCATAACGCATAACGCATAACGCATACCGTATAACGCAAACGCATAACGCATAACGCATAACGCATAACGCATAACGCATAACGCATAACGCATAACGCATAATGGATCACGCATAACGCATAATGCATAACGCATAAAGCATAACGCATAACGCATAACGCATAACGCATAACCCCTAACGCAATAACGCATAATGCATAACGCATAAAGCATAACGCATAACGCATAACGAATACCGTATAACGCATAACGCATAACGCATAACGCATATCGCATAACGCATAACGCATAGCGCAAACGTATAACGCACAACGCATAACGCATAACGCATAACGCATAACGCATAACGCATATCGCATAACGCATAACGCATAACGCATAAAGCGTAACGCATAACGCATAAATCATAACGCATAACGCATAACGCATAACGCATACCGTATAACGCAAACGCATAACGCATAACGCATAACGCATAACGCATAACGCATAACGCATAACGCATAATGGATCACGCATAACGCATAATGCATAACGCATAAAGCATAACGCATAACGCATAACGCATAACGCATAACCCCTAACGCAATAACGCATAATGCATAACGCATAAAGCATAACTCATAACGCATAACGCATAACGCATAACGCATAACGCAAAACGCATAACGCATAAAGCATAACGCATAACGCATAATGCAAACGTATAACGCACAACGCATAACGCATAATGCATAACGCATAACGTATAACGCATAACGCATAACGCATAACGCATAATGGATCACGCATAACGCATAATGCATAACGCATAAAGCATAACGCATAACGCATAACGCATAACGCATAACCCCTAACGCAATAACGCATAACGCATAACGCATAACGCATAACGTATAACGCATAACGCATACCGTATAACGCCTAACGCATAACGGATCACGCATAACGCATAATGCATAACGCATAAAGCATAACGCATAACGCATAACGAATACCGTATAACGCATAACGCATAACGCATAACGCATATCGCATAACGCATAACGCATAGCGCAAACGTATAACGCACAACGCATAACGCATAACGCATAACGCATAACGCATAACATATAACGCATAACGCATAACGCATAACGCATAACGCATAACGCATAACGCATAACGCATATCGCATAACGCATAAATCATAACCCATAACGCACAACGCATAACGCATAATGCACAACGCATAACGAATACCGCAAAACGCATAACGCATAACGCATAACGCATAACGCATAACGCATAAGCATAACTCATAACGCATAACGCATAACGCATAACGCATAACGCAAAACGCATAACGCATAAAGCATAACGCATAACGCATAATGCAAACGTATAACGCACAACGCATAACGCATAATGCATAACGCATAACGTATAACGCATAACGCATAACGCATACCGCATAACGGATCACGCATAACGCATTATGCATAACGCATAAAGCATAACGCATAACGCATAACGCATAACCCATAACGCATAAGGCTTGATGCATGACGCATATCGCATATCGCATAACGCATAAGGCTTGATGCATGACGCATATCGCATAACGCATAAGGCATAACGCATAACGCAAACGTATAACGCCCAACGCATAAAGCATAACGAACAACCCATAACGCATAATCCATAACGCATAACGCATAACGCATAACGCATAACGCATAACGCATAACGCATAACGCATAACGCATAACGCATAACGCATAACGCATAACGCATAATGCACAACGCCTAACGAATACCGCAGATCGCATAACGCCTAACGCATAACGGATCACGCATGACGCATAAAGCATAACGCATAACGCATAACGCATAACGCATAACGCATAACGCATATCGCATAACGCATAAATCATAACCCATAACGCACAACGCATAACGCATAATGCACAACGCATAACGAATACCGCAAAACGCATAACGCATAACGCATAACGCATAACGCATAATGCATAACGCATAACTCATAACGCATAACGCATAACGCACACCGTATAACGCATAACGCATAACGCATAACGCTTAAAGCATAACGCATAACGCATAACGCATAACGCAAACGTATAACGCCCAACGCATAAAGCATAACGCATAACGCATAACGCATATCGCATAACGCATAAATCATAACCCATAACGCACAACGCATAACGCATAATGCACAACGCATAACGAATACCGCAAAACGCATAACGCATAACGCATAACGCATAACGCATAACGCATAACGCACACCGTATAACGCATAACGCATAACGCATAACGCATATCGCATAACGCATAACGCATAACGCATAAAGCGTAACGCATAACGCATAAATCATAACGCATAACGCATAACGCATAACGCATACCGTATAACGCAAACGCATAACGCATAACGCATAACGCATAACGCATAACGCATAACGCATAACGCATAACGCATAACGCATAACGCATAACGCATAACGCATAACGCATAACGCATAACGCATAACGCATAACGCATAGCGCATAACGCATATCGCATAACGCATAACGCATAACGCAAACGTATAACGCACAACGCATAACGCATAACGTATACGGTATAACGCATAATGCATAACGTATAACGCAAACGTATAACGCACAACGCATAACGCATACCGCATAACGCATAACGCATAACGCATAACGCATAACGCATAACGCATAACCCCTAACGCAATAACGCATAAAGCATTACGCATAAAGCATAACGTGTAACTCATACCGCATAACGCATAAAGCATAACGCATAACGCATAACGCATAACGCATAACGCATATCGCATAACGCCTAACGCATAACGGATCACGCATGACGCATAAAGCATAACGCATAACGCATAACGCATAACGCATAACGCATAACGCATATCGCATAACGCATAAATCATAACCCATAACGCACAACGCATAACGCATAATGCACAACGCATAACGAATACCGCAAAACGCATAACGCATAACGCATAACGCATAACGCATAAGCATAACTCATAACGCATAACGCATAACGCATAACGCATAACGCAAAACGCATAACGCATAAAGCATAACGCATAACGCATAATGCAAACGTATAACGCACAACGCATAACGCATAATGCATAACGCATAACGTATAACGCATAACGCATAACGCATAACGCATAACGGATCACGCATAACGCATAATGCATAACGCATAAAGCATAACGCATAACGCATAACGCATAACGCATAACCCCTAACGCAATAACGCATAACGCATAACGCATAACGCATAACGTATAACGCATAACGCATACCGTATAACGCCTAACGCATAACGGATCACGCATAACGCATAATGCATAACGCATAAAGCATAACGCATAACGCATAACGAATACCGTATAACGCATAACGCATAACGCATAACGCATATCGCATAACGCATAACGCATAGCGCAAACGTATAACGCACAACGCATAACGCATAACGCATAACGCATAACGCATAACATATAACGCATAACGCATAACGCATAACGCATAACGCATAACGCATAACGCATAACGCATATCGCATAACGCATAAATCATAACCCATAACGCACAACGCATAACGCATAATGCACAACGCATAACGAATACCGCAAAACGCATAACGCATAACGCATAACGCATAACGCATAAGCATAACTCATAACGCATAACGCATAACGCATAACGCATAACGCAAAACGCATAACGCATAAAGCATAACGCATAACGCATAATGCAAACGTATAACGCACAACGCATAACGCATAATGCATAACGCATAACGTATAACGCATAACGCATAACGCATACCGCATAACGGATCACGCATAACGCATTATGCATAACGCATAAAGCATAACGCATAACGCATAACGCATAACGCATAACCCCTAACGCAATAACGCATAACGCATAACGCATAACGCATAACGTATAACGCATAACGCATACCGTATAACGCCTAACGCATAACGGATCACGCATAACGCATAATGCATAACGCATAAAGCATAACGCATAACGCATAACGAATACCGTATAACGCATAACGCATAACGCATAACGCATATCGCATAACGCATAACGCATAGCGCAAACGTATAACGCACAACGCATAACGCATAACGCATAACGCATAACATATAACGCATAACGCATAACGCATAACGCATAACCCATAACGCATAACGCATAACGCATAACGCATAACGCATAACGCATAACGCATAACGCATAACGCATAAAGCATAACGCATAACGCATAACGCATAACGCATAACGCATAACGCATAACGCATAACGCATAACGCATAAATCATAACCCATAACGCACAACGCATAACGCATAATGCACAACGCATAACGAATACCGCAAAACGCATAACGCATAACGCATAAGCATAACTCATAACGCATAACGCATAACGCACACCGTATAACGCATAACGCATAACGCATAACGCATATCGCCTAACGCATAAATCATAACCCATAACGCATAACGCATAATGCACAACGCATAACGAATACCGCAAAACGCATAACGCATAACGCATAACGCATAACGCATAACGCATAACGCATAACTCATAACGCATAACGCATAACGCACACCGTATAACGCATAACGCATAACGCATAACGCTTAAAGCATAACGCATAACGCATAACGCATAACGCAAACGTATAACGCCCAACGCATAAAGCATAACGCATAACGCATAACGCATATCGCATAAGGCATAAATCATAACCCATAACGCACAACGCATAACGCATAATGCACAACGCATAACGAATACCGCAAAACGCATAACGCATAACGCATAACGCATAACGCATAACGCACACCGTATAACGCATAACGCATAACGCATAACGCATATCGCATAACGCATAACGCATAATGCATAACGCATAAAGCGTAACGCATAACGCATAAATCATAACGCATAACGCATAACCCATAACGCACAACGCATAACGCATAATGCACAACGCATAACGAATACCGCAAAACGCATAACGCATAACGCATAACGCATAACGCATAAGCATAACTCATAACGCATAACGCATAACGCATAACGCATAACGCAAAACGCATAACGCATAAAGCATAACGCATAACGCATAATGCAAACGTATAACGCACAACGCATAACGCATAATGCATAACGCATAACGTATAACGCATAACGCATAACGCATACCGCATAACGGATCACGCATAACGCATTATGCATAACGCATAAAGCATAACGCATAACGCATAACGCATAACGCATAACCCCTAACGCAATAACGCATAACGCATAACGCATAACGCATAACGTATAACGCATAACGCATACCGTATAACGCCTAACGCATAACGGATCACGCATAACGCATAATGCATAACGCATAAAGCATAACGCATAACGCATAACGCATAACGCATAACGCATAACGCATAACGCATAACGCATAACGCATAACGCATAACGCATAACGCATAACGCATAACGCATAACGCATAACGCATAACGCATAACGCATAACGCATAACGCATAACGCATAACGCATAGCGCATAACGCATATCGCATAACGCATAACGCATAACGCAATCGTATAACGCACAACGCATAACGCATAACGTATACGGTATAACGCATAATGCATAACGTATAACGCAAACGTATAACGCACAACGCATAACGCATACCGCATAACGCATAACGCATAACGCATAACGCATAACGCATAACGCATAACCCCTAACGCAATAACGCATTACGCATAAAGCATAACGTGTAACTCATACCGCATAACGCATAAAGCATAACGCATAACGCATAACGCATAACGCATAACGCATAACGCCTAACGCATAACGTATCACGCATGACGCATAAAGCATAACGCATAACGCATAACGCATAACGCATAACGCATATCGCATAACGCATAACGCATAGCGCAAACGTATAACGCACAACGCATAACGCATAACGCATAACGCATAACGCATAACATATAACGCATAACGAATACCGTATAACGCATAACGCATAACGCATAACGCATATCGCATAACGCATTACGCATAGCGCAAACGTATAACGCACAACGCATAACGCATAACGCATAACGCATAACATATAACGCATAACGCATAACGCATAACGCATAACGCATAACGCATAACGCATAACGCATATCGCATAACGCATAAATCATAACCCATAACGCACAACGCATAACGCATAATGCACAACGCATAACGAATACCGCAAAACGCATAACGCATAACGCATAACGCATAACGCATAAGCATAACTCATAACGCATAACGCATAACGCATAACGCATAACGCAAAACGCATAACGCATAAAGCATAACGCATAACGCATAATGCAAACGTATAACGCACAACGCATAACGCATAATGCATAACGCATAACGTATAACGCATAACGCATAACGCATACCGCATAACGGATCACGCATAACGCATTATGCATAACGCATAAAGCATAACGCATAACGCATAACGCATAACGCATAACCCCTAACGCAATAACGCATAACGCATAACGCATAACGTATAACGCATAACGCATACCGTATAACGCCTAACGCATAACGGATCACGCATAACGCATAATGCATAACGCATAAAGCATAACGCATAACGCATAACGAATACCGTATAACGCATAACGCATAACGCATAACGCATAACGCATATCGCATAACGCATAACGCATAGCGCAAACGTATAACGCACAAGGCATAACGCATAACGCATAACGCATAACATATAACGCATAACGCATAACGCATAACGCATAACGCATAACGCATAACGCATAACGCATAACGCATAACGCATAACGCATAACGCATAAAGCATAACGCATAACGCATAACGCATAACGCATAACGCATAACGCATAACGCATAACGCATAACGCATAACGCATAACGCATAAAGCATAACGCATAACGCATAACGCATAACGCATAACGCATAACGCATAAAGCATAACCCCTAACGCAATAACGCATAACGCATAACGCATAAAACATAACGTGTAACTCATAACGCATAACGCATAAAGCATAACTCATAACGCATAACGCATAACGCATAACGCATAACGCATAACGCATAAGCATAACTCATAACGCATAACGCATAACGCATAACGCATAACGCAAAACGCAGAACGCATAAAGCATAACGCATAACGCATAATGCAAACGTATAACGCACAACGCATAACGCATAATGCATAACGCATAACGTATAACGCATAACGCATAACGCATAACGCATAATGGATCACGCATAACGCATAATGCATAACGCATAAAGCATAACGCATAACGCATAACGCATAACGCATAACCCCTAACGCAATAACGCATAACGCATAACGCATAACGCATAACGTATAAAGCATAACGCATACCGTATAACGCCTAACGCATAACGGATCACGCATAACGCATAATGCATAACGCATAAAGCATAACGCATAACGCATAACGAATACCGTATAACGCATAACGCATAACGCATAACGCATATCGCATAACGCATAACGCATAGCGCAAACGTATAACGCACAACGCATAACGCATAACGCATAACGCATAACGCATAACATATAACGCATAACGCATAACGCATAACGCATAACGCATAACGCATAACGCATAACGCATAACGCATAACGCATAAATCATAACCCATAACGCACAACGCATAACGCATAATGCACAACGCATAACGAATACCGCAAAACGCATAACGCATAACGCATAACGCATAACGCATAAGCATAACTCATAACGCATAACGCATAACGCATAACGCATAACGCAAAACGCATAACGCATAAAGCATAACGCATAACGCATAATGCAAACGTATAACGCACAACGCATAACGCATAATGCATAACGCATAACGTATAACGCATAACGCATAACCCATAACGCATAACGCATTATGCATAACGCATAAAGCATAACGCATAACGCATAACGCATAACGCATAACCCCTAACGCAATAACGCATAACGCATAACGCATAACGCATAACGTATAACGCATAACGCATACCGTATAACGCCTAACGCATAACGGATCACGCATAACGCATAATGCATAACGCATAAAGCATAACGCATAACGCATAACGAATACCGTATAACGCATAACGCATAACGCATAACGCATATCGCATAACGCATAACGCATAGCGCAAACGTATAACGCACAACGCATAACGCATAACGCATAAATCATAACGCATAACGCATAACGCATAACGCATACCGTATAACGCAAACGCATAACGCATAACGCATAACGCATAACGCATAACGCATAACGCATAACGCATAACGCATAACGCATAACGCATAACGCATAACGCATAACGCATAACGCATAACGCATAACGCATAACGCATAACGCATAACGCATAACGCATAACGCATAACGCATAGCGCATAACGCATATCGCATAACGCATAACGCATAACGCAATCGTATAACGCACAACGCATAACGCATAACGTATACGGTATAACGCATAATGCATAACGTATAACGCAAACGTATAACGCACAACGCATAACGCATACCGCATAACGCATAACGCATAACGCATAACGGATCACGCATAACGCATTATGCATAACGCATAAAGCATAACGCATAACGCATAACGCATAACGCATAACCCCTAACGCAATAACGCATAACGCATAACGCATAACGTATAACGCATAACGCATACCGTATAACGCCTAACGCATAACGGATCACGCATAACGCATAATGCATAACGCATAAAGCATAACGCATAACGCATAACGAATACCGTATAACGCATAACGCATAACGCATAACGCATATCGCATAACGCATAACGCATAGCGCAAACGTATAACGCACAACGCATAACGCATAACGCATAACGCATAACATATAACGCATAACGCATAACGCATAACGCATAACGCATAACGCATAACGCATAACGCATAACGCATAACGCATAACGCATAACGCATAAAGCATAACGCATAACGCATAACGCATAACGCATAACGCATAACGCATAACGCATAACGCATAACGCATAACGCATAACGCATAAAGCATAACGCATAACGCATAACGCATAACGCATAACGCATAACGCATAAAGCATAACCCCTAACGCAATAACGCATAACGCATAACGCATAAAACATAACGTGTAACTCATAACGCATAACGCATAAAGCATAACTCATAACGCATAACGCATAACGCATAACGCATAACGCATAACGCATATCGCATAACGCAAACGTATAGCGCACAACGCATAACGCATAAACCATAACCCATACTTCATAACGCATAACGAACACCGGAAAACACATAACGCCTAACGCCTAAGGGATCACGCATAACGCATAATGCATAACGCATAAAGCATAACGCATAACGCATAACGCATAACCCCTAACGCAATAACGCATAACGCATAACGCATAACGCATAACGCATAACGCATAACGCATAACCATAACGCATAACGCATAACCCATAACGCATAACGCATAACGTATAACGCATAACGCATAACGCATAACGCAAACGTATAACGCACAACGCATAACGCATAACGCATAACGCATAAAGCATAACGTGTAACTCATAACGCATAACGCATAAAGCATAACGCATAACGCATAACGCATAACGCATATCGCATAACGCATAACGCATAACGCAAACGTATAACGCACAACGCATAACGCATAACGCATAACGCATAACATATAACGCATAACGCATAACGCATAACGCATAACACATAACGCATAACGCATAACGCATAACGCATAACGCATAACGCATAACGCATAACGCATAACGCATAACGCATAACGCATAACCATAACGCATAACGCATAACCCATAACGCATAACGCATAACGCATAACGTATAACGCATAACGCATACCGTATAACGCATAACGCATAACGCATAACGCATAACGTATAACGCGTAACGCATACCGTATAACGCATAACGCATAACGCAAACGTATAGCGCACAACGCATAATGCATAAACCATAACCCATACTTCATAACGCATAACGCATAATGCACAACTCATAACGAACACCGGAAAACCCATAACGCCTAACGCATAACGGATCACGCATAACGCATAATGCATAACGCATAAAGCATAACGCATAACGCATAACGCATAACGCATAACGCATAACGCATAACGCATAACGCATAACGTATAACTCATAACGCATAACGCATAAAGCATAACGAACAACCAATAACGCATAATCCATAACGCATAACGCATAACGCAAAACGCATAAAGTATAACGCATAACGCATAACGCATAACGCAAACTTATAGCGCACAACGCATAGCGCATAACGCATAACGCATAACGCATAACGCATAACGCATAACGCATAACGCATAACGCATAAATCATAACCCATAACGCACAACGCATAACGCATAATGCACAACGCATAACGAATACCGCAAAACGCATAACGCATAACGCATAAGCATAACTCATAACGCATAACGCATAACGCACACCGTATAACGCATAACGCATAACGCATAACGCATATCGCATAACGCATAAATCATAACCCATAACGCATAACGCATAATGCACAACGCATAACGAATACCGCAAAACGCATAACGCATAACGCATAACGCATAACGCATAACGCATAACGCATAACTCATAACGCATAACGCATAACGCACACCGTATAACGCATAACGCATAACGCATAACGCTTAAAGCATAACGCATAACGCATAACGCATAACGCAAACGTATAACGCCCAACGCATAAAGCATAACGCATAACGCATAACGCATATCGCATAAGGCATAAATCATAACCCATAACGCACAACGCATAACGCATAATGCACAACGCATAACGAATACCGCAAAACGCATAACGCATAACGCATAACGCATAACGCATAACGCACACCGTATAACGCATAACGCATAACGCATAACGCATAACGCATATCGCATAACGCATAACGCATAATGCATAACGCATAAAGCGTAACGCATAACGCATAAATCATAACGCATAACGCATAACGCATAACGCATACCGTATAACGCAAACGCATAACGCATAACGCATAACGCATAACGCATAACGCATAACGCATAACGCATAACGCATAACGCATAACGCATAACGCATAACGCATAACGCATAACGCATAACGCATAACGCATAACGCATAACGCATAACGCATAACGCATAACGCATAGCGCATAACGCATATCGCATAACGCATAACGCATAACGCAATCGTATAACGCACAACGCATAACGCATAACGTATACGGTATAACGCATAATGCATAACGTATAACGCAAACGTATAACGCACAACGCATAACGCATACCGCATAACGCATAACGCATAACGCATAACGCATAACGCATAACGCATAACCCCTAACGCAATAACGCATTACGCATAAAGCATAACGTGTAACTCATACCGCATAACGCATAAAGCATAACGCATAACGCATAACGCATAACGCATATCGCATAACGCCTAACGCATAACGTATCACGCATGACGCATAAAGCATAACGCATAACGCATAACGCATAACGCATAACGCATATCGCATAACGCATAACGCATAGCGCAAACGTATAACGCACAACGCATAACGCATAACGCATAACGCATAACGCATAACATATAACGCATAACGAATACCGTATAACGCATAACGCATAACGCATAACGCATATCGCATAACGCATTACGCATAGCGCAAACGTATAACGCACAACGCATAACGCATAACGCATAACGCATAACATATAACGCATAACGCATAACGCATAACGCATAACGCATAACGCATAACGCATAACGCATATCGCATAACGCATAAATCATAACCCATAACGCACAACGCATAACGCATAATGCACAACGCATAACGAATACCGCAAAACGCATAACGCATAACGCATAACGCATAACGCATAAGCATAACTCATAACGCATAACGCATAACGCATAACGCAAAACGCATAACGCATAAAGCATAACGCATAACGCATAATGCAAACGTATAACGCACAACGCATAACGCATAATGCATAACGCATAACGTATAACGCATAACGCATAACGCATACCGCATAACGGATCACGCATAACGCATTATGCATAACGCATAAAGCATAACGCATAACGCATAACGCATAACGCATAACCCCTAACGCAATAACGCATAACGCATAACGCATAACGCATAACGCATAACGCATAACGCATAACCCCTAACGCAATAACGCATAACGTATAATGCATAACGCATACCGTATAACGCCTAACGCATAACGGATCACGCATAACGCATATCGCATAACGCATAACGCATAACGCATAACGCAAACGTATAACGAACAACGCATAACGCATAACGCATAACGCATAACATATAACGCATAACGCATAACGCATAACGCATAACGCATAACGCATAACGCATAACGCATAACGCATAACGCATAACGCATAACGCATAACGCATAACGCATAACGCATAACCCCTAACGCAATAACGCATAACGTATAATGCATAACGCATACCGTATAACGCCTAACGCATAACGGATCACGCATAACGCATAATGCATAACGCATAAAGCATAACGCATAACGCATAACGAATACCGTATAACGCGTAACGCATAACGCATAACGCATAACGCATAACGCATAACGCATAACGCATAACGCATAACGTATAACGCATAACGCATAACGCATAACGCATAACGCATAACGCATAACGCATAACGCATAACGCATAACGCATAACGCATAACGCATAACGCATAACGCATAACGCATAACGCATAACGCATAACGCATTTCGCATAACGCATAACGCATAACGCAAACGTATAACGCACAACGCATAACGCATAACGTATACGGTATAACGCATAATGCATAACGTATAACGCAAACGTATAACGCACAACGCATAACGCATACCGCATAACGCATAACGCATAACGCATAACGCATAACGCATAACGCATAACGCATAACGCATAACGCATAACGCATAACGCATAACGCATAACCCCTAACGCAATAACGCATAACGCATTACGCATAAAGCATAACGTGTAACTCATACCGCATAACGCATAAAGCATAACGCATAACGCATAACGCATAACGCATAACGCATAACGCATAACGCATAACCCCTAACGCAATAACGCATAACGCATAACGCATAACGCATAACGCATAACGCAAAACGCATAACGTTAACGCATAACCCATAACGCATAAGGCTTGATGCATGACGCATATCGCATATCGCATAACGCATAAGGCTTGATGCATGACGCATATCGCATAACGCATAAGGCATAACGCATAATACATAACGTATAACGCATTATGCATAACCCATAACCCTTAACGCATAACGCATAACGCATAATGCACAACGCTTAACGAATACCGCAGATCGCATAACGCCTAACGCATAACGGATCACGCATGACGCATAAAGCATAACGCATAACGCATAACGCATAACGCATAACGCTTAAAGCATAACGCATAACGCATAACGCATAACGCAAACGTATAACGCCCAAAGCATAAAGCATAACGCATAACGCATAACGCATATCGCATAACGCATAAATCATAACCCATAACGCCCAACGCATAACGCATAATGCACAACGCATAACGAATACCGCAAAACGCATAACGCATAACGCATAACGCATAACGCATAACGCATAACGCATAACGCATAACGCATAACGCATAACGCATAACGCATAACGCATAACGCATAACGCATAACGCATAACGCATAACGCATATCGCATAACGCATAACGCATAACGCATAACGCATAACGCATAACGCATAACGCATAACGCATAACGCATAACGCATAACGCATAACGCATAACGCATAACGCACAACGCATAACGCATACCGCATAACGCATAACGCATAACGCATAACGCATAACGCATAACGCATAACGCATAACGCATAACGCATAACGCATAACGCATAACGCATAACGCATAACGCATAACGCATAACGCATAACCCCTAACGCAATAACGCATAACGCATTACGCATAAAGCATAACGTGTAACTCATACCGCATAACGCATAAAGCATAACGCATAACGCATAACGCATAACGCATAACGCATATCGCATAACCCCTAACGCAATAACGCATAACGCATAACGCATAACGCATAACGCATAACGCAAAACGCATAACGTTAACGCATAACCCATAACGCATAAGGCTTGATGCATGACGCATATCGCATATCGCATAACGCATAAGGCTTGATGCATGACGCATATCGCATAACGCATAAGGCATAACGCATAATACATAACGTATAACGCATTATGCATAACCCATAACCCTTAACGCATAACGCATAACGCATAACGTGTAACTCATACCGCATAACGCATAAAGCATAACGCATAACGCATAACGCATAACGCATATCGCATAACGCATAACGCATAACGCAAACGTATAACGCACAACGCATAACGCATAACGCATAACGCATAACATATAACGCATAACGCATAACCCCTAACGCAATAACGCATAACGCATTACGCATAAAGCATAACGTGTAACTCATACCGCATAACGCATAAAGCATAACGCATAACGCATAACGCATAACGCATATCGCATAACGCATAACTCATAACGCATAACGCAAACGTATAACGCACAACGCATAACGCATAACGCATAACGCATAACATATAACGCATAACGCATAACGCATAACGCATAACGCATAACGCATAACGCATAACGCATAACGCATAACGCATAATGCATAACGCATAAAGCATAACGCATAACGCATAACGAATACCGTATAACGCGTAACGCATAACGCATAACGCATAACGCATAACGCATAACGCATAACGCATAACGCAAAACGCATAACGTTAACGCATAACCCATAACGCATAAGGCTTGATGCATGACGCATATCGCATATCGCATAACGCATAAGGCTTGATGCATGACGCATATCGCATAACGCATAAGGCATAACGCATAATACATAACGTATAACGCATTATGCATAACCCATAACCCTTAACGCATAACGCATAACGCATAATGCACAACGCTTAACGAATACCGCAGATCGCATAACGCCTAACGCATAACGGATCACGCATGACGCATAAAGCATAACGCATAACGCATAACGCATAACGCATAACGCATAACGCTTAAAGCATAACGCATAACGCATAACGCATAACGCAAACGTATAACGCCCAACGCATAAAACATAACGCATAACGCATAAAGCATATCGCATAACGCATAAATCATAACCCATAACGCCCAACGCATAACGCATTATGCACAACGCATAACGAATACCGCAAAACGTATAACGCATAACGCATAACGCATAACGCATAACGCATAACTCATAACGCATAACGCATAACGCATAACGCATAACGCACACCGTATAAGGCATAACGCATAACGCATAACGCATATCGCATAACGCATAACGCATAATGCATAACGCATAAAGCGTAACGCATAACGCATAAATCATAACGCATAACGCATAACGTGTAACTCATACCGCATAACGCATAAAGCATAACGCATAACGCATAACGCATAACGCATATCGCATAACGCATAACACATAACGCAAACGTATAACGCACAACGCATAACGCATAACGCATAACGCATAACATATAACGCATAACGCATAACGCATAACCCCTAACGCAATAACGCATAACGCATTACGCATAAAGCATAACGTGTAACTCATACCGCATAACGCATAAAGCATAACGCATAACGCATAACGCATAACGCATATCGCATAACGCATAACGCATAACGCAAACGTATAACGCACAACGCATAACGCATAACGCATAACGCATAACATATAACGCATAACGCATAACGCATAACGCATAACGCATAACGCATAACGCATAACGCATAACCCCTAACGCAATAACGCATAACGCATTACGCATAAAGCATAACGTGTAACTCATACCGCATAACGCATAAAGCATAACGCATAACGCATAACGCATAACGCATATCGCATAACGCATAACGCATAACGCAAACGTATAACGCACAACGTATAACGCATAACGCATAACGCATAACGCATAACGCATAACGCAGAACGCATAACGTTAACGCATAACCCATAACGCATAAGGCTTGATGCATGACGCATATCGCATATCGCATAACGCATAAGGCTTGATGCATGACGCATATCGCATAACGCATAAGGCATAACGCATAACGCAAACGTATAACGCCCAACGCATAAAGCATAACGAACAACCCATAACGCATAATCAATAACGCATAACGCATAACGCATAACGCATAACGCATAACGCATAAAGTATAACGCATAACGCATAACGCATAACGCATAATGCACAACGCTTAACGAATACCGCAGATCGCATAACGCCTAACGCATAACGGATCACGCATGACGCATAAAGCATAACGCATAACGCATAACGCATAACGCATAACGCATAACGCATATCGCATAACGCATAAATCATAACCCATAACGCACAAAGCATAACGCATAATGCACAACGCATAACGAATACCGCAAAATGCATAACGCATAAAGCATAACCCCTAACGCAATAACGCATAACGCATAACGCTTAAAGCATAACGCATAACGCATAACGCATAACGCAAACGTATAACGCCCAACGCATAAAGCATAACGCATAACGCATAACGCATAACGCATATCGCATAACGCATAAATCATAACCCATAACGCACAACGCATAACGCATAATGCACAACGCATAACGAATACCGCAAAACGCATAACGCATAACGCATAACGCATAACGCATAACGCACACCGTATAACGCATAACGCATAACGCATAACGCATAACGCATATCGCATAACGCATATCGCATAACGCATAACGCATAACGCAAACGTATAACGCACAACGCATAACGCATAACGCATAACGCATAACGCATATCGCATAACGCATAAATCATAACCCATAACGCACAACGCATAACGCATAATGCACAACGCATAACGAATACCGCAAAACGCATAACGCAGAACGCATAACGCATAACGCATAACGCACACCGTATAACGCATAACGCATAACGCATAACGCATATCGCATAACGCATATCGCATAACGCATAACGCATAACGCAAACGTATAACGCACAACGCATAACGCATAACGCATAACGCATAACATATAACGCATAACGCATAAAGCGTAACGCATAACGCATAAATCATAACGCATAACGCATAACGTGTAACTCATACCGCATAACGCATAAAGCATAACGCATAACGCATAACGCATAACGCATATCGCATAACGCATAACGCATAACGCAAACGTATAACGCACAACGCATAACGCATAACGCATTACGCATAACATATAACGCATAACGCATAACCCCTAACGCAATAACGCATAACGCATTACGCATAAAGCATAACGTGTAACTCATACCGCATAACGCATAAAGCATAACGCATAACGCATAACGCATAACGCATATCGCATAACGCATAACGCATAACGCAAACGTATAACGCACAACGCATAACGCATAACGCATAACGCATAACATATAACGCATAACGCATAACGCATAACGCATAACGCATAACGCATAAAGCATAACGTGTAACTCATACCGCATAACGCATAAAGCATAACGCATAACGCATAACGCATAACGCATATCGCATAACGCATAACGCATAACGCATAACGCATAACGCATAACGCATATCGCATAACGCATAACGCATAACGCAAACGTATAACGCACAACGTATAACGCATAACGCATAACATATAACGCATAACGCATAACGCATAACGCATAACACATAACGCATAACGCATAACGCATAACGCAAAACGCATAACGTTAACGCATAACCCATAACGCATAAGGCTTGATGCATGACGCATATCGCATATCGCATAACGCATAAGGCTTGATGCATGACGCATATCGCATAACGCATAAAGCATAACGCATAACGCAAACGTATAACGCCCAACGCATAAAGCATAACGAACAACCCATAACGCATAATCCATAACGCATAACGCATAACGCATAACGCATAACGCATAACGCATAACGCATAACGCATAACGCATAAAGTATAACGCATAACGCATAACGCATAACGCATAATGCACAACGCCTAACGAATACCGCAGATCGCATAACGCCCAACGCATAACGGATCACGCATGACGCATAAAGCATAACGCATAACGCATAACGCATAACGCATAACGCATAACGCATATCGCATAACGCATAAATCATAACCCATAACGCACAACGCATAACGCATAATGCACAACGCATAACGAATACCGCAAAACGCATAACGCATAACGCATAACGCATAACGCATAATGCATAACGCATAACTCATAACGCATAACGCATAACGCATAACGCACACCGTATAACGCATAACGCATAACGCATAACGCTTAAAGCATAACGCATAACGCATAACGCATAACGCAAACGTATAACGCCCAACGCATAAAGCATAACGCATAACGCATAACGCATATCGCATAACGCATAAATCATAACCCATAACGCACAACGCATAACGCATAATGCACAACGCATAACGAATACCGCAAAACGCATAACGCATAACGCATAACGCACACCGTATAACGCATAACGCATAACGCATAACGCATATCGCATAACGCATAACGCATAACGCATAAAGCGTAACGCATAACGCATAAATCATAACGCATAACGCATAACGCATAACGCATACCGTATAACGCAAACGCATAACGCATAACGCATAACGCATAACGCATAACGCATAACGCATAACGCATAACGCATAACGCATAACGCATAATGGATCACGCATAACGCATAATGCATAACGCATAAAGCATAACGCATAACGCATAACGCATAACGCATAACCCCTAACGCAATAACGCATAATGCATAACGCATAAAGCATAACGCATAACGCATAACGAATACCGTATAACGCATAACGCATAACGCATAACGCATATCGCATAACGCATAACGCATAGCGCAAACGTATAACGCACAACGCATAACGCATAACGCATAACGCATAACATATAACGCATAACGCATAACGCATAACGCATAACGCATAACGCATAACGCATAACGCATAACGCATAACGCATAACGCATAACGCATAAAGCATAACGCATAACGCATAACGCATAACGCATAACGCATAACGCATAACGCATAACGCATAACGCATAACGCATAACGCATAAAGCATAACGCATAACGCATAACGCATAACGCATAACGCATAACGCATAAAGCATAACCCCTAACGCAATAACGCATAACGCATAACGCATAAAACATAACGTGTAACTCATAACGCATAACGCATAAAGCATAACTCATAACGCATAACGCATAACGCATAACGCATAACGCATAACGCATAAGCATAACTCATAACGCATAACGCATAACGCATAACGCATAACGCAAAACGCATAACGCATAAAGCATAACGCATAACGCATAATGCAAACGTATAACGCACAACGCATAACGCATAATGCATAACGCATAACGTATAACGCATAACGCATAACGCATAACGCATAATGGATCACGCATAACGCATAATGCATAACGCATAAAGCATAACGCATAACGCATAACGCATAACGCATAACCCCTAACGCAATAACGCATAACGCATAACGCATAACGCATAACGTATAACGCATAACGCATACCGTATAACGCCTAACGCATAACGGATCACGCATAACGCATAATGCATAACGCATAAAGCATAACGCATAACGCATAACGAATACCGTATAACGCATAACGCATAACGCATAACGCATATCGCATAACGCATAACGCATAGCGCAAACGTATAACGCACAACGCATAACGCATAACGCATAACGCATAACGCATAACATATAACGCATAACGCATAACGCATAACGCATAACGCATAACGCATAACGCATAACGCATAATGCACAACGCATAACGAATACCGCAAAACGCATAACGCATAACGCATAACGCATAACGCATAAGCATAACTCATAACGCATAACGCATAACGCATAACGCATAACGCAAAACGCATAACGCATAAAGCATAACGCATAACGCATAATGCAAACGTATAACGCACAACGCATAACGCATAATGCATAACGCATAACGTATAACGCATAACGCATAACGCATACCGCATAACGGATCACGCATAACGCATTATGCATAACGCATAAAGCATAACGCATAACGCATAACGCATAACGCATAACCCCTAACGCAATAACGCATAACGCATAACGCATAACGCATAACGTATAACGCATAACGCATAACATATAACGCATAACGCATAACGCATAACGCATAACACATAACGCATAACGCATAACGCATAACGCATAACGCAAAACGCATAACGTTAACGCATAACCCATAACGCATAAGGCTTGATGCATGACGCATATCGCATATCGCATAACGCATAAGGCTTGATGCATGACGCATATCGCATAACGCATAAGGCATAACGCATAACGCAAACGTATAACGCCCAACGCATAAAGCATAACGAACAACCCATAACGCATAATCCATAACGCATAACGCATAACGCATAACGCATAACGCATAACGCATAACGCATAACGCATAACGCATAAAGTATAACGCATAACGCATAACGCATAACGCATAATGCACAACGCCTAACGAATACCGCAGATCGCATAACGCCTAACGCATAACGGATCACGCATGACGCATAAAGCATAACGCATAACGCATAACGCATAACGCATAACGCATAACGCATATCGCATAACGCATAAATCATAACCCATAACGCACAACGCATAACGCATAATGCACAACGCATAACGAATACCGCAAAACGCATAACGCATAACGCATAACGCATAACGCATAATGCATAACGCATAACTCATAACGCATAACGCATAACGCATAACGCACACCGTATAACGCATAACGCATAACGCATAACGCTTAAAGCATAACGCATAACGCATAACGCATAACGCAAACGTATAACGCCCAACGCATAAAGCATAACGCATAACGCATAACGCATATCGCATAACGCATAAATCATAACCCATAACGCACAACGCATAACGCATAATGCACAACGCATAACGAATACCGCTAAACGCATAACGCATAACGCATAACGCATAACGCATAACGCATAACGCACACCGTATAACGCATAACGCATAACGCATAACGCATATCGCATAACGCATAACGCATAACGCATAAAGCGTAACGCATAACGCATAAATCATAACGCATAACGCATAACGCATAACGCATACCGTATAACGCAAACGCATAACGCATAACGCATAACGCATAACGCATAACGCATAACGCATAACGCATAACGCATAACGCATAACGCATAACGCATAACGCATAACGCATAACGCATAACGCATAACGCATAACGCATAGCGCATAACGCATATCGCATAACGCATAACGCATAACGCAAACGTATAACGCACAACGCATAACGCATAACGTATACGGTATAACGCATAATGCATAACGTATAACGCAAACGTATAACGCACAACGCATAACGCATACCGCATAACGCATAACGCATAACGCATAACGCATAACGCATAACGCATAACCCCTAACGCAATAACGCATAACGCATTACGCATAAAGCATAACGTGTAACTCATACCGCATAACGCATAACGCATAACGCATAACGCATAACGCATAACGCATAACGCATATCGCATAACGCCTAACGCATAACGGATCACGCATGACGCATAAAGCATAACGCATAACGCATAACGCATAACGCATAACGCATAACGCATATCGCATAACGCATAAATCATAACCCATAACGCACAACGCATAACGCATAATGCACAACGCATAACGAATACCGCAAAACGCATAACGCATAACGCATAACGCATAACGCATAAGCATAACTCATAACGCATAACGCATAACGCATAACGCATAACGCAAAACGCATAACGCATAAAGCATAACGCATAACGCATAATGCAAACGTATAACGCACAACGCATAACGCATAATGCATAACGCATAACGTATAACGCATAACGCATAACGCATAACGCATAATGGATCACGCATAACGCATAATGCATAACGCATAAAGCATAACGCATAACGCATAACGCATAACGCATAACCCCTAACGCAATAACGCATAACGCATAACGCATAACGCATAACGTATAACGCATAACGCATACCGTATAACGCCTAACGCATAACGGATCACGCATAACGCATAATGCATAACGCATAAAGCATAACGCATAACGCATAACGAATACCGTATAACGCATAACGCATAACGCATAACGCATAACGCATAGCGCATAACGCATATCGCATAACGCATAACGCATAACGCAAACGTATAACGCACAACGCATAACGCATAACGTATACGGTATAACGCATAATGCATAACGTATAACGCAAACGTATAACGCACAACGCATAACGCATACCGCATAACGCATAACGCATAACGCATAACGCATAACGCATAACGCATAACCCCTAACGCAATAACGCATAACGCATTACGCATAAAGCATAACGTGTAACTCATACCGCATAACGCATAAAGCATAACGCATAACGCATAACGCATAACGCATAACGCATAACGCATAACGCATAACGCATAACGCATAACGCATAACGCATAACGCATAACGCATAACGCATAACGCATAGCGCATAACGCATATCGCATAACGCATAACGCATAACGCAAACGTATAACGCATAACGCATAAATCATAACGCATAACGCATAACGCATAACGCATACCGTATAACGCAAACGCATAACGCATAACGCATAACGCATAACGCATAACGCATAACGCATAACGCATAACGCATAACGCATAACGCATAACGCATAACGCATAACGCATAACGCATAACGCATAACGCATAACGCATAGCGCATAACGCATATCGCATAACGCATAACGCATAACGCAAACGTATAACGCACAACGCATAACGCATAACGTATACGGTATAACGCATAATGCATAACGTATAACGCAAACGTATAACGCACAACGCATAACGCATACCGCATAACGCATAACGCATAACGCATAACGCATAACGCATAACGCATAACCCCTAACGCAATAACGCATAACGCATTACGCATAAAGCATAACGTGTAACTCATACCGCATAACGCATAAAGCATAACGCATAACGCATAACGCATAACGCATAACGCATATCGCATAACGCCTAACGCATAACGGATCACGCATGACGCATAAAGCATAACGCATAACGCATAACGCATAACGCATAACGCATAACGCATATCGCATAACGCATAAATCATAACCCATAACGCACAACGCATAACGCATAATGCACAACGCATAACGAATACCGCAAAACGCATAACGCATAACGCATAACGCATAACGCATAAGCATAACTCATAACGCATAACGCATAACGCATAACGCATAACGCAAAACGCATAACGCATAAAGCATAACGCATAACGCATAATGCAAACGTATAACGCACAACGCATAACGCATAATGCATAACGCATAACGTATAACGCATAACGCATAACGCATAACGCATAATGGATCACGCATAACGCATAATGCATAACGCATAAAGCATAACGCATAACGCATAACGCATAACGCATAACCCCTAACGCAATAACGCATAACGCATAACGCATAACGCATAACGTATAACGCATAACGCATACCGTATAACGCCTAACGCATAACGGATCACGCATAACGCATAATGCATAACGCATAAAGCATAACGCATAACGCATAACGAATACCGTATAACGCATAACGCATAACGCATAACGCATATCGCATAACGCATAACGCATAGCGCAAACGTATAACGCACAACGCATAACGCATAACGCATAACGCATAACGCATAACATATAACGCATAACGCATAACGCATAACGCATAACGCATAACGCATAACGCATAACGCATATCGCATAACGCATAAATCATAACCCATAACGCACAACGCATAACGCATAATGCACAACGCATAACGAATACCGCAAAACGCATAACGCATAACGCATAACGCATAACGCATAAGCATAACTCATAACGCATAACGCATAACGCATATCGCATAACGCATAAATCATAACCCATAACGCATAACGCATAATGCACAACGCATAACGAATACCGCAAAACGCATAACGCATAACGCATAACGCATAACGCATAACGCATAACTCATAACGCATAACGCATAACGCACACCGTATAACGCATAACGCATAACGCATAACGCTTAAAGCATAACGCATAACGCATAACGCATAACGCAAACGTATAACGCCCAACGCATAAAGCATAACGCATAACGCATAACGCATATCGCATAAGGCATAAATCATAACCCATAACGCACAACGCATAACGCATAATGCACAACGCATAACGAATACCGCAAAACGCATAACGCATAACGCATAACGCATAACGCATAACGCACACCGTATAACGCATAACGCATAACGCATAACGCATATCGCATAACGCATAACGCATAATGCATAACGCATAAAGCGTAACGCATAACGCATAAATCATAACGCATAACGCATAACGCATAACGCATACCGTATAACGCAAACGCATAACGCATAACGCATAACGCATAACGCATAACGCATAACGCATAACGCATAACGCATAACGCATAACGCATAACGCATAACGCATAACGCATAACGCATAACGCATAACGCATAACGCATAACGCATAACGCATAACGCATAACGCATAGCGCATAACGCATATCGCATAACGCATAACGCATAACGCAATCGTATAACGCACAACGCATAACGCATAACGTATACGGTATAACGCATAATGCATAACGTATAACGCAAACGTATAACGCACAACGCATAACGCATACCGCATAACGCATAACGCATAACGCATAACGCATAACGCATAACGCATAACGCATAACCCCTAACGCAATAACGCATTACGCATAAAGCATAACGTGTAACTCATACCGCATAACGCATAAAGCATAACGCATAACGCATAACGCATAACGCATATCGCATAACGCCTAACGCATAACGTATCACGCATGACGCATAAAGCATAACGCATAACGCATAACGCATAACGCATAACGCATAACGCATATCGCATAACGCATAACGCATAGCGCAAACGTATAACGCACAACGCATAACGCATGACGCATAAAGCATAACGCATAACGCATAACGCATAACGCATAACGCATAACGCATATCGCATAACGCATAAATCATAACCCATAACGCACAAAGCATAACGCATAATGCACAACGCATAACGAATACCGCAAAATGCATAACGCATAACGCATAACACATAACGCATAACGCATAACGCATAACTCATAACGCATAACGCATAACGCATAACGCACACCGTATAACGCATAACGCATAACGCATAACGCTTAAAGCATAACGCATAACGCATAACGCATAACGCAAACGTATAACGCCCAACGCATAAAGCATAACGCATAACGCATAACGCATAACGCATATCGCATAACGCATAAATCATAACCCATAACGCACAACGCATAACGCATAATGCACAACGCATAACGAATACCGCAAAACGCATAACGCATAACGCATAACGCATAACGCATAACGCACACCGTATAACGCATAACGCATAACGCATAACGCATAACGCATAACGCATAACGCATATCGCATAACGCATAACGCATAACGCAAACGTATAACGCACAACGCATAACGCATAACGCATAACGCATAACGCATATCGCATAACGCATAAATCATAACCCATAACGCACAACGCATAACGCATAATGCACAACGCATAACGAATACCGCAAAACGCATAACGCAGAACGCATAACGCATAACGCACACCGTATAACGCATAACGCATAACGCATAACGCATATCGCATAACGCATATCGCATAACGCATAACGCATAACGCAAATGTATAACGCACAACGCATAACGCATAACGCATAACGCATAACATATAACGCATAACGCATAAAGCGTAACGCATAACGCATAAATCATAACGCATAACGCATAACGTGTAACTCATACCGCATAACGCATAAAGCATAACGCATAACGCATAACGCATAACGCATATCGCATAACGCATAACGCATAACGCAAACGTATAACGCACAACGCATAACGCATAACGCATTACGCATAACATATAACGCATAACGCATAACCCCTAACGCAATAACGCATAACGCATTACGCATAAAGCATAACGTGTAACTCATACCGCATAACGCATAAAGCATAACGCATAACGCATAACGCATAACGCATATCGCATAACGCATAACGCATAACGCAAACGTATAACGCACAACGCATAACGCATAACGCATAACGCATAACATATAACGCATAACGCATAACGCATAACGCATAACGCATAACGCATAACGCATAACGCATAACGCATAACCCCTAACGCAATAACGCATAACGCATTACGCATAAAGCATAACGTGTAACTCATACCGCATAACGCATAAAGCATAACGCATAACGCATAACGCATAACGCATATCGCATAACGCATAACGCATAACGCAAACGTATAACGCACAACGTATAACGCATAACGCATAACATATAACGCATAACGCATAACGCATAACGCATAACACATAACGCATAACGCATAACGCATAACGCATAACGCAAAACGCATAACGTTAACGCATAACCCATAACGCATAAGGCTTGATGCATGACGCATATCGCATATCGCATAACGCATAAGGCTTGATGCATGACGCATATCGCATAACGCATAAGGCATAACGCATAACGCAAACGTATAACGCCCAACGCATAAAGCATAACGAACAACCCATAACGCATAATCCATAACGCATAACGCATAACGCATAACGCATAACGCATAACGCATAACGCATAAAGTATAACGCATAACGCATAACGCATAACGCATAATGCACAACGCCTAACGAATACCGCAGATCGCATAACGCCTAACGCATAACGGATCACGCATGACGCATAAAGCATAACGCATAACGCATAACGCATAACGCATAACGCATAACGCATATCGCATAACGCATAAATCATAACCCATAACGCACAACGCATAACGCATAATGCACAACGCATAACGAATACCGCAAAACGCATAACGCATAACGCATAACGCATAACGCATAATGCATAACGCATAACTCATAACGCATAACGCATAACGCATAACGCACACCGTATAACGCATAACGCATAACGCATAACGCATAAAGCATAACGCATAACGCATAACGCATAACGCAAACGTATAACGCCCAACGCATAAAGCATAACGCATAACGCATAACGCATAACGCATAACGCATAAATCATAACCCATAACGCACAACGCATAACGCATAATGCACAACGCATAACGAATACCGCAAAACGCATAACGCATAACGCATAACGCATAACGCATAACGCATAACGCACACCGTATAACGCATAACGCATAACGCATAACGCATATCGCATAACGCATAACGCATAACGCATAAAGCGTAACGCATAACGCATAAATCATAACGCATAACGCATAACGCATAACGCATACCGTATAACGCAAACGCATAACGCATAACGCATAACGCATAACGCATAACGCATAACGCATAACGCATAACGCATAACGCATAATGGATCACGCATAACGCATAATGCATAACGCATAAAGCATAACGCATAACGCATAACGCATAACGCATAACCCCTAACGCAATAACGCATAATGCATAACGCATAAAGCATAACGCATAACGCATAACGAATACCGTATAACGCATAACGCATAACGCATAACGCATATCGCATAACGCATAACGCATAGCGCAAACGTATAACGCACAACGCATAACGCATAACGCATAACGCATAACATATAACGCATAACGCATAACGCATAACGCATAACGCATAACGCATAACGCATAACGCATAACGCATAACGCATAACGCATAACGCATAAAGCATAACGCATAACGCATAACGCATAACGCATAACGCATAACGCATAACGCATAACGCATAACGCATAACGCATAACGCATAAAGCATAACGCATAACGCATAACGCATAACGCATAACGCATAACGCATAAAGCATAACCCCTAACGCAATAACGCATAACGCATAACGCATAAAGCATAACGTGTAACTCATAACGCATAACGCATAAAGCATAACTCATAACGCATAACGCATAACGCATAACGCATAACGCATAACGCATAAGCATAACTCATAACGCATAACGCATAACGCATAACGCATAACGCAAAACGCATAACGCATAAAGCATAACGCATAACGCATAACGCAAACGTATAACGCACAACGCATAACGCATAATGCATAACGCATAACGTATAACGCATAACGCATAACGCATAACGCATAATGGATCACGCATAACGCATAATGCATAACGCATAAAGCATAACGCATAACGCATAACGCATAACGCATAACCCCTAACGCAATAACGCATAACGCATAACGCATAACGCATAACGTATAACGCATAACGCATACCGTATAACGCCTAACGCATAACGGATCACGCATAACGCATAATGCATAACGCATAAAGCATAACGCATAACGCATAACGAATACCGTATAACGCATAACGCATAACGCATAACGCATATCGCATAACGCATAACGCATAGCGCAAACGTATAACGCACAACGCATAACGCATAACGCATAACGCATAACGCATAACATATAACGCATAACGCATAACGCATAACGCATAACGCATAACGCATAACGCATAACGCATATCGCATAACGCATAAATCATAACCCATAACGCACAACGCATAACGCATAATGCACAACGCATAACAAATACCGCAAAACGCATAACGCATAACGCATATCGCATAACGCATAAATCATAACCCATAACGCACAACGCATAACGCATAATGCACAACGCATAACGAATACCGCAAAACGCATAACGCAGAACGCATAACGCATAACGCACACCGTATAACGCATAACGCATAACGCATAACGCATATCGCATAACGCATATCGCATAACGCATAACGCATAACGCAAATGTATAACGCACAACGCATAACGCATAACGCATAACGCATAACATATAACGCATAACGCATAAAGCGTAACGCATAACGCATAAATCATAACGCATAACGCATAACGTGTAACTCATACCGCATAACGCATAAAGCATAACGCATAACGCATAACGCATAACGCATATCGCATAACGCATAACGCATAACGCAAACGTATAACGCACAACGCATAACGCATAACGCATTACGCATAACATATAACGCATAACGCATAACCCCTAACGCAATAACGCATAACGCATTACGCATAAAGCATAACGTGTAACTCATACCGCATAACGCATAAAGCATAACGCATAACGCATAACGCATAACGCATATCGCATAACGCATAACGCATAACGCAAACGTATAACGCACAACGCATAACGCATAACGCATAACGCATAACATATAACGCATAACGCATAACGCATAACGCATAACGCATAACGCATAACGCATAACGCATAACGCATAACCCCTAACGCAATAACGCATAACGCATTACGCTAAAAGCATAACGTGTAACTCATACCGCATAACGCATAAAGCATAACGCATAACGCATAACGCATAACGCATATCGCATAACGCATAACGCATAACGCAAACGTATAACGCACAACGTATAACGCATAACGCATAACATATAACGCATAACGCATAACGCATAACGCATAACACATAACGCATAACGCATAACGCATAACGCATAACGCAAAACGCATAACGTTAACGCATAACCCATAACGCATAAGGCTTGATGCATGACGCATATCGCATATCGCATAACGCATAAGGCTTGATGCATGACGCATATCGCATAACGCATAAGGCATAACGCATAACGCAAACGTATAACGCCCAACGCATAAAGCATAACGAACAACCCATAACGCATAATCCATAACGCATAACGCATAACGCATAACGCATAACGCATAACGCATAACGCATAAAGTATAACGCATAACGCATAACGCATAACGCATAATGCACAACGCCTAACGAATACCGCAGATCGCATAACGCCTAACGCATAACGGATCACGCATGACGCATAAAGCATAACGCATAACGCATAACGCATAACGCATAACGCATAACGCATATCGCATAACGCATAAATCATAACCCATAACGCACAACGCATAACGCATAATGCACAACGCATAACGAATACCGCAAAACGCATAACGCATAACGCATAACGCATAACGCATAATGCATAACGCATAACGCATAACGCATAACGCATAACGCATAACGCACACCGTATAACGCATAACGCATAACGCATAACGCTTAAAGCATAACGCATAACGCATAACGCATAACGCAAACGTATAACGCCCAACGCATAAAGCATAACGCATAACGCATAACGCATATCGCATAACGCATAAATCATAACCCATAACGCACAACGCATAACGCATAATGCACAACGCATAACGAATACCGCAAAACGCATAACGCATAACGCATAACGCATAACGCATAACGCATAACGCACACCGTATAACGCATAACGCATAACGCATAACGCATATCGCATAACGCATAACGCATAACGCATAAAGCGTAACGCATAACGCATAAATCATAACGCATAACGCATAACGCATAACGCATACCGTATAACGCAAACGCATAACGCATAACGCATAACGCATAACGCATAACGCATAACGCATAACGCATAACGCATAACGCATAATGGATCACGCATAACGCATAATGCATAACGCATAAAGCATAACGCATAACGCATAACGCATAACGCATAACCCCTAACGCAATAACGCATAATGCATAACGCATAAAGCATAACGCATAACGCATAACGAATACCGTATAACGCATAACGCATAACGCATAACGCATATCGCATAACGCATAACGCATAGCGCAAACGTATAACGCACAACGCATAACGCATAACGCATAACGCATAACATATAACGCATAACGCATAACGCATAACGCATAACGCATAACGCATAACGCATAACGCATAACGCATAACGCATAACGCATAACGCATAAAGCATAACGCATAACGCATAACGCATAACGCATAACGCATAACGCATAACGCATAACGCATAACGCATAACGCATAACGCATAACGCATAAAGCATAACGCATAACGCATAACGCATAACGCATAACGCATAACGCATAAAGCATAACCCCTAACGCAATAACGCATAACGCATAACGCATAAAACATAACGTGTAACTCATAACGCATAACGCATAAAGCATAACTCATAACGCATAACGCATAACGCATAACGCATAACGCATAAGCATAACTCATAACGCATAACGCATAACGCATAACGCATAACGCAAAACGCATAACGCATAAAGCATAACGCATAACGCATAATGCAAACGTATAACGCACAACGCATAACGCATAATGCATAACGCATAACGTATAACGCATAACGCATAACGCATAACGCATAATGGATCACGCATAACGCATAATGCATAACGCATAAAGCATAACGCATAACGCATAACGCATAACGCATAACCCCTAACGCAATAACGCATAACGCATAACGCATAACGCATAACGTATAACGCATAACGCATACCGTATAACGCCTAACGCATAACGGATCACGCATAACGCATAATGCATAACGCATAAAGCATAACGCATAACGCATAACGAATACCGTATAACGCATAACGCATAACGCATAACGCATATCGCATAACGCATAACGCATAGCGCAAACGTATAACGCACAACGCATAACGCATAACGCATAACGCATAACGCATAACATATAACGCATAACGCATAACGCATAACGCATAACGCATAACGCATAACGCATAACGCATATCGCATAACGCATAAATCATAACCCATAACGCACAACGCATAACGCATAATGCACAACGCATAACGAATACCGCAAAACGCATAACGCATAACGCATAACGCATAACGCATAAGCATAACTCATAACGCATAACGCATAACGCATAACGCATAACGCAAAACGCATAACGCATAAAGCATAACGCATAACGCATAATGCAAACGTATAACGCACAACGCATAACGCATAATGCATAACGCATAACGTATAACGCATAACGCATAACGCATACCGCATAACGGATCACGCATAACGCATTATGCATAACGCATAAAGCATAACGCATAACGCATAACGCATAACGCATAACCCCTAACGCAATAACGCATAACGCATAACGCATAACGCATAACGTATAACGCATAACGCATAACATATAACGCATAACGCATAACGCATAACGCATAACACATAACGCATAACGCATAACGCATAACGCATAACGCAAAACGCATAACGTTAACGCATAACCCATAACGCATAAGGCTTGATGCATGACGCATATCGCATATCGCATAACGCATAAGGCTTGATGCATGACGCATATCGCATAACGCATAAGGCATAACGCATAACGCAAACGTATAACGCCCAACGCATAAAGCATAACGAACAACCCATAACGCATAATCCATAACGCATAACGCATAACGCATAACGCATAACGCATAACGCATAACGCATAACGCATAAAGTATAACGCATAACGCATAACGCATAACGCATAATGCACAACGCCTAACGAATACCGCAGATCGCATAACGCCTAACGCATAACGGATCACGCATGACGCATAAAGCATAACGCATAACGCATAACGCATAACGCATAACGCATAACGCATAACGCATATCGCATAACGCATAAATCATAACCCATAACGCACAACGCATAACGCATAATGCACAACGCATAACGAATACCGCAAAACGCATAACGCATAACGCATAACGCATAACGCATAATGCATAACGCATAACTCATAACGCATAACGCATAACGCATAACGCACACCGTATAACGCATAACGCATAACGCATAACGCTTAAAGCATAACGCATAACGCATAACGCATAACGCAAACGTATAACGCCCAACGCATAAAGCATAACGCATAACGCATAACGCATATCGCATAACGCATAAATCATAACCCATAACGCACAACGCATAACGCATAATGCACAACGCATAACGAATACCGCAAAACGCATAACGCATAACGCATAACGCATAACGCATAACGCACACCGTATAACGCATAACGCATAACGCATAACGCATATCGCATAACGCATAACGCATAACGCATAAAGCGTAACGCATAACGCATAAATCATAACGCATAACGCATAACGCATAACGCATACCGTATAACGCAAACGCATAACGCATAACGCATAACGCATAACGCATAACGCATAACGCATAACGCATAACGCATAACGCATAACGCATAACGCATAACGCATAACGCATAACGCATAACGCATAACGCATAGCGCATAACGCATATCGCATAACGCATAACGCATAACGCAAACGTATAACGCACAACGCATAACGCATAACGTATACGGTATAACGCATAATGCATAACGTATAACGCAAACGTATAACGCACAACGCATAACGCATACCGCATAACGCATAACGCATAACGCATAACGCATAACGCATAACGCATAACCCCTAACGCAATAACGCATAACGCATTACGCATAAAGCATAACGTGTAACTCATACCGCATAACGCATAACGCATAACGCATAACGCATAACGCATAACGCATAACGCATATCGCATAACGCCTAACGCATAACGGATCACGCATGACGCATAAAGCATAACGCATAACGCATAACGCATAACGCATAACGCATAACGCATATCGCATAACGCATAAATCATAACCCATAACGCACAACGCATAACGCATAATGCACAACGCATAACGAATACCGCAAAACGCATAACGCATAACGCATAACGCATAAAGCATAACGCATAACGCATAACGCATAACGCATAACGCATAACGCAAAACGCATAACGCATAAAGCATAACGCATAACGCATAATGCAAACGTATAACGCACAACGCATAACGCATAATGCATAACGCATAACGTATAACGCATAACGCATAACGCATAACGCATAACGGATCACGCATAACGCATAATGCATAACGCATAAAGCATAACGCATAACGCATAACGCATAACGCATAACCCCTAACGCAATAACGCATAACGCATAACGCATAACGCATAACGTATAACGCATAACGCATACCGTATAACGCCTAACGCATAACGGATCACGCATAACGCATAATGCATAACGCATAAAGCATAACGCATAACGCATAACGAATACCGTATAACGCATAACGCATAACGCATAACGCATATCGCATAACGCATAACGCATAGCGCAAACGTATAACGCACAACGCATAACGCATAACGCATAACGCATAACGCATAACATATAACGCATAACGCATAACGCATAACGCATAACGCATAACGCATAACGCATAACGCATATCGCATAACGCATAAATCATAACCCATAACGCACAACGCATAACGCATAATGCACAACGCATAACGAATACCGCAAAACGCATAACGCATAACGCATAACGCATAACGCATAAGCATAACTCATAACGCATAACGCATAACGCATAACGCATAACGCAAAACGCATAACGCATAAAGCATAACGCATAACGCATAATGCAAACGTATAACGCACAACGCATAACGCATAATGCATAACGCATAACGTATAACGCATAACGCATAACGCATACCGCATAACGGATCACGCATAACGCATTATGCATAACGCATAAAGCATAACGCATAACGCATAACGCATAACGCATAACCCCTAACGCAATAACGCATAACGCATAACGCATAACGCATAACGTATAACGCATAACGCATACCGTATAACGCCTAACGCATAACGGATCACGCATAACGCATAATGCATAACGCATAAAGCATAACGCATAACGCATAACGAATACCGTATAACGCATAACGCATAACGCATAACGCATATCGCATAACGCATAACGCATAGCGCAAACGTATAACGCACAACGCATAACGCATAACGCATAACGCATAACATATAACGCATAACGCATAACGCATAACGCATAACGCATAACGCATAACGCATAACGCATAACGCATAACGCATAACGCATAACGCATAACGCATAACGCATAAAGCATAACGCATAACGCATAACGCATAACGCATAACGCATAACGCATAACGCATAACGCATAACGCATAACGCATAACGCATAACGCATAAATCATAACCCATAACGCACAACGCATAACGCATAATGCACAACGCATAACGAATACCGCAAAACGCATAACGCATAACGCATAAGCATAACTCATAACGCATAACGCATAACGCACACCGTATAACGCATAACGCATAACGCATAACGCATATCGCATAACGCATAAATCATAACCCATAACGCATAACGCATAATGCACAACGCATAACGAATACCGCAAAACGCATAACGCATAACGCATAACGCATAACGCATAACGCATAACGCATAACTCATAACGCATAACGCATAACGCACACCGTATAACGCATAACGCATAACGCATAACGCTTAAAGCATAACGCATAACGCATAACGCATAACGCAAACGTATAACGCCCAACGCATAAAGCATAACGCATAACGCATAACGCATATCGCATAAGGCATAAATCATAACCCATAACGCACAACGCATAACGCATAATGCACAACGCATAACGAATACCGCAAAACGCATAACGCATAACGCATAACGCATAACGCATAACGCATAACGCACACCGTATAACGCATAACGCATAACGCATAACGCATATCGCATAACGCATAACGCATAATGCATAACGCATAAAGCGTAACGCATAACGCATAAATCATAACGCATAACGCATAACGCATAACGCATACCGTATAACGCAAACGCATAACGCATAACGCATAACGCATAACGCATAACGCATAACGCATAACGCATAACGCATAACGCATAACGCATAACGCATAACGCATAACGCATAACGCATAACGCATAACGCATAACGCATAACGCATAACGCATAACGCATAACGCATAACGCATAACGCATAACGCATAGCGCATAACGCATATCGCATAACGCATAACGCATAACGCAATCGTATAACGCACAACGCATAACGCATAACGTATACGGTATAACGCATAATGCATAACGTATAACGCAAACGTATAACGCACAACGCATAACGCATACCGCATAACGCATAACGCATAACGCATAACGCATAACGCATAACCCCTAACGCAATAACGCATTACGCATAAAGCATAACGTGTAACTCATACCGCATAACGCATAAAGCATAACGCATAACGCATAACGCATAACGCATATCGCATAACGCCTAACGCATAACGTATCACGCATGACGCATAAAGCATAACGCATAACGCATAACGCATAACGCATAACGCATATCGCATAACGCATAACGCATAGCGCAAACGTATAACGCACAACGCATAACGCATAACGCATAACGCATAACGCATAACATATAACGCATAACGAATACCGTATAACGCATAACGCATAACGCATAACGCATATCGCATAACGCATTACGCATAGCGCAAACGTATAACGCACAACGCATAACGCATAACGCATAACGCATAACATATAACGCATAACGCATAACGCATAACGCATAACGCATAACGCATAACGCATAACGCATATCGCATAACGCATAAATCATAACCCATAACGCACAACGCATAACGCATAATGCACAACGCATAACGAATACCGCAAAACGCATAACGCATAACGCATAACGCATAACGCATAAGCATAACTCATAACGCATAACGCATAACGCATAACGCATAACGCAAAACGCATAACGCATAAAGCATAACGCATAACGCATAATGCAAACGTATAACGCACAACGCATAACGCATAATGCATAACGCATAACGTATAACGCATAACGCATAACGCATACCGCATAACGGATCACGCATAACGCATTATGCATAACGCATAAAGCATAACGCATAACGCATAACGCATAACGCATAACCCCTAACGCAATAACGCATAACGCATAACGCATAACGTATAACGCATAACGCATACCGTATAACGCCTAACGCATAACGGATCACGCATAACGCATAATGCATAACGCATAAAGCATAACGCATAACGCATAACGAATACCGTATAACGCATAACGCATAACGCATAACGCATATCGCATAACGCATAACGCATAGCGCAAACGTATAACGCACAACGCATAACGCATAACGCATAACGCATAACATATAACGCATAACGCATAACGCATAACGCATAACGCATAACGCATAACGCATAACGCATAACGCATAACGCATAACGCATAACGCATAACGCATAACGCATAAGCATAACTCATAACGCATAACGCATAACGCATAACGCATAACGCAAAACGCATAACGCATAAAGCATAACGCATAACGCATAATGCAAACGTATAACGCACAACGCATAACGCATAATGCATAACGCATAACGTATAACGCATAACGCATAACGCATAACGCATAATGGATCACGCATAACGCATAATGCATAACGCATAAAGCATAACGCATAACGCATAACGCATAACGCATAACCCCTAACGCAATAACGCATAACGCATAACGCATAACGCATAACGTATAACGCATAACGCATACCGTATAACGCCTAACGCATAACGGATCACGCATAACGCATAATGCATAACGCATAAAGCATAACGCATAACGCATAACGAATACCGTATAACGCATAACGCATAACGCATAACGCATATCGCATAACGCATAACGCATAGCGCAAACGTATAACGCACAACGCATAACGCATAACGCATAACGCATAACGCATAACATATAACGCATAACGCATAACGCATAACGCATAACGCATAACGCATAACGCATAACGCATATCGCATAACGCATAAATCATAACCCATAACGCACAACGCATAACGCATAATGCACAACGCATAACGAATACCGCAAAACGCATAACGCATAACGCATAACGCATAACGCATAAGCATAACTCATAACGCATAACGCATAACGCATAACGCATAACGCAAAACGCATAACGCATAAAGCATAACGCATAACGCATAATGCAAACGTATAACGCACAACGCATAACGCATAATGCATAACGCATAACGTATAACGCATAACGCATAACGCATACCGCATAACGGATCACGCATATCGCATTATGCATAACGCATAAAGCATAACGCATAACGCATAACGCATAACGCATAACCCCTAACGCAATAACGCATAACGCATAACGCATAACGCATAACGTATAACGCATAACGCATACCGTATAACGCCTAACGCATAACGGATCACGCATAACGCATAATGCATAACGCATAAAGCATAACGCATAACGCATAACGAATACCGTATAACGCATAACGCATAACGCATAACGCATATCGCATAACGCATAACGCATAGCGCAAACGTATAACGCACAACGCATAACGCATAACGCATAAATCATAACGCATAACGCATAACGCATAACGCATACCGTATAACGCAAACGCATAACGCATAACGCATAACGCATAACGCATAACGCATAACGCATAACGCATAACGCATAACGCATAACGCATAACGCATAACGCATAACGCATAACGCATAACGCATAACGCATAACGCATAACGCATAACGCATAACGCATAACGCATAACGCATAACGCATAGCGCATAACGCATATCGCATAACGCATAACGCATAACGCAATCGTATAACGCACAACGCATAACGCATAACGTATACGGTATAACGCATAATGCATAACGTATAACGCAAACGTATAACGCACAACGCATAACGCATACCGCATAACGCATAACGCATAACGCATAACGGATCACGCAAAACGCATTATGCATAACGCATAAAGCATAACGCATAACGCATAACGCATAACGCATAACCCCTAACGCAATAACGCATAACGCATAACGCATAACGTATAACGCATAACGCATACCGTATAACGCCTAACGCATAACGGATCACGCATAACGCATAATGCATAACGCATAAAGCATAACGCATAACGCATAACGAATACCGTATAACGCATAACGCATAACGCATAACGCATATCGCATAACGCATAACGCATAGCGCAAACGTATAACGCACAACGCATAACGCATAACGCATAACGCATAACATATAACGCATAACGCATAACGCATAACGCATAACGCATAACGCATAACGCATAACGCATAACGCATAACGCATAACGCATAACGCATAAAGCATAACGCATAACGCATAACGCATAACGCATAACGCATAACGCATAACGCATAACGCATAACGCATAACGCATAAAGCATAACGCATAACGCATAACGCATAACGCATAACGCATAAAGCATAACCCCTAACGCAATAACGCATAACGCATAACGCATAAAACATAACGTGTAACTCATAACGCATAACGCATAAAGCATAACTCATAACGCATAACGCATAACGCATAACGCATAACGCATAACGCATAACGCATAACGCAAACGTATAGCGCACAACGCATAACGCATAAACCATAACCCATACTTCATAACGCATAACGAACACCGGAAAACACATAACGCCTAACGCCTAAGGGATCACGCATAACGCATAATGCATAACGCATAAAGCATAACGCATAACGCATAACGCATAACCCCTAACGCAATAACGCATAACGCATAACGCATAACGCATAACGCATAACGCATAACCATAACGCATAACGCATAACCCATAACGCATAACGCATAACGTATAACGCATAACGCATAACGCATAACGCAAACGTATAACGCACAACGCATAACGCATAACGCATAACGCATAAAGCATAACGTGTAACTCATAACGCATAACGCATAAAGCATAACGCATAACGCATAACGCATAACGCATATCGCATAACGCATAACGCATAACGCAAACGTATAACGCACAACGCATAACGCATAACGCATAACGCATAACATATAACGCATAACGCATAACGCATAACGCATAACACATAACGCATAACGCATAACGCATAACGTATAACGCATAACGCATAACGCATAACGCATAACGCATAACGCATAACGCATAACCATAACGCATAACGCATAACCCATAACGCATAACGCATAACGCATAACGTATAACGCATAACGCATACCGTATAACGCATAACGCATAACGCATAACGCATAACGTATAACGCGTAACGCATACCGTATAACGCATAACGCATAACGCAAACGTATAGCGCACAACGCATAATGCATAAACCATAACCCATACTTCATAACGCATAACGCATAATGCACAACTCATAACGAACACCGGAAAACCCATAACGCCTAACGCATAACGGATCACGCATAACGCATAATGCATAACGCATAAAGCATAACGCATAACGCATAACGCATAACGCATAACGCATAACGCATAACGCATAACGTATAACTCATAACGCATAACGCATAAAGCATAACGAACAACCAATAACGCATAATCCATAACGCATAACGCATAATGCATAACGCATAAAGCATAACGCATAACGCATAAAGCATAACGCATAACGCATAACGCATAACGCATAACGCATAACGCATAACGCATAACGCATAACGCATAACGCATAAAGCATAACGCATAACGCATAACGCATAACGCATAACGCATAAAGCATAACCCCTAACGCAATAACGCATAACGCATAACGCATAAAACATAACGTGTAACTCATAACGCATAACGCATAAAGCATAACTCATAACGCATAACGCATAACGCATAACGCATAACGCATAACGCATAACGCATAACGCAAACGTATAGCGCACAACGCATAACGCATAAACCATAACCCATACTTCATAACGCATAACGAACACCGGAAAACACATAACGCCTAACGCCTAAGGGATCACGCATAACGCATAATGCATAACGCATAAAGCATAACGCATAACGCATAACGCATAACCCCTAACGCAATAACGCATAACGCATAACGCATAACGCATAACGCATAACGCATAACCATAACGCATAACGCATAACCCATAACGCATAACGCATAACGTATAACGCATAACGCATAACGCATAACGCAAACGTATAACGCACAACGCATAACGCATAACGCATAACGCATAAAGCATAACGTGTAACTCATAACGCATAACGCATAAAGCATAACGCATAACGCATAACGCATAACGCATATCGCATAACGCATAACGCATAACGCAAACGTATAACGCACAACGCATAACGCATAACGCATAACGCATAACATATAACGCATAACGCATAACGCATAACGCATAACACATAACGCATAACGCATAACGCATAACGTATAACGCATAACGCATAACGCATAACGCATAACGCATAACGCATAACGCATAACCATAACGCATAACGCATAACCCATAACGCATAACGCATAACGCATAACGTATAACGCATAACGCATACCGTATAACGCATAACGCATAACGCATAACGCATAACGTATAACGCGTAACGCATACCGTATAACGCATAACGCATAACGCAAACGTATAGCGCACAACGCATAATGCATAAACCATAACCCATACTTCATAACGCATAACGCATAATGCACAACTCATAACGAACACCGGAAAACCCATAACGCCTAACGCATAACGGATCACGCATAACGCATAATGCATAACGCATAAAGCATAACGCATAACGCATAACGCATAACGCATAACGCATAACGCATAACGCATAACGTATAACTCATAACGCATAACGCATAAAGCATAACGAACAACCAATAACGCATAATCCATAACGCATAACGCATAACGCATAACGCATAAAGTATAACGCATAACGCATAACGCAAACTTATAGCGCACAACGCATAGCGCATAACGCATAACGCATAACGCATAACGCATAACGCATAACGCATAAATCATAACCCATAACGCACAACGCATAACGCATAATGCACAACGCATAACGAATACCGCAAAACGCATAACGCATAACGCATAAGCATAACTCATAACGCATAACGCATAACGCACACCGTATAACGCATAACGCATAACGCATAACGCATATCGCATAACGCATAAATCATAACCCATAACGCATAACGCATAATGCACAACGCATAACGAATACCGCAAAACGCATAACGCATAACGCATAACGCATAACGCATAACGCATAACTCATAACGCATAACGCATAACGCACACCGTATAACGCATAACGCATAACGCATAACGCTTAAAGCATAACGCATAACGCATAACGCATAACGCAAACGTATAACGCCCAACGCATAAAGCATAACGCATAACGCATAACGCATATCGCATAAGGCATAAATCATAACCCATAACGCACAACGCATAACGCATAATGCACAACGCATAACGAATACCGCAAAACGCATAACGCATAACGCATAACGCATAACGCATAACGCACACCGTATAACGCATAACGCATAACGCATAACGCATATCGCATAACGCATAACGCATAATGCATAACGCATAAAGCGTAACGCATAACGCATAAATCATAACGCATAACGCATAACGCATAACGCATACCGTATAACGCAAACGCATAACGCATAACGCATAACGCATAACGCATAACGCATAACGCATAACGCATAACGCATAACGCATAACGCATAACGCATAACGCATAACGCATAACGCATAACGCATAACGCATAACGTATAGCGCATAACGCATATCGCATAACGCATAACGCATAACGCAATCGTATAACGCACAACGCATAACGCATAACGTATACGGTATAACGCATAATGCATAACGTATAACGCAAACGTATAACGCACAACGCATAACGCATACCGCATAACGCATAACGCATAACGCATAACGCATAACGCATAACGCATAACCCCTAACGCAATAACGCATTACGCATAAAGCATAACGTGTAACTCATACCGCATAACGCATAAAGCATAACGCATAACGCATAACGCATAACGCATAACGCATAACGCCTAACGCATAACGTATCACGCATGACGCATAAAGCATAACGCATAACGCATAACGCATAACGCATAACGCATATCGCATAACGCATAACGCATAGCGCAAACGTATAACGCACAACGCATAACGCATAACGCATAACGCATAACGCATAACATATAACGCATAACGAATACCGTATAACGCATAACGCATAACGCATAACGCATATCGCATAACGCATTACGCATAGCGCAAACGTATAACGCACAACGCATAACGCATAACGCATAACGCATAACATATAACGCATAACGCATAACGCATAACGCATAACGCATAACGCATAACGCATAACGCATATCGCATAACGCATAAATCATAACCCATAACGCACAACGCATAACGCATAATGCACAACGCATAACGAATACCGCAAAACGCATAACGCATAACGCATAACGCATAACGCATAAGCATAACTCATAACGCATAACGCATAACGCATAACGCATAACGCAAAACGCATAACGCATAAAGCATAACGCATAACGCATAATGCAAACGTATAACGCACAACGCATAACGCATAATGCATAACGCATAACGTATAACGCATAACGCATAACGCATACCGCATAACGGATCACGCATAACGCATTATGCATAACGCATAAAGCATAACGCATAACGCATAACGCATAACGCATAACCCCTAACGCAATAACGCATAACGCATAACGCATAACGTATAACGCATAACGCATACCGTATAACGCCTAACGCATAACGGATCACGCATAACGCATAATGCATAACGCATAAAGCATAACGCATAACGCATAACGAATACCGTATAACGCATAACGCATAACGCATAACGCATATCGCATAACGCATAACGCATAGCGCAAACGTATAACGCACAACGCATAACGCATAACGCATAACGCATAACATATAACGCATAACGCATAACGCATAACGCATAACGCATAACGCATAACGCATAACGCATAACGCATAACGCATAACGCATAACGCATAAAGCATAACGCATAACGCATAACGCATAACGCATAACGCATAACGCATAACGCATAACGCATAACGCATAACGCATAACGCATAACGCATAAAGCATAACGCATAACGCATAACGCATAACGCATAACGCATAACGCATAAAGCATAACCCCTAACGCAATAACGCATAACGCATAACGCATAAAACATAACGTATAACTCATAACGCATAACGCATAAAGCATAACTCATAACGCATAACGCATAACGCATAACGCATAACGCATAACGCATAACGCATAACGCAAACGTATAGCGCACAACGCATAACGCATAAACCATAACCCATACTTCATAACGCATAACGAACACCGGAAAACACATAACGCCTAACGCCTAAGGGATCACGCATAACGCATAATGCATAACGCATAAAGCATAACGCATAACGCATAACGCATAACCCCTAACGCAATAACGCATAACGCATAACGCATAACGCATAACGCATAACGCATAACCATAACGCATAACGCATAACCCATAACGCATAACGCATAACGTATAACGCATAACGCATAACGCATAACGCAAACGTATAACGCACAACGCATAACGCATAACGCATAACGCATAAAGCATAACGTGTAACTCATAACGCATAACGCATAAAGCATAACGCATAACGCATAACGCATAACGCATATCGCATAACGCATAACGCATAACGCAAACGTATAACGCACAACGCATAACGCATAACGCATAACGCATAACATATAACGCATAACGCATAACGCATAACGCATAACACATAACGCATAACGCATAACGCATAACGTATAACGCATAACGCATAACGCATAACGCATAACGCATAACGCATAACGCATAACCATAACGCATAACGCATAACCCATAACGCATAACGCATAACGCATAACGTATAACGCATAACGCATACCGTATAACGCATAACGCATAACGCATAACGCATAACGTATAACGCGTAACGCATACCGTATAACGCATAACGCATAACGCAAACGTATAGCGCACAACGCATAATGCATAAACCATAACCCATACTTCATAACGCATAACGCATAATGCACAACTCATAACGAACACCGGAAAACCCATAACGCCTAACGCATAACGGATCACGCATAACGCATAATGCATAACGCATAAAGCATAACGCATAACGCATAACGCATAACGCATAACGCATAACGCATAACGCATAACGCATAACGTATAACTCATAACGCATAACGCATAAAGCATAACGAACAACCCATAACGCATAATCCATAACGCATAACGCATAACGCATAAAGTATAACGCATAACGCATAACGCATAACGCAAACTTATAGCGCACAACGCATAGCGCATAACGCATAACGCATAACGCATAACGCATAACCAATAACGCATAACGCTTAACGTATAACGCATAACGCATTACGCATAACTTATAACGAATTACGCATAACTTATAACTCATAACTCATAAGGAGTAACGCATTACGCATAAAGCATAACGCATAACGCATAACGCATAACGCATAACGCATAACGCATAACGCATAATGCATAAAGCATAACGCATAACGCATAACTTATAACTCATTACTCATAACGAATAACGCATAACGCATAACGCATAACGCATATCGCATAACGCATAACGCATAATGCATAACGCATAAAGCGAAACGCATAACGCATAAATCATAACGCATAACGCATAACGCATAACGCATAACGCATAACGCATAACGCATAACGCATAACGCATAACGCATAACGCATAACGCATAACGCATAACGCATAACGCATAACGCATAACGCATAACTCATAACGCATAACGCATAACGCATAACGCATAACGCATAACGCATAACTCATAACGCATAACGCATAACGCATAACGCACACCGTATAACGCATAACGCATAACGCATAACGCTTAAAGCATAACGCATAACGCATAACGCATAACGCAAACGTATAACGCCCAACGCATAAAGCATAACGCATAACGCATAACGCATATCGCATAACGCATAAATCATAACCCATAACGCACAACGCATAACGCATAATGCACAACGCATAACGCATAACGCAAACTTATAGCGCACAACGCATAGCGCATAACGCATAACGCATAACGCATAACGCATAACGCATAACGCATAACGCATAACGCATAACGCTTAACGCATAACGCATAACGCATAACGCATAACGCATAACGCATAACGCATAAAGCATAACGCATAACGCATAACGCATAAAGCATAACGCATAACGCATAACGCATAACGTGTAACTCATACCGCATAACGCATAAAGCATAACGCATAACGCATAACGCATAACGCATATCGCATAACGCATAACGCATAACGCATAACGCATAACGCATAACGCATAACGCATAACGCATAACGCATAACGCATAACGCATAACTCATAACGCATAACGCATAACGCATAACGCATAACGCACACCGTATAACGCATAACGCATAACGCATAACGCTTAAAGCATAACGCATAACGCATAACGCATAACGCAAACGTATAACGCCCAACGCATAAAGCATAACGCATAACGCATAACGCATATCGCATAACGCATAAATCATAACCCATAACGCACAACGCATAACGCATAATGCACAACGCATAACGCATAACGCAAACTTATAGCGCACAACGCATAGCGCATAACGCATAACGCATAACGCATAACGCATAACGCATAACGCATAACGCATAACGCATAACGCATAACGCATAACGCATAACGCTTAACGCATAACGCATAACGCATAACGCATAACGCATAACGCATAACGCATAAAGCATAACGCATAACGCATAACGCATAAAGCATAACGCATAACGCATAACGCATAACGTGTAACTCATACCGCATAACGCATAAAGCATAACGCATAACGCATAACGCATATCGCATAACGCATAACGCATAACGCAAACGTATAACGCACAACGCATAACGCATAACGCATAACGCATAACATATAACGCATAACGCATAACGCATAACCCCTAACGCAATAACGCATAACGCATTACGCATAAAGCATAACGTGTAACTCATACCGCATAACGCATAAAGCATAACGCATAACGCATAACGCATAACGCATATCGCATAACGCATAACGCATGACGCAAATGTATAACGCACAACGCATAACGCATAACGCATAACGCATAACATATAACGCATAACGCATAACGCATAACGCATAACGCATAACGCATAAAGTATAACGCATAACGCATAACGCATAACGCATAATGCACAACGCTTAACGAATACCGCAGATCGCATAACGCCTAACGCATAACGGATCACGCATGACGCATAAAGCATAACGCATAACGCATAACGCATAACGCATAACGCATAACGCATAACGCATAACGCATAACGCATAACGCATAACGCATAACGCATAACGCATAACGCATAACGCATAACGCATAACGCATAACGCATAACGCATAACGCATAACGCATAACGCATAACGCATATCGCATAACGCATAACGCATAACGCAAACGTATAACACACAACGCATAACGCATAACGTATACGGTATAACGCATAATGCATAACGTATAACGCAAACGTATAACGCACAACGCATAACGCATACCGCATAACGCATAACGCATAACGCATAACGCATAACGCATAACGCATAACGCATAACCCCTAACGCAATAACGCATAACGCATTACGCATAAAGCATAACGTGTAACTCATACCGCATAACGCATAAAGCATAACGCATAACGCATAACGCATAACGCATAACGCATATCGCATAACGCCTAACGCATAACGGATCACGCATGACGCATAAAGCATAACGCATAACGCATAACGCATAACGCATAACGCATATCGCATAACGCATAAATCATAACCCATAACGCACAACGCATAACGCATAATGCACAACGCATAACGAATACCGCAAAACGCATAACGCATAACGCATAACGCATAACGCATAAGCATAACTCATAACGCATAACGCATAACGCACACCGTATAACGCATAACGCATAACGCATAACGCTTAAAGCATAACGCATAACGCATAACGCATAACGCAAACGTATAACGCCCAACGCATAAAGCATAACGAACAACCCATAACGCATAATCCATAACGCATAACGCATAACGCATAACGCATAACGCATAACGCATAACGGATAACGCATAACGCATAACGCATAACGCATATCGCATAACGCATAACGCATAATGCATAACGCATAAAGCGTAACGCATAACGCATAAATCATAACGCATAACATATAACGCATAACGCATAACGCATAACCCCTAACGCAATAACGCATAACGCATTACGTATAAAGCATACCGTGTAACTCATACCGCATAACGCATAAAGCATAACGCATAACGCATAACGCATAACGCATAACGCATAACGCATAACGCATACCGTATAACGCAAACGCATAACGCATAACGCATAACGCATAACGCATAACGCATAACGCATAACGCATAACGCATAACGCATAACGCATAACGCATAACGCATAACGCATAACGCATAACGCATAACGCATAACGCATAACGCATATCGCATAACGCATAACGCATAACGCAAACGTATAACGCACAACGCATAACGCAAAACGTATACGGTATAACGCATAATGCATAACGTATAACGCAAACGTATAACGCACAACGCATAACGCATACCGCATAACGCATAACGCATAACGCATAACGCATAACGCATAACGCATAACGCATAACGCATAACCCCTAACGCAATAACGCATAACGCATTACGCATAAAGCATAACGTGTAACTCATACCGCATAACGCATAAAGCATAACGCATAACGCATAACGCATAACGCATAACGCATAACGCATATCGCATAACGCATAAATCATAACCCATAACGCACAACGCATAACGCATAATGCACAACGCATAACGAATACCGCAAAACGCATAACGCATAACGCATAACGCATAAATCATAACCCATAACGCACAACGCATAACGCATAATGCACAACGCATAACGAATACCGCAAAACGCATAACGCATAACGCATAACGCATAACGCATAACGCATATCGCATAACGCATAACGCATAACGCAAACGTATAACGCACAACGCATAACGCATAACGTATACGGTATAACGCATAATGCATAACGTATAACGCAAACGTATAACGCACAACGCATAACGCATACCGCATAACGCATAACGCATAACGCATAACGCATAACGCATAACGCATAACGCATAACCCCTAACGCAATAACGCATAACGCATTACGCATAAAGCATAACGTGTAACTCATACCGCATAACGCATAAAGCATAACGCATAACGCATAAAGCATAACGCATAACGCATAACGCATAACGCATAACGCATAATGCTTAAAGCATAACGCATAACGCATAACTTATAACTCATTACTCATAACGAATAACGCATAACGCATAACGCATAACCCCTAACGCAATAACGCATAACGCATAACGCATAAAGCATAACGTGTAACTCATAACGCATAACGCATAAAGCATAACGCATAACGCATAACGCATAACGCATAACGCATAACGCATAACGCATAACGCATAACGCATAACGCATAACGCATAACGCACAACGCATAACGCATAACGCATAACGCATAACGCATAACGCATAACTCATAACGCATAACGCATAACGCATAACGCATAACGCACACCGTGTAACGCATAACGCATAACGCATAACGCTTAAAGCATAACGCATAACGCATAACGCATAACGCAAACGTATAACGCCCAACGCATAAAGCATAACGAACAACCCATAACGCATAATCCATAACGCAAAACGCATAACGCATAAAGCATAACGCATAACGCATAACGCAAACGTATAACGCACAACGCATAACGCATAACGCATAACGCATAACGCATAACGTATAACGCATAACGCATAACGCATAACGCATAACGCATAACGCATAACGCATAACGCATAACGCATAACGCATTACGCATAACGCATAACGCATAACGCATAACGCATGACATATAACGCATAACGCATAACGCATATCGCATAACGCATAACGCATAACGCAAACGTATAACGCACAACGCATAACGCACAACGCATAACGCATAACGCATAACGCATAACGCATAACGCATAACTCATAACGCATAACGCATAACGCATAACGCATAACGCACACCGTGTAACGCATAACGCATAACGCATAACGCTTAAAGCATAACGCATAACGCATAACGCATAACGCAAACGTATAACGCCCAACGCATAAAGCATAACGAACAACCCATAACGCATAATCCATAACGCAAAACGCATAACGCATAAAGCATAACGCATAACGCATAACGCAAACGTATAACGCACAACGCATAACGCATAACGCATAACGCATAACGCATAACGCATAACGCATAACGCATAACGCATAACGCATAACGCATAACGCATAACGCATATCGCATAACGCATAACGCATAACGCAAACGTATAACGCACAACGCATAACGCATAACGCATAACGCATAACATATAATGCATATCGCATAACGCATAAGGCATAACGCATAATACATAACGTATAACGCATTATGCATATCCCATAACCCTTAACGCATAACGCATAACGCATAATGCACAACGCTTAACGAATACGGCAGATCGCATAACGCCTAACGCATAACGGATCACGCATGACGCATAAAGCATAACGCATAACGCATAACGCATAACGCATAACGCATATCGCATAACGCATAAATCATAACCCATAACGCACAACGCATAACGCATAATGCACAACGCATAACGAATACCGCAAAACGCATAACGCATAACGCATAACGCATAACGCATAAGCATAACTCATAACGCATAACGCATAACGCATAACGCACACCGTATAACGCATAACGCATAACGCATAACGCTTAAAGCATAACGCATAACGCATAACGCATAACGCAAACGTATAAGGCCCAACGCATAAAGCATAACGAACAACCCATAACGCATAATCCGTAACGAATAACGCATAACGCATAACGCATAACGCATAAAGTATAACGCATAACGCATAACGCATAACGCATAACGCATAACGCATAACGCATAATGCATAAAGCATAACGCATAACGCATAACTTATAACTCATTACTCATAACGAATAACGCATAACGCATAACGCATAACGCATATCGCATAACGCATAACGCATAACGCATAAAGCATAACGCATAACGCATAACGCATAACGCATAATGCTTAAAGCATAACGCATAACGCATAACTTATAACTCATTACTCATAACGAATAACGCATAACGCATAACGCATAACCCCTAACGCAATAACGCATAACGCATAACGCATAAAGCATAACGTGTAACTCATAACGCATAACGCATAAAGCATAACGCATAACGCATAACGCATAACGCATAACGCATAACTCATAACGCATAACGCATTACGCATAAAGCATAACGTGTAACTCATACCGCATAACGCATAAAGCATAACGCATAACGCATAACGCATAACGCATAACGCATAACGCATATCGCATAACGCATAAATCATAACCCATAACGCACAACGCATAACGCATTATGCACAACGCATAACGAATACCGCAAAACGCATAACGCATAACGCATAACGCATAACGCATAAGCATAACTCATAACGCATAACGCATAACGCACACCGTATAACGCATAACGCATAACGCATAACGCTTAAAGCATAACGCATAACGCATAACGCATAACGCAAACGTATAACGCCCAACGCATAAAGCATAACGAACAACCCATAACGCATAATCCATAACGCATAACGCATAACGCATAAAGTATAACGCATAACGCATAACGCATAACGCATAACGCATAACGCATAACGCATAATGCATAAAGCATAACGCATAACGCATAACTTATAACTCATTACTCATAACGAATAACGCATAACGCATAACGCATAACGCATAACGCATAACGCATAATGCTTAAAGCATAACGCATAACGCATAACTTATAACTCATTACTCATAACGAATAACGCATAACGCATAACGCATAACCCCTAACGCAATAACGCATAACGCATAACGCATAACGCATAACGCAAACGTATAACGCCCAACGCATAAAGCATAACGAACAACCCATAACGCATAATCCATAACGCATAACGCATAACGCATAACGCATAAAGTATAACGCATAACGCATAACGCTTAACGCATAACGCATAACGCATAACGCATTACGCATAACGCATAAAGCATAACGCATAACGCATAACGCATAAAGCATAACGCATAACGCATAACGCATAACGCATAACGCCTAATGCATAAAGCATAACGCATAACGCATAACTTATAACTCATTACTCATAACGAATAACGCATGACGCATAACGCATAACGCATATCGCATAACGCATATCGCATAACGCATAACGCATAATGCATAACGCATAACGCATAACGCATAACGCATAACGCATAACGCATAATGCATAACGCATAACGCATAACGCATAACGCATAACGCATAACGCATAACGCAAAACGCATAACGCATAACGCATAAAGCATAACGCATAACGCATAACGCAAACGTATAACGCACAACGCATAACGCATAACGCATAACGCATAACGCTGTCACGTCGTTTTCGGGTCGGTTCCGAACCGAAGACGAACACGGGAAATTACGGCTTGAAGACCGGGCCACGCTCGGTCGCGCGACACGTGGTCCTCCCGGGACAAACAACCCTACGCGGATCTGGATCACGATATCGAAGTTGTTTCGAAATTCTTTCGGGCGCCAGACACGTAAAGTGTCACGCGAAGCTATTCTTTTACGCGAATCCCGCAAAATAATTCCGCTTCCGCGGGGGCTGCGCGATAACCTGAAATAGCCGCGAAAATGGTCAGGGTTCCACGTGGGGAGAAGGAACGGGGCATTCCCCGCGACGGGAACGTTTCTCGTGGGTAGAATAATTCAAATCAGATTCGGCAACGACAATCGTTTATTAACGAGATGACAATGAATAGCCCGTCGGTGGTCACCGACGGTAGCGAGAATTTGCCGACGCGAGAACAAGGTGTTCGACGGTTGTTCGGTCGCTCGCGCTTATTTATTCTATCGCGTTGAACTCGGCGGTCACAGGACTTCGCGTGTTATACAAGCCTTTACGGCACGAATTCCGCCGAGCTCGGGTGACGGACGCGGATTTAGACTGGACTGGACGAGGATACGGCAAAGTCGCGAAAACGAAACGAACCGTCACGTCGTCCCACCGAGGAACGTCTCGAGTAGAACTCTTAGAATTTCGTCGAATATCGCACGTCCCGAATATTCCGTCCCGCGGACAATCGGCAACGATACGACCCACGGCCTCGTGTCCCTTTCGAGGGAGCTACCCTCGGTCGTCGGCAACACTGGCGGACACGTGGTGCACGGCACGAAGTTAAACAAGAACACGCAAATACGCCCCGAGCCAACGCGAATGGTAAATCACGAATAAATGTGTCGGAATAAAGCCTGATCGGCACTTACCAAACGGTAGACGTAGGTCGTCTTGATCGGCACTCGATATACTATGTTTGAATACGCGGTAAAATGGCGGCACGACTTTTCGCTACGCAGTCCTTCGACCCAGTGACCTACTTCGCAATGGCTCGGGAACGCGGAAGCGAGGCGTCCCCCTACTCCCTCATCTATCTCCTCCTAGGCGACGCTCGGGCCTATCGCGTGGTTCCTCGCGGCAGGGACGAATTCCATCTTTTCGGTCCCGGTTCCCCGGTAATTTACTGATTTCCCGGAGTCGGGCGATACAGCTGCAAATTATATCGGTAGGCATTCGAGCCGCCCCAGGATTGTTCTCGGCGCAATTCCTGGGCGAAAGACGGTGAGGTTGGGTTGATGTACGTCCCGTATTCCGATTTCCCTCATCGGTCTCCCCGGTTGGTAAATCCGGGCTCGATCCTGGCTCGACCGTCTGGTTCGGCAATGACGTTCTGCGATAGGTCCTCCGAGCGCCTCTTCCCGAGACTTTGCGCCAATCACGGCAGGAGATAGGTACCGGGTTCCTTTCGTACTCCGATCGTTCCTGAAACTTCGTGTCGCGCCCAGCGGCGCGACATTTAAACGCGATAAATCTGTTCCGCTGGATTTCGGACGTTCCTGGGAGAGCGATCGCGACTAACGGTACGTTATTTTATTGGCCGTCGTTGGCCCGGTCCTTCGCCTAGGGTTCGGATTGACGCTGGCAGAATCTGCCACGTCACAACTCCTCCCCCCCCGGAAGAGACCGGGACACACCGGTGGCAGTTACCAATCAGGCTATTCACGGGCTCGGTGGCGATCGCTCTGCCTCGGACGCTCCCCGATGTACCCCTTCATACCGGTAGAGACAAACACTAACCCAACACCAGTAAAACCCAGACGAAGTGCTATTTAAACTACATCCCTTCATCTCTGTTCTTCTGTCGACTCGGCGAGACCTGTTGGCGTGACCAGCACCTAATTGAGAAATGGAGATATCGCTAATTATGGCCTCGGTTGGCCCGTATAAACGGAGGAGACAAGGGTTAAATGAAGCGACCATATGTTTGTATGTTGAACGATTTATTCGCGCCCCCTCTCGGGGCGGCACTCTCTTGGCGGTCTCATTTTGGACACCAGTCTTACTCTCTCTCTCAAAGAAAACATATTTACTCGCCTGATTACGGCATCTCTTTTTGGTTCGTCCTTTTTGGACGTCGGAACACAAAACAACGAAGAACAATCAATTACGTTTAGAAACCTAAACTAGTCTGTATATATATATATATGAAAATACGCTATCCCACCAAACGAAACGAAAGGAAGAAAAAATGGTAGCGCAGAGGATGAAAAGAAGGGGGGGAAACTACTACGTTGCGGCATCCTCCACGTGTAGCGGGACTTCCGCTTACGGCCATTCACCGAGTTCCGCTTCCGTACTGTCGGTTTCTTTGGTGGTGCGGGCCCCCCGACCTCCAGGTCCTCCAACAATCCGGGCATGTTTGTACCGTATAATACGGGCGCCCGCACCGGTAGCAGTACTGATACTTTTGCGGGGCCGTGCACTGGGCGTGGGAGTGCCCGATCTTGCGGCATCTCCAGCACCCCTCCTCCACCTCGCTTCCCCGGTACGGTAATATCGGGGTCTTTTTCGGCAGGATCTTTTCCGGTTTTACCCCCGACTTCGTTGGGGTTCGCGCTCTCGGCGGCTCGGCAGGCACTACCGTCGGCGGCTCGGCAAACGCCACCTTCCGCTCCTTCGTGGTCCGTCTTGTCGGCTCGGTGGCAACTGCCACTACCCTTGGTTTTACGGCCACCCCCGGTATTGAGTCGGTTTCCCCCGACTTGGCTGGTGCGCCTGGCTTATGCCAACCCGGCATATTCTCCAAGCGGAATCCTCTTCCGGTTCCGCTCCGCGGCTTGAGCTGGATGGTCGCTGTTGCCACGAACGTGGTGTTTTTGGAGGGGCCCTCGGTATCCCTGCCGTCGACTGTCGGCAGTTGTTCCCCTCGGTGTTTAGTCACCTCTTCGCTTTCTGGAGGGGGCGTCGGCTGCACTGTGCTTGTGGCGTTCGCCACTTGGCTTCCCTCCTGGCCCGGCAGCAACTCCTTCTCCCTCTCCCGGATTTCCTCCCAAATGTGGTCGGCAATCATGTTTGTTCCGTTTGTTCTATTTCTGTTTGAGAGGAGGACGAGGATAATTAATATTGGTGCCTTTGGCTTTTGAGTGACTTATTGGTGGGTTGGGAAGTATGGCTTCAAGTCCGAAATGTGTGCTTTGCCGAGGTCGCTTCCGTCTTCCGCGGAGATGCGGTACACTCCTGGTGATAATTTATGCGATATCGTTACTGGTCCCATGAATTTTGGGGCCAACTTTGCCGCCACGTGGTCTGCCGCTGACGATAATACGCGTTTTCGCTTCATAACCTTGTCTCCTACGTTAAACTCTCTATTTCTCCGACGCAAATTATAATGGTGTGCTTGCTTATTATACGCGTCCTCGAGGTTCTCTAAAATCCAGTGTCTCAACGTTGGTAGTTGAGTCACTCTCTTTTTCCAAGTATCATTGGCCGTAACCTCGAGGTCGATATCGGGTTCTACAGTGTCCCTTAAACATTTTGCTGGTCTCGGCTCTCGCCCGAAATTGAGAAAAGCGGGAGAAGTCTGTAACACCGAATGATAAGCGGTGTTGTACGCGAAGCGTAATTGCGGCAAATTCAGGTCCCAGTCTCTATGATCCCTCTCTATGTAGGCTACTATCATCGTTTTGAGGATTCGATTTACGCGTTCTACCGGGTTTGCTTGCGGATGGTACGGGGGGGTTGTGGTGATTCGAATGCCATATTCATTAGCTAAATCCCACAAACACTTGTTCGCGAACTCGGTGCCATTGTCCGTTAGCAGAACGTCGGGTGTTCCCCATCGCGAAAAAATTAACTCTTCAAGAGCTTCGGCAATCTTTGGACCGGTCGCACGTCGGAGCGGGGCGCACTCTATCCACTTGGTGAATAGGTCCTGTATTACCAGGAGGTACGCGTGACCGGATCTGCTGCGCGGAAGCGGGCCCATTATATCGGCAGCTATCACTGTCCACGGCATGTCAACACGGCGCCGACCCATCAACCCAGGCGGTAGTGTCTGCTCCACCTTTGTGAGTTGACAGGTCTTACAGCGTCTTACGTATTCTACAGCTGTTCTGTACATGCCTGGCCAGTAGTAGCGGGCCGCAATACGTTGGTACGTCTTTTCGACGCCTAAATGCCCTGCCTGTGGGTTATCATGCGCTTCCTGCAGGATCTCCGTTCTGCGCTCTTCGGGAATCGCGAGTTTCCACTCGGTTATATCCGATCCTAACGTTTCCGCGACAACTGGATCCGTACGACGGCAAAATAATTCCCCGTCCCGAATCGACCAGTCTTTGAATTTATCCGGTGCTCGTTTGACTTCTGCTAATTTCCCCTCGTACCATTTCATACGCACCGCAGCTACTATCGGTATTTTGTCCTTTAAGACTTCCTCCCCCTCGCAAATTCGCGATAATGCATCCGGCACTTTATTAAGGGCTCCCTGCCGGTATATTACTTCGAAATCATATTCTAGAAGTTGCAGGGCCCAACGCGCTAATCTCCCTGACGGATTTTGTAATTTTCTTAACCACCGTAAACTGTTGTGGTCTGTAATCACCGTAAATTTGTACCCTTCCAAGTACGGACGAAATTTTTGTACCGCCCAGACGATCGCGAGACATTCCAATTCCGTAGCGGAATATTTTCTCTCTGGCAACGTGAGAGACCTGCTCGCGAACGCGATAACTCTTTCGACCTCCTTGACCTCTTGCGTCAAAACTGCGCCTAGACCAACCGCGCTAGCATCCATCTGTAGTGTAAATGGCGTTTCGAAATCTGGGCAGGAGAGGGTAGGTGCTGAAGCGATCGCGTCTCGAAGGGACTCGAAGGCGGTTTGTTGGCCAACCTTCCATTCCCATTCGCGATACTTTCGCAGTAGGCCATTCAATGGCTCAGCCAGCGTGGCGAATCCCGGAATAAACCTCCTGTACCAGGATGCCATTCCCAGGAAACGCCGAAGCTGCTTTACTGTTTTAGGCGGAGGGTACGATAAAATTGGTCTAACTTTCTCCGCATCTACCTTTAACCCCTCTCCGCTCACCACGAAACCCAAATACCGAACTTCCTGACAACAAAACTCGCACTTCTCAGGATTGATTATTAGACCGGCAGCCTTGATTTTATTTATTACGCGTTCTAGCCATACGAGATGCTCCGCAAATGTTTTCGTCACGATTATTATATCGTCCAAATAGGCGAACGCGTGCGGCTCCATTTCTGGACCTATTAATCGGTCCAATAATCTCTGAAAAGTTGCGGGTGCGCCTGTCAGTCCGTACGGCATGCGACGGAAGTGAAATAGGCCTTTTCCCGGTACTGTAAACGCTGTTATTTCGCGACTCTTTTCCTCTAACGGGATTTGAAAATAGGCCTGACTGAGGTCAAGGGTCGAGATGTATTTCGCCGCACGTAATTTATCGAGAATCTGCGTCATGAGCGGTAGCGGGTACGCGTCTTTCCTCGAGACCTCGTTAACCTTTCGGAAATCCAGACAAAAACGGTATTTCCCGTTCGATTTCTTGACCATGACGATCGGACTTGACCAGCCACTTTGTGATGGTTCAATTATGCCATCTTTTAGCAATTTATCTACTTCCGCATATATTGCCTCCTGAACTTTTGGAGATACGGCATAATATCGCTGTTTTATAGGCGGGTGTCCATCTACATCTATTCGATGGCTGATCAAGTACGTCACGCCCGATATTTCGTCAAATTCCGGCAACGTGGCCTCGAGGAATTCTCTTAATTGCCGTTTTTCGGCATCCGCCAACGTTTGCAGACCACAACAGACGGCATCGGGAGGCGTGTCTTCGAATGTGAATTTTTCGTTTGGCTGTTTCGCGAAATACCATACGGCATTGTGATATTCAGCCACGATTCCGAATTTTGCGATCGAATCCGTGCCTAACAATAGAGGGGTCACTAGACTGTCCAAAACCTGCGCGGAAATTCTACGTTCCTCCCTGCCTATCCTTAACGCGAAATGTGCTCGTTCCTCGGCACGATCTACTACCCCCGTGGCGAGGAGGAAATAACAGGGTTTGTTCGATTTCCCTAATACGATATTCTTCCTCTCGATTTTTCCTAGAATATCCCGACTGATGAATGTCAGAGATGATCCCGAATCTACTAGGGCGCGCGTCGCGAAGTTGCCGATGAACGCATCCACGGTCAGCAGAGGTGGGCGCTTAATGTCCCCAGTTATCATTACGCGGGCCGATATCAATTCGGGCGAAGTCTCTCTGGCCCCTGTGATTGACTTCTCTCCCCGTTTCCCGCCGACCTGTTGCACCTTCGGCAACGTATTATTGTGACACCCTCCGACCCGCATCCGTAGCAATGTAGCCTAGGTTCTTCTCGGCAATCTCGCGATAGGTGACCTGTCTTACGACAATTCCAACATTGTGGCAGGTTACTTCCGCCCGCGCGTTGTCTATCGCGCGGCGGCCATTGACGCGTTGCTACGGTTGCGGTTACTTCCGCCTTACGCGGTATGGGTTCACGAGAGGACTCTCTTGATTTTGCCCCCGACCGGTATTTTTCGTTTCCCCTCGGCGCGGCAGCTAGATTATTTTTAGCGCTCGTCGCACGAGGTTCACGAATCCCTTGTCCAGGTTTAGAGTCTCTCCTAGTGGCTCTTGGGGGGTGATCTTCCGAATCGTCGCTATCTACGCCTACTGCGGCAGCTAAGGCGTTCGCGTACCCAAATCCGACCGATCTTCCCTTCGGTTGCGATTTCGAGCGCAAGTGTCGGCTAGGATCAAACGCGAAACTAGGGTGAGCCATTTCGGATGGTTTCGGATTCCCCCGCCTCCTCTGCTGCGCTTCGCGGTCGGCACGTAGCAATTGATCCGTTACGATTTCCATCGTGGAACCTGATTCTAACGCGATAGACTGACGTAAAGATGGTTTCGCGCCCCAGTATAATCGTTCGACTTTCTTTTCCTCCTGCCACGGTGGCTGTAGTTTTCGGAACATAGCGGTCATTACCATAATATAATCGCGAATAGGTTCGTTATCATCTTGAAACCGATCTTTAATGTTTCTTTCTAAAGTATATTGATATTCAGGGTCACCGAAGAATCGCCGAAATGCCCTCGCAAAATCCTCCCAAGTTCTCCAACCCGACGCGTGCGCGTTGTACCAGTGCTTGGCGACCCCCCCGAGACATACTGGCAAACAACGGATTAGTTCTTTATCCGCGATGTTGTGATATTTAATTTGTTGGTGGAGGTCCTCCAAAAAATCTTCTGGGTCCTCCCCCTCTTCTCCGGAAAACTTTAACCGCCATCGTCGCATTATTTCGGCGATGGGTGTTCCGCGGTAATATAGTTCTCGGGGTTTCGCCCCGCCCTGTACCCCGTCGCTCGGTCCATCGTCCGGGCCGACATGCAAAGGCTTTTCTTCCGGTTCGCGGTACCTATCGGGAGACCATGGCCTCCATCTTGGCGAGTTCGGCACTGGGAATGAAAATTCCTTAGGGGGTGATCTTCCCCCTTCGGTCGGTAGGTACTCCTCTGGAGGCCATTCTTCTCCGACCGCATCCCCGTATACCGATCTGTTTTCATCATCCCCGCGGTCCGGTTTCGGCAAATTAAGAAGGCTTTTCATTTCTTCGGGCCCTTCGGTATCAGACGCGAAGCTCAATCGTCGCGGGCGTAATACGTCACCCCTCCCCGCGGTATAATTGACTCTATTCGGAATCTTACACAATCGCTAAAGTAGGCTAGGGGAACGCTTAAGATTCAGCCGAACTTTCTATTCGGTATTTGTTAACAAACGCGAATTACCGTTTCTTCGTTTTATTCGGCTTTCTCCCTATGCTTTTCTCTATTTCCGTACGCGAATCTTTCCTGCGCGAATTTTCAGAAGTGAAGGGGATATTTCGTAAAATATTCGAAGCCACTTGCCCGTCGGCAATGGATACTTCGTATTCGCCAATCAATTTAGTTGTCGCTAAAGTGTCTTTGTAGCTCCGTACACGGGAGCGCTAATCAAAGAAAACCAAACAAAACAAGAGAAAATAAAAAAACAAAAAAAAATTCAATGTTTTTATCGCCAAAGTTGGACAGCACTCGTCTAGGCTACGGCACAATACGAACAAAAACCATACTTCCCATTACCACAAAAAAAAACATAAAAAAATAATTTTGTGGGTGGGTGTAACCATGGGGTGTACACAATCAATATTCAATTGGTATCATCAATTATCAATCGAGACATATCATAAATCAATACGTAATAAATTATCAACCCGCGTGTGCCATTCCGCCAATCAAAATATCATTTGTCATAATATTATACATACTTTTTCAATATATACCGTATATTATACATTCATATTTTCATTATAAATTCATATGCATGCACATTTTATCACCCATATGAATCCATATTCATTCATTTAATTTCGGAAGAAAGAAAAAAAAATTCAATGATTAATGCATTAATTGTGCCTATTGCTTTGTATATAAAAAAAAAACGGTAGAGCCTTCTGTACGGTATTTCTTCCATTCGTTTTATTTTAATATCGCAATAATGGAAGGCAAGTGCAATTGACCAAATCGAAGAGAAGAAAAAGAATAATACAAGTATATGCGTCACTGATTGCGAAAAAAATTATCGCTTCTTCGGGTAATTCTTAAAAGAGATAATAAAAATAATAAAAAAGATGGTTTCGTAATGAGTAAAAGACAAAAGGGAAGCAACAAAAAAAATCCAATGAATAAATAAATTACAATAAACAAATAAATAAATAAGTAAATAAATAAATACATAAAATCCTAATAAATCGGGATATATATATATACAAATTAATAAGAGGAAAATTCTCCTAACCCTTCCACCACCAATTCGGGAACAATGTTACTAACTGCCAACAAAGCGTAGCGGTAAACCAAGTTAAAAGGCTCGGTTTATCGCCACGGTAGATTAAGCAGATTGTAAATATCGGTAAAATGAACGGATGAACTCTGGAACACGATAACTATTGCGTGAAAATTTCGTTCGGAATATCCGGCATATAAATTAACAACGATGTTCCTTGTTTCATCAAGGCCGGCAATTTTTACTAATCCCAAGGGGATAGCACGCAACCCGAAGAAGAAGAAGAAGAAAAAATTTTGTCAGTATTTCTCAAATTTACAATCACGCGGCAATATTCAGAATATTTCTTCAACTTAATTGAAGCGATATTCCGCCAAGGAGAATCCCTTCGCTCAATATAGACAACATTATTCAAAGCTGAAAGAGAATCGTATTCGAGTATACAACATACATAATATAATACATATGGAATGGCACACGAACGATAATAATAGATACCCCGTAAACATCAGCGGGACCCTTGGTCGGTCGCATTCCGATGGTGTTTACGTCGGCGTTGGCTCAATATACCCGGTGTGAAAAAGAAATTTCGTACGCGAATGGGTCGTGTGTCTCTACGACGCGACGTTCGATTTCTCTATCTCGCTCGAACTTTCTCGACTCCTCGTCCAGTCAAAATTTTCCCACGAGAGCCCCGAACTCTTTCACGTGTCTCGATTGAAAAACCCGATCTCAAATCGCTTTTTACGGCGAGAAGTCCCTGTTCGGGCGCCAATTTGTCACGTCGTTTTCGGGTCGGTTCCGAACCGAAGACGAACACGGGAAATTACGGCTTGAAGACCGGGCCACGCTCGGTCGCGCGACACGTGGTCCTCCCGGGACAAACAACCCTACGCGGATCTGGATCACGATATCGAAGTTGTTTCGAAATTCTTTCGGGCGCCAGACACGTAAAGTGTCACGCGAAGCTATTCTTTTACGCGAATCCCGCAAAATAATTCCGCTTCCGCGGGGGCTGCGCGATAACCTGAAATAGCCGCGAAAATGGTCAGGGTTCCACGTGGGGAGAAGGAACGGGGCATTCCCCGCGACGGGAACGTTTCTCGTGGGTAGAATAATTCAAATCAGATTCGGCAACGACAATCGTTTATTAACGAGATGACAATGAATAGCCCGTCGGTGGTCACCGACGGTAGCGAGAATTTGCCGACGCGAGAACAAGGTGTTCGACGGTTGTTCGGTCGCTCGCGCTTATTTATTCTATCGCGTTGAACTCGGCGGTCACAGGACTTCGCGTGTTATACAAGCCTTTACGGCACGAATTCCGCCGAGCTCGGGTGACGGACGCGGATTTAGACTGGACTGGACGAGGATACGGCAAAGTCGCGAAAACGAAACGAACCGTCACGTCGTCCCACCGAGGAACGTCTCGAGTAGAACTCTTAGAATTTCGTCGAATATCGCACGTCCCGAATATTCCGTCCCGCGGACAATCGGCAACGATACGACCCACGGCCTCGTGTCCCTCTCGAGGGAGCTACCCTCGGTCGTCGGCAACACTGGCGGACACGTGGTGCACGGCACGAAGTTAAACAAGAACACGCAAATACGCCCCGAGCCAACGCGAATGGTAAATCACGAATAAATGTGTCGGAATAAAGCCTGATCGGCACTTACCAAACGGTAGACGTAGGTCGTCTTGATCGGCACTCGATATACTATGTTTGAATACGCGGTAAAATGGCGGCACGACTTTTCGCTACGCAGTCCTTCGACCCAGTGACCTACTTCGCAATGGCTCGGGAACGCGGAAGCGAGGCGTCCCCCTACTCCCTCATCTATCTCCTCCTAGGCGACGCTCGGGCCTATCGCGTGGTTCCTCGCGGCAGGGACGAATTCCATCTTTTCGGTCCCGGTTCCCCGGTAATTTACTGATTTCCCGGAGTCGGGCGATACAGCTGCAAATTATATCGGTAGGCATTCGAGCCGCCCCAGGATTGTTCTCGGCGCAATTCCTGGGCGAAAGACGGTGAGGTTGGGTTGATGTACGTCCCGTATTCCGATTTCCCTCATCGGTCTCCCCGGTTGGTAAATCCGGGCTCGATCCTGGCTCGACCGTCTGGTTCGGCAATGACGTTCTGCGATAGGTCCTCCGAGCGCCTCTTCCCGAGACTTTGCGCCAATCACGGCAGGAGATAGGTACCGGGTTCCTTTCGTACTCCGATCGTTCCTGAAACTTCGTGTCGCGCCCAGCGGCGCGACATTTAAACGCGATAAATCTGTTCCGCTGGATTTCGGACGTTCCTGGGAGAGCGATCGCGACTAACGGTACGTTATTTTATTGGCCGTCGTTGGCCCGGTCCTTCGCCTAGGGTTCGGATTGACGCTGGCAGAATCTGCCACGTCACAACGCATAACGTATAACGCATAACGCATAACGCATAACGCATAACGCATAACGCATAACGCATAACGCATAACGCATAACGCATAACGCATAACGCATAACGCATAACCATAACGCATAACGCATAACCCATAACGCATAACGCATAACGTATAACGCATAACGCATAACGCATAACGCAAACGTATAACGCACAACGCATAACGCATAACGCATAAAGCATAACGTGTAACTCATAACGCATAACGCATAAAGCATAACGCATAACGCATAACGCATATCGCATAACGCATAACGCATAACGCAAACGTATAACGCACAACGCATAACGCATAACGCATAACATATAACACATAACGCATAACGCATAACGCATAACGCATAACGCATAACGCATAACTCAGAACGCATAACGCATAACGCATAACGCACACCGTATAAGGCATAACGCATAACGCATAACGCATATCGCATAACGCATAACGCATAATGCATAACGCATAAAGCGTAACGCATAACGCATAAATCATAACGCATAACGCATAACGTGTAACTCATACCGCATAACGCATAAAGCATAACGCATAACGCATAACGCATATCGCATAACGCATAACGCATAACGCAAACGTATAACGCACAACGCATAACGCATAACGCATAACGCATAACATATAACGCATAACGCATAACGCATAACCCCTAACGCAATAACGCATAACGCATTACGCATAAAGCATAACGTGTAACTCATACCGCATAACGCATAAAGCATAACGCATAACGCATAACGCATAACGCATGTCGCATAACGCATAACGCATAACGCAAACGTATAACGCACAACGCATAACGCATAACGCATAACGCATAACATATAACGCATAACGCATAACGCATAACGCATAACGCATAACGCATAACGCATAACCCCTAACGCAATAACGCATAACGCATTACGCATAAAGCATAACGTGTAACTCATACCGCATAACGCATAACGCCTAATGCATAAAGCATAACGCATAACGCATAACTTATAACTCATTACTCATAACGAATAACGCATAACGCATAACGCATAACGCATATCGCATAACGCATATCGCATAACGCATAACGCATAATGCATAAAGCATAAAGCGTAACGCATAACGCATAACGCATAACGCATAACGCATAACGCATAACGCATAACGCATAACGCATAACGCATAACGCATAACGCATAACGCATAACGCATAACGCATAACGCATAACGCATAACGCATAACGCATAACGCATAACGCATAACGCAAAACGCATAACGCATAAAGCATAACGCATAACGCAAACGTATAACGCACAACGCATAACGCATAACGCATAATGCATAACGCATAACGTATAACGCATAACGCATAACGCATAACGCATAACGCATAACGCATAACGCATAACGCATAACGCATAACGCATAACGCATAACCATAACGCATAACGCATAACCCATAACGCATAACGTATAACGCATAACGCATAACGCATAACGCAAACGTATAACGCATAACGCATAACGCATAACGCATAACGCATAAAGCATAACGTGTAACTCATAACGCATAACGCATAAAGCATAACGCATAACGCATAACGCATATCGCATAACGCATAACGCATAACGCAAACGTATAACGCACAACGCATAACGCATAACGCATAACATATAACACATAACGCATAACGCATAACGCATAACGCATAACGCATAACGCATAAAGCATAACGCATAACGCATAACGCATAACGCACATCGCATAACGCATAACGCATAACGCAAACGTATAACGCACAACGCACAACGCATAACGCATAACGCATAACATATAACGCATAACGCATAACGCATAACCCCTAACGCAATAACGCATAACGCATTACGCATAAAGCATAACGTGTAACTCATACCGCATAACGCATAAAGCATAACGCATAACGCATAACGCATAACGCATGTCGCATAACGCATAACACATAACGCAAACGTATAACGCACAACGCATAACGCATAACGCATAACGCATAACGCATAACATATAACGCATAACGCATAACGCATAACGCATAACGCATAACGCATAACGCATAACCCCTAACGCAATAACGCATAACGCATTACGCATAAAGCATAACGTGTAACTCATACCGCATAACGCATAAAGCATAACGCATAACGCATAAAGCATAACGCATATCGCATAACGCATAACGCATAACGCAAACGTATAACGCACAACGTATAACGCATAACGCATAACGCATAACATATAACGCATAACGCATAACGCATAACGCATAACGCATAACGCATAACGCATAACGCAAAACGCATAATGTTAACGCATAACCCATAACGCATAAAGCTTGATGCATGACGCATATCGCATATCGCATAACGCATAAGGCTTGATGCATCACGCATATCGCATAACGCATAAGGCATAACGCATAACGCAAACGTATAACGCCCAACGCATACAGCATAACGAACAACCCATAACGCATAATCCATAACGCATAACGCATAACGCATAACGCATAACGCATAACGCATAACGCATAACGCATAAAGTATAACGCATGACGCATAACGCATAACGCATAACGCATAATGCACAACGCTTAACGAATACCGCAGATCGCATAACGCCTAACGCATAACGGATCACGCATGACGCATAAAGCATAACGCATAACGCATAACGCATAACGCATAACGCATAACGCATAACGCATAACGCATATCGCATAACGCATTAATCATAACCCATAACGCACAACGCATAACGCATAATGCACAACGCATAACGAATACCGCAAAACGCATAACGCATAACGCATAACGCATAACGCATATCGCATAACTCATAACGCATAACGCATAACGCACACCGTATAACGCATAACGCATAACGCATAACGCTTAAAGCATAACGCATAACGCATAACGCATAACGCAAACGTATAACGCCCAACGCATAAAGCATAACGCATAACGCATATCGCATAACGCATAAATCATAACCCATAACGCACAACGCATAACGCATAATGTACAACGCATAACGAATACCGCAAAACGCATAACGCATAACGCATAACGCATAACGCATAACGCACACCGTATAACGCATAACGCATAACGCATAACGCATATCGCATAACGCATAACGCATAATGCATAACGCATAAAGCGTAACGCATAACGCATAAATCATAACGCATAACGCATAACGCATAACGCATACCGTATAACGCAAACGCATAACGCATAACGCATAACGCATAACGCATAACGCATAACGCATAACGCATAACGCATAACGCATAACGCATAACGCATAACGCATAACGCATAACGCATAACGCATAACGCATAACGCATAACGCATAACGCATAACGCATAACGCATAACGCATAACGCATAACGCATAACGCATAACGCATAACGCATATCGCATAACGCATAACGCATAACGCAAACGTATAACGCACAACGCATAACGCATAACGTATACGGTATAACGCATAATGCATAACGTAATACGCAAACGTATAACGCACAACGCATAACGCATACCGCATAACGCATAACGCATAACGCATAACGCATAACGCATAACCCCTAACGCAATAACGCATAACGCATTACGCATAAAGCATAACGTGTAACTCATACCGCATAACGCATAAAGCATAACGCATAACGCATAACGCATAACGCATATCGCATAACGCCTAACGCATAACGGATCACGCATGACGCATAAAGCATAACGCATAACGCATAACGCATAACGCATAACGCATAACGCATAACGCATATCGCATAACGCATAAATCATAACCCATAACGCACAACGCATAACGCATAATGCACAACGCATAACGAATACCGCAAAACGCATAACGCATAACGCATAACGCATAACGCATAAGCATAACTCATAACGCATAACGCATAACGCACACCGTATAACGCATAACGCATAACGCATAACGCTTAAAGCATAACGCATAACGCATAACGCATAACGCAAACGTATAACGCCCAACGCATAAAGCATAACGAACAACCCATAACGCATAATCCGTAACGAATAACGCATAACGCATAACGCATAACGCATAAAGTATAACGCATAACGCATAACGCATAACGCATAACGCATAACGCATAACGCATAACGCATAACGCATAACGCATAAAGCATAACGCATAACGCATAACGCATAACGCATAATGCTTAAAGCATAACGCATAACGCATAACTTATAACTCATTACTCATAACGAATAACGCATAACGCATAACGCATAACCCCTAACGCAATAACGCATAACGCATAACGCATAAAGCATAACGTGTAACTCATAACGCATAACGCATAAAGCATAACGCATAACGCATAACGCAGAACGCATAACGCATAACTCATAACGCATAACTCATTACGCATAAAGCATAACGTGTAACTCATACCGCATAACGCATAAAGCATAACGCATAACGCATAACGCATAACGCATAACGCATAACGCATATCGCATAACGCATAAATCATAACCCATAACGCACAACGCATAACGCATAATGCACAACGCATAACGAATACCGCATAATGCATAAAGCATAACGCATAACGCATAACTTATAACTCATTACTCATAACGAATAACGCATAACGCATAACGCATAACGCATAACGCATAATGCTTAAAGCATAACGCATAACGCATAATTTATAACTCATTACTCATAACGAATAACGCATAACGCATAACGCATAACCCCTAACGCAATAACGCATAACGCATAACGCATAAAGCATAACGTGTAACTCATAACGCATAACGCATAAAGCATAACGCATAACGCATAACGCATAACGCATAACGCATAACTCATAACGCATAACGCATAACGCATAACGCACACCGTGTAACGCATAACGCATAACGCATAACGCTTAAAGCATAACGCATAACGCATAACGCATAACGCAAACGTATAACGCCCAACGCATAAAGCATAACGAACAACCCATAACGCATAATCCATAACGCATAACGCATAACGCATAACGCATAACGCATAAAGTATAACGCATAACGCATAACGCATAACGCAAACTTATAGCGCACAACGCATAGCGCATAACGCATAACGCATAACGCATAACGCATAACGCATAACGCATAACGCATAACGCATAACGCATAACGCTTAACGCATAACGCATAACGCATAACGCATAACGCATAACGCATAACGCATAAAGCATAACGCATAACGCATAACGCATAAAGCATAACGCATAACGCATAACGCATAACGCATAACGCCTAATGCATAAAGCATAACGCATAACGCATAACTTATAACTCATTACTCATAACGAATAACGCATAACGCATAACGCATAACGCATATCGCATAACGCATATCGCATAACGCATAACGCATAATGCATAACGCATAAAGCGTAACGCATAACGCATAAGGCATAACGCATAACGCATAACGCATAACGCATAACGCATAACGCAAAACGCATAACGCATAAAGCATAACGCATAACGCATAACGCAAACGTATAACGCACAACGCATAACGCATAACGCATAACGCATAACGCATAACGTATAACGCATAACGCATAACGCATAACGCATAACGCATAACGCATAACGCATAACGCATAACGCATAATGCATAACCATAATGCATAACGCATAACCCATAACGCATAACGCATAACGTATAACGCATAACGCATAACGCATAACGCAAACGTATAACGCACAACGCATAACGCATAACGCATAACGCATAACGCAAACGTATAACGCACAACGCATAACGCATAACGCATAACGCATAACGCATAACATATAACGCATAACGCATAACGCATAACCCCTAACGCAATAACGCATAACGCATTACGCATAAAGCATAACGTGTAACTCATACCGCATAACGCACAAAGCATAACGCATAACGCACAACGCATAACGCATGTCGCATAACGCATAACGCATAACGCAAACGTATAACGCACAACGCATAACGCATAACGCATAACGCATAACATATAACGCATAACGCATAACGCATAACGCATAACGCATAACGCATAACGCATAACGCATAACCCCTAACGCAATAACGCATAACGCATTACGCATAAAGCATAACGTGTAACTCATACCGCATAACGCATAAAGCATAACGCATAACGCATAACGCATAACGCATATCGCATAACGCATAACGCATAACGCAAACGTATAACGCACAACGTATAACGCATAACGCATAACGCATAACATATAACGCATAACGCATAACGCATAACGCATAACGCATAACGCATAACGCATAACGCAAAACGCATAATGTTAACGCATAACCCATAACGCATAAAGCTTGATGCATGACGCATATCGCATATCGCATAACGCATAAGGCTTGATGCATGACGCATATCGCATAACGCATAAGGCATAACGCATAACGCAAACGTATAACGCCCAACGCATACAGCATAACGAACAACCCATAACGCATAATCCATAACGCATAACGCATAACGCATAACGCATAACGCATAACGCATAAAGTATAACGCATAACGCATAACGCATAACGCATAACGCATAATGCACAACGCTTAACGAATACCGCAGATCGCATAACGCCTAACGCATAACGGATCACGCATGACGCATAAAGCATAACGCATAACGCATAACGCATAACGCATAACGCATAACGCATAACGCATAACGCATAACGCATATCGCATAACGCATTAATCATAACCCATAACGCACAACGCATAACGCATAATGCACAACGCATAACGAATACCGCAAAACTCATAACGCATAACGCATAACGCATAACGCATAACGCATAACTCATAACGCATAACGCATAACGCATAACGCACACCGTATAACGCATAACGCATAACGCATAACGCATACCGTATAACGCAAACGCATAACGCATAACGCATAAGGCATAACGCATAACGCATAACGCATAACGCATAACGCATAACGCATAACGCATAACGCATAACGCATAACGCATAACGCATAACGCATAACGCATAACGCATAACGCATAACGCATAACGCATAACGCATAACGCATAACGCATAACGCATAACGCATAACGCATAACCATAACGCATAACGCATAACCCATAACGCATAACGCATAACGTATAACGCATAACGCATAACGCATAACGCAAACGTATAACGCACAACGCATAACGCATAACGCATAACGCATAAAGCATAACGTGTAACTCATAACGCATAACGCATAAAGCATAACGCATAACGCATAACGCATATCGCATAACGCATAACGCATAACGCAAACGTATAACGCACAACGCATAACGCATAACGCATAACATATAACACATAACGCATAACGCATAACGCATAACGCATAACGCATAACGCATAACTCAGAACGCATAACGCATAACGCATAACGCATAACGCACACCGTATAAGGCATAACGCATAACGCATAACGCATATCGCATAACGCATAACGCATAACGCATAATGCATAACGCATAAAGCGTAACGCATAACGCATAAATCATAACGCATAACGCATAACGTGTAACTCATACCGCATAACGCATAAAGCATAACGCATAACGCATAACGCATATCGCATAACGCATAACGCATAACGCAAACGTATAACGCACAACGCATAACGCATAACGCATAACGCATAACATATAACGCATAACGCATAACGCATAACCCCTAACGCAATAACGCATAACGCATTACGCATAAAGCATAACGTGTAACTCATACCGCATAACGCATAAAGCATAACGCATAACGCATAACGCATAACGCATGTCGCATAACGCATAACGCATAACGCAAACGTATAACGCACAACGCATAACGCATAACGCATAACGCATAACATATAACGCATAACGCATAACGCATAACGCATAACGCATAACGCATAACGCATAACCCCTAACGCAATAACGCATAACGCATTACGCATAAAGCATAACGTGTAACTCATACCGCATAACGCATAACGCCTAATGCATAAAGCATAACGCATAACGCATAACTTATAACTCATTACTCATAACGAATAACGCATAACGCATAACGCATAACGCATATCGCATAACGCATATCGCATAACGCATAACGCATAATGCATAAAGCATAAAGCGTAACGCATAACGCATAACGCATAACGCATAACGCATAACGCATAACGCATAACGCATAACGCATAACGCATAACGCATAACGCATAACGCATAACGCATAACGCATAACGCATAACGCATAACGCATAACGCATAACGCATAACGCAAAACGCATAACGCATAAAGCATAACGCATAACGCAAACGTATAACGCACAACGCATAACGCATAACGCATAATGCATAACGCATAACGTATAACGCATAACGCATAACGCATAACGCATAACGCATAACGCATAACGCATAACGCATAACGCATAACGCATAACGCATAACCATAACGCATAACGCATAACCCATAACGCATAACGTATAACGCATAACGCATAACGCATAACGCAAACGTATAACGCATAACGCATAACGCATAACGCATAACGCATAAAGCATAACGTGTAACTCATAACGCATAACGCATAAAGCATAACGCATAACGCATAACGCATATCGCATAACGCATAACGCATAACGCAAACGTATAACGCACAACGCATAACGCATAACGCATAACATATAACACATAACGCATAACGCATAACGCATAACGCATAACGCATAACGCATAAAGCATAACGCATAACGCATAACGCATAACGCACATCGCATAACGCATAACGCATAACGCAAACGTATAACGCACAACGCACAACGCATAACGCATAACGCATAACATATAACGCATAACGCATAACGCATAACCCCTAACGCAATAACGCATAACGCATTACGCATAAAGCATAACGTGTAACTCATACCGCATAACGCATAAAGCATAACGCATAACGCATAACGCATAACGCATGTCGCATAACGCATAACACATAACGCAAACGTATAACGCACAACGCATAACGCATAACGCATAACGCATAACGCATAACATATAACGCATAACGCATAACGCATAACGCATAACGCATAACGCATAACGCATAACCCCTAACGCAATAACGCATAACGCATTACGCATAAAGCATAACGTGTAACTCATACCGCATAACGCATAAAGCATAACGCATAACGCATAAAGCATAACGCATATCGCATAACGCATAACGCATAACGCAAACGTATAACGCACAACGTATAACGCATAACGCATAACGCATAACATATAACGCATAACGCATAACGCATAACGCATAACGCATAACGCATAACGCATAACGCAAAACGCATAATGTTAACGCATAACCCATAACGCATAAAGCTTGATGCATGACGCATATCGCATATCGCATAACGCATAAGGCTTGATGCATCACGCATATCGCATAACGCATAAGGCATAACGCATAACGCAAACGTATAACGCCCAACGCATACAGCATAACGAACAACCCATAACGCATAATCCATAACGCATAACGCATAACGCATAACGCATAACGCATAACGCATAACGCATAACGCATAAAGTATAACGCATAACGCATAACGCATAACGCATAACGCATAATGCACAACGCTTAACGAATACCGCAGATCGCATAACGCCTAACGCATAACGGATCACGCATGACGCATAAAGCATAACGCATAACGCATAACGCATAACGCATAACGCATAACGCATAACGCATAACGCATATCGCATAACGCATTAATCATAACCCATAACGCACAACGCATAACGCATAATGCACAACGCATAACGAATACCGCAAAACGCATAACGCATAACGCATAACGCATAACGCATATCGCATAACTCATAACGCATAACGCATAACGCACACCGTATAACGCATAACGCATAACGCATAACGCTTAAAGCATAACGCATAACGCATAACGCATAACGCAAACGTATAACGCCCAACGCATAAAGCATAACGCATAACGCATATCGCATAACGCATAAATCATAACCCATAACGCACAACGCATAACGCATAATGTACAACGCATAACGAATACCGCAAAACGCATAACGCATAACGCATAACGCATAACGCATAACGCACACCGTATAACGCATAACGCATAACGCATAACGCATATCGCATAACGCATAACGCATAATGCATAACGCATAAAGCGTAACGCATAACGCATAAATCATAACGCATAACGCATAACGCATAACGCATACCGTATAACGCAAACGCATAACGCATAACGCATAACGCATAACGCATAACGCATAACGCATAACGCATAACGCATAACGCATAACGCATAACGCATAACGCATAACGCATAACGCATAACGCATAACGCATAACGCATAACGCATAACGCATAACGCATAACGCATAACGCATAACGCATAACGCATAACGCATAACGCATATCGCATAACGCATAACGCATAACGCAAACGTATAACGCACAACGCATAACGCATAACGTATACGGTATAACGCATAATGCATAACGTAATACGCAAACGTATAACGCACAACGCATAACGCATACCGCATAACGCATAACGCATAACGCATAACGCATAACGCATAACCCCTAACGCAATAACGCATAACGCATTACGCATAAAGCATAACGTGTAACTCATACCGCATAACGCATAAAGCATAACGCATAACGCATAACGCATAACGCATATCGCATAACGCCTAACGCATAACGGATCACGCATGACGCATAAAGCATAACGCATAACGCATAACGCATAACGCATAACGCATAACGCATAACGCATATCGCATAACGCATAAATCATAACCCATAACGCACAACGCATAACGCATAATGCACAACGCATAACGAATACCGCAAAACGCATAACGCATAACGCATAACGCATAACGCATAAGCATAACTCATAACGCATAACGCATAACGCACACCGTATAACGCATAACGCATAACGCATAACGCTTAAAGCATAACGCATAACGCATAACGCATAACGCAAACGTATAACGCCCAACGCATAAAGCATAACGAACAACCCATAACGCATAATCCGTAACGAATAACGCATAACGCATAACGCATAACGCATAAAGTATAACGCATAACGCATAACGCATAACGCATAACGCATAACGCATAACGCATAACGCATAACGCATAACGCATAAAGCATAACGCATAACGCATAACGCATAACGCATAATGCTTAAAGCATAACGCATAACGCATAACTTATAACTCATTACTCATAACGAATAACGCATAACGCATAACGCATAACCCCTAACGCAATAACGCATAACGCATAACGCATAAAGCATAACGTGTAACTCATAACGCATAACGCATAAAGCATAACGCATAACGCATAACGCAGAACGCATAACGCATAACTCATAACGCATAACTCATTACGCATAAAGCATAACGTGTAACTCATACCGCATAACGCATAAAGCATAACGCATAACGCATAACGCATAACGCATAACGCATAACGCATATCGCATAACGCATAAATCATAACCCATAACGCACAACGCATAACGCATAATGCACAACGCATAACGAATACCGCATAATGCATAAAGCATAACGCATAACGCATAACTTATAACTCATTACTCATAACGAATAACGCATAACGCATAACGCATAACGCATAACGCATAATGCTTAAAGCATAACGCATAACGCATAATTTATAACTCATTACTCATAACGAATAACGCATAACGCATAACGCATAACCCCTAACGCAATAACGCATAACGCATAACGCATAAAGCATAACGTGTAACTCATAACGCATAACGCATAAAGCATAACGCATAACGCATAACGCATAACGCATAACGCATAACTCATAACGCATAACGCATAACGCATAACGCACACCGTGTAACGCATAACGCATAACGCATAACGCTTAAAGCATAACGCATAACGCATAACGCATAACGCAAACGTATAACGCCCAACGCATAAAGCATAACGAACAACCCATAACGCATAATCCATAACGCATAACGCATAACGCATAACGCATAACGCATAAAGTATAACGCATAACGCATAACGCATAACGCAAACTTATAGCGCACAACGCATAGCGCATAACGCATAACGCATAACGCATAACGCATAACGCATAACGCATAACGCATAACGCATAACGCATAACGCTTAACGCATAACGCATAACGCATAACGCATAACGCATAACGCATAACGCATAAAGCATAACGCATAACGCATAACGCATAAAGCATAACGCATAACGCATAACGCATAACGCATAACGCCTAATGCATAAAGCATAACGCATAACGCATAACTTATAACTCATTACTCATAACGAATAACGCATAACGCATAACGCATAACGCATATCGCATAACGCATATCGCATAACGCATAACGCATAATGCATAACGCATAAAGCGTAACGCATAACGCATAAGGCATAACGCATAACGCATAACGCATAACGCATAACGCATAACGCATAACGCATAACGCATAACGCATAACGCATAACGCATAACGCATAACGCATAACGCATAACGCATAACGCATAACGCATAACGCATAACGCATAACGCAAAACGCATAACGCATAAAGCATAACGCATAACGCATAACGCAAACGTATAACGCACAACGCATAACGCATAACGCATAACGCATAACGCATAACGTATAACGCATAACGCATAACGCATAACGCATAACGCATAACGCATAACGCATAACGCATAACGCATAATGCATAACCATAATGCATAACGCATAACCCATAACGCATAACGCATAACGTATAACGCATAACGCATAACGCATAACGCAAACGTATAACGCACAACGCATAACGCATAACGCATAACGCATAAAGCATAACGTGTAACTCATAACGCATAACGCATAAAGCATAACGCATAACGCATAACGCATAACGCATATCGCATAACGCATAACGCATAACGCAAACGTATAACGCACAACGCATAACGCATAACGCATAACATATAACGCATAACGCATAACGCATAACGCATAACGCATAACGCATAACGCATAACGCATAACGCATAACGCATAACGCATAACGCATAACGCATAACGCATAACGCATAACGCATATCGCATAACGCATAACGCATAATGCATAACGCATAAAGCGTAACGCATAACGCATAAATCATAACGCATAACGCATAACGTGTAACTCATACCGCATAACGCATAAAGCATAACGCATAACGCATAACGCATATCGCATAACGCATAACGCATAACGCAAACGTATAACGCACAACGCATAACGCATAACGCATAACGCATAACGCATAACATATAACGCATAACGCATAACGCATAACCCCTAACGCAATAACGCATAACGCATTACGCATAAAGCATAACGTGTAACTCATACCGCATAACGCACAAAGCATAACGCATAACGCACAACGCATAACGCATGTCGCATAACGCATAACGCATAACGCAAACGTATAACGCACAACGCATAACGCATAACGCATAACGCATAACATATAACGCATAACGCATAACGCATAACGCATAACGCATAACGCATAACGCATAACCCCTAACGCAATAACGCATAACGCATTACGCATAAAGCATAACGTGTAACTCATACCGCATAACGCATAAAGCATAACGCATAACGCATAACGCATAACGCATATCGCATAACGCATAACGCATAACGCAAACGTATAACGCACAACGTATAACGCATAACGCATAACGCATAACATATAACGCATAACGCATAACGCATAACGCATAACGCATAACGCATAACGCATAACGCAAAACGCATAATGTTAACGCATAACCCATAACGCATAAAGCTTGATGCATGACGCATATCGCATATCGCATAACGCATAAGGCTTGATGCATGACGCATATCGCATAACGCATAAGGCATAACGCATAACGCAAACGTATAACGCCCAACGCATACAGCATAACGAACAACCCATAACGCATAATCCATAACGCATAACGCATAACGCATAACGCATAACGCATAACGCATAACGCATAACGCATAACGCATAACGCATAACGCATAACGCATAATGCACAACGCTTAACGAATACCGCAGATCGCATAACGCCTAACGCATAACGGATCACGCATGACGCATAAAGCATAACGCATAACGCATAACGCATAACGCATAACGCATAACGCATAACGCATAACGCATAACGCATATCGCATAACGCATTAATCATAACCCATAACGCACAACGCATAACGCATAATGCACAACGCATAACGAATACCGCAAAACTCATAACGCATAACGCATAACGCATAACGCATAACGCATAACTCATAACGCATAACGCATAACGCATAACGCACACCGTATAACGCATAACGCATAACGCATAACGCATACCGTATAACGCAAACGCATAACGCATAACGCATAAGGCATAACGCATAACGCATAACGCATAACGCATAACGCATAACGCATAACGCATAACGCATAACGCATAACGCATAACGCATAACGCATAACGCATAACGCATAACGCATAACGCATAACGCATAACGCATAACGCATAACGCATAACGCATAACGCATAACGCATAACGCATATCGCATAACGCATAACGCATAACGCAAACGTATAACGCACAACGCATAACGCATAACGTATACGGTATAACGCATAATGCATAACGTAATACGCAAACGTATAACGCACAACGCATAACGCATACCGCATAACGCATAACGCATAACGCATAACGCATAACGCATAACCCCTAACGCAATAACGCATAACGCATTACGCATAAAGCATAACGTGTAACTCATACCGCATAACGCATAAAGCATAACGCATAACGCATAACGCATAACGCATATCGCATAACGCCTAACGCATAACGGATCACGCATGACGCATAAAGCATAACGCATAACGCATAACGCATAACGCATAACGCATAACGCATAACGCATAACGCATAACGCATAACGCATATCGCATAACGCATAAATCATAACCCATAACGCACAACGCATAACGCATAATGCACAACGCATAACGAATACCGCAAAACGCATAACGCATAACGCATAACGCATAAGCATAACTCATAACGCATAACGCATAACGCATAACGCACACCGTATAACGCAAAACGCATAACGCATAACGCTTAAAGCATAACGCATAACGCATAACGCATAACGCAAACGTATAACGCCCAACGCATAAAGCATAACGAACAACCCATAACGAATAATCCATAACGCATAACGTATAACGCATAACGCATAACGCATAACGCATAACGCATAAAGTATAACGCATAACGCATAACGCATAACGCATAACGCATAACGCATAACGCATAACGCATAATGCATAAAGCATAACGCATAACGCATAACTTATAACTCATTACTCATAACGAATAACGCATAACGCATAACGCATAACGCATAACGCATATCGCATAACGCATAACGCATAACGCATAAAGCATAACGCATAACGCATAACGCATAACGCATAATGCTTAAAGCATAACGCATAACGCATAACTTATAACTCATTACTCATAACGAATAACGCATAACGCATAACGCATAACCCCTAACGCAATAACGCATAACGCATAACGCATAAAGCATAACTTGTAACTCATAACGCATAACGCATAAAGCATAACGCATAACGCATAACGCATAACGCATAACGCATAACGCATAACGCATAACGCATAACGCATAACGCATAACGCATAACGCATAACGCATAACGCATAACTCATAACGCATAACGCATAACGCATAACGCATAACGCACACCGTGTAACGCATAACGCATAACGCATAACGCTTAAAGCATAACGCATAACGCATAACGCATAACGCAAACGTATAACGCCCAACGCATAAAGCATAACGAACAACCCATAACGCATAATCCATAACGCATAACGCATAACGCATAACGCATAAAGTATAACGCATAACGCATAACGCATAACGCAAACTTATAGCGCACAACGCATAGCGCATAACGCATAACGCATAACGCATAACGCATAACGCATAACGCATAACGCATAACGCTTAACGCATAACGCATAACGCATAACGCATAACGCATAACGCATAACGCATAAAGCATAACGCATAACGCATAACGCATAAAGCATAACGCATAACGCATAACGCATAACGCATAACGCCTAATGCATAAAGCATAACGCATAACGCATAACTTATAACTCATTACTCATAACGAATAACGCATAACGCATAACGCATAACGCATATCGCATAACGCATAACGCATAATGCATAACGCATAACGCATAACGCATATCGCATAACGCATAAATCATAACCCATAACGCACAACGCATAACGCATAATGCACAACGCATAACGAATACCGCAAAACGCATAACGCATAACGCATAACGCATAAGCATAACTCATAACGCATAACGCATAACGCATAACGCACACCGTATAACGCAAAACGCATAACGCATAACGCTTAAAGCATAACGCATAACGCATAACGCATAACGCAAACGTATAACGCCCAACGCATAAAGCATAACGAACAACCCATAACGCATAATCCATAACGCATAACGTATAACGCATAACGCATAACGCATAACGCATAACGCATAAAGTATAACGCATAACGCATAACGCATAACGCATAACGCATAACGCATAACGCATAATGCATAAAGCATAACGCATAACGCATAACTTATAACTCATTACTCATAACGAATAACGCATAACGCATAACGCATAACGCATAACGCATAACGCATATCGCATAACGCATAACGCATAACGCATAAAGCATAACGCATAACGCATAACGCATAACGCATAATGCTTAAAGCATAACGCATAACGCATAACTTATAACTCATTACTCATAACGAATAACGCATAACGCATAACGCATAACCCCTAACGCAATAACGCATAACGCATAACGCATAAAGCATAACTTGTAACTCATAACGCATAACGCATAAAGCATAACGCATAACGCATAACGCATAACGCATAACGCATAACGCATAACGCATAACGCATAACGCATAACGCATAACGCATAACGCATAACGCATAACGCATAACGCATAACTCATAACGCATAACGCATAACGCATAACGCATAACGCACACCGTGTAACGCATAACGCATAACGCATAACGCTTAAAGCATAACACATAACGCATAACGCATAACGCAAACGTATAACGCCCAACGCATAAAGCATAACGAACAACCCATAACACATAATCCATAACGCATAACGCATAACGCATAACGCATAAAGTATAACGCATAACGCATAACGCATAACGCAAACTTATAGCGCACAACGCATAGCGCATAACGCATAACGCATAACGCATAACGCATAACGCATAACGCATAACGCATAACGCATAACGCTTAACGCATAACGCATAACGCATAACGCATAACGCATAACGCATAACGCATAAAGCATAACGCATAACGCATAACGCATAAAGCATAACGCATAACGCATAACGCATAACGCATAACGCCTAATGCATAAAGCATAACGCATAACGCATAACTTATAACTCATTACTCATAACGAATAACGCATAACGCATAACGCATAACGCATATCGCATAACGCATAACGCATAATGCATAACGCATAAAGCGTAACGCATAACGCATAACGCATAACGCATAACGCATAACGCATAACGCATAACGCATAACGCAAAACGCAAAACGCATAAAGCATAAAGCATAACGCATAACGCATAACGCAAACGTATAACGCACAACGCATAACGCATAACGCATAACGCATAACGCATAACGTATAACGCATAACGCATAACGCATAACGCATAACGCATAACGCATAACGCATAACGCATAACGCATAACCATAACGCATAACGCATAACCCATAACGCATAACGCATAACGTATAACGTATAACGCATAACGCATAACGCATAACGCAAACGTATAACGCACAACGCATAACGCATAACGCATAACGCATAAAGCATAACGTGTAACTCATAACGCATAACGCATAAAGCATAACGCATAACGCATAACGCATAACGCATAACGCATAACGCAAACGTATAACGCACAACGCATAACGCATAACGCATAACGCATAAAGCATAACGTGTAACTCATAACGCATAACGCATAAAGCATAACGCATAACGCATAACGCATAACGCATAACGCATAGCGCATAAAGCATAACGCATAACGCATAACGTATAACGCATAACGCATAACGCATAACGCATAACGCATAACGCATAACGCATAACGCATAACGCATAACGCATAACGCATAACGCATAACGCATAACGCATAACGCATAACGCATAACGCATAACGCATAACGCATAACGCATAACGCATAACGCATAACGCATAACGCATAACGCATATCGCATAACGCATAACGCATAACGCAAACGTATAACGCACAACGCATAACGCATAACGTATACGGTATAACGCATAATGCATAACGTATAACGCAAACGTATAACGCACAACGCATAACGCATACCGCATAACGCATAACGCAAACGTATAACGCACAACGCATAACGCATAACGCATAACGCATAAAGCATAACGTGTAACTCATAACGCATAACGCATAAAGCATAACGCATAACGCATAACGCATAACGCATATCGCATAACGCATAACGTATAACGCATAACGCATAACGCATAACGCATAACGCATAACGCATAACGCATAACGCATAACGCATAACGCATAACCATAACGCATAACGCATAACCCATAACGCATAACGCATAACGCATAACGTATAACGCATAACGCATACCGTATAACGCATAACGCATAACGCATAACGCATAACGCATAACGTATAACGCGTAACGCATACCGTATAACGCATAACGCATAACGCAAACGTATAGCGCACAACGCATAATGCATAAACCATACTTCATAATGCATAACGCATAATGCACAACTCATAACGAACACCGGAAAACCCATAACGCCTAACGCATAACGGATCACGCATAACGCATAATGCATAACGCATAAAGCATAACGCATAACGCGTAACGCATAACGCATAACGCATAACGCATAACGCATAACGCATAACGTATAACTCATAACGCATAACGCATAAAGCATAACTAATAACGCATAACGCATAACGCATAACGCATAACGCATAACGCATAACGCATAACGCATAACGCATAACGCATATCGCATAACGCATAAATCATAACCCATAACGCACAACGCATAACGCATAATGCACAACGCATAACGAATACCGCAAAACGCATAACGCATAACGCATAACGCATAACGCATAACGCATAACTCATAACGCATAACGCATAACGCATAACGCATAACGCACACCGTATAACGCATAACGCATAACGCATAACGCATATCGCATAACGCATAACGCATAATGCATAACGCATAAAGCGTAACGCATAACGCATAAATCATAACGCATAACGCATAACGCATAACGCATACCGTATAACGCATAACGCATAACGCATAACGCATAACGCATAACGCATAACGCATAACGCATAACGCATAACGCATAACGCATAACGCATAAAGCATAACGCATAACGCATAACGCATGAAGCATATCCCATAACGCATAACGCATAACGTATAACGCGTAACGCATACCGTATAACGCATAACGCATAACGCAAACGTATAGCGCACAACGCATAACGCATAAACCATAACCCATACTTCATAACGCATAACGCATAATGCACAACGAATAACGAACACCGGAAAACCCATAACGCCTAACGCACAACGCATAAAGCATAACGCATAACGCATAACGCATAACCCCTAACGCAATAACGCATAACGCATAACGCATAAAGCATAACGTGTAACTCATAACGCATAACGCATAAAGCATAACGCATAACGCATAACGCATAACGCATAACGCATATCGCATAACGAATAACGCATAACGTATAACGCATAACGCATAACGCATAACGCATAACGCATAACGCATAACCCATAACGCATAAGGCGTGATGCATGACGCATATCGCATATCGCATAACGCATAAGGCTTGATGCATGACGCATATCGCATAACGCATAAGGCATAACGCATAATACATAACGTATAACGCATTATGCATAACGCATAACGCATAATGCATAACGCAAACCATAAGGCATAAGGCATAACGCATAACGCATAACGCATGTCAGATCACGCATAACGCATAATGCATAACGCATAAAGCATAACGCATAACGCATAAGGAATACCGTATAACGCATAACGCATAACGCATAACGCATAACGCATAACGCATAACGCATAACGCATAACGCATAACGCATAACGCATAACGCATAACCATAACGCATAACGCATAACCCATAACGCATAACGCATAACGTATAACGTATAACGCATAACGCATAACGCATAACGCAAACGTATAACGCACAACGCATAACGCATAACGCATAACGCATAAAGCATAACGTGTAACTCATAACGCATAACGCATAAAGCATAACGCATAACGCATAACGCATAACGCATAACGCATAACGCAAACGTATAACGCACAACGCATAACGCATAACGCATAACGCATAAAGCATAACGTGTAACTCATAACGCATAACGCATAAAGCATAACGCATAACGCATAACGCATAACGCATAACGCATAGCGCATAAAGCATAACGCATAACGCATAACGTATAACGCATAACGCATAACGCATAACGCATAACGCATAACGCATAACGCATAACGCATAACGCATAACGCATAACGCATAACGCATAACGCATAACGCATAACGCATAACGCATAACGCATAACGCATAACGCATAACGCATAACGCATAACGCATAACGCATATCGCATAACGCATAACGCATAACGCAAACGTATAACGCACAACGCATAACGCATAACGTATACGGTATAACGCATAATGCATAACGTATAACGCAAACGTATAACGCACAACGCATAACGCATACCGCATAACGCATAACGCAAACGTATAACGCACAACGCATAACGCATAACGCATAACGCATAAAGCATAACGTGTAACTCATAACGCATAACGCATAAAGCATAACGCATAACGCATAACGCATAACGCATATCGCATAACGCATAACGTATAACGCATAACGCATAACGCATAACGCATAACGCATAACGCATAACGCATAACGCATAACGCATAACGCATAACCATAACGCATAACGCATAACCCATAACGCATAACGCATAACGCATAACGTATAACGCATAACGCATACCGTATAACGCATAACGCATAACGCATAACGCATAACGCATAACGTATAACGCGTAACGCATACCGTATAACGCATAACGCATAACGCAAACGTATAGCGCACAACGCATAATGCATAAACCATACTTCATAATGCATAACGCATAATGCACAACTCATAACGAACACCGGAAAACCCATAACGCCTAACGCATAACGGATCACGCATAACGCATAATGCATAACGCATAAAGCATAACGCATAACGCATAACGCATAACGCATAACGCATAACGCATAACGTATAACTCATAACGCATAACGCATAAAGCATAACGCATAACGCATAACGCATAACGCATAACGCATAACGCATAACGCATAACGCATAACGCATAACGCATAACGCATATCGCATAACGCATAAATCATAACCCATAACGCACAACGCATAACGCATAATGCACAACGCATAACGAATACCGCAAAACGCATAACGCATAACGCATAACGCATAACGCATAACGCATAACTCATAACGCATAACGCATAACGCATAACGCATAACGCACACCGTATAACGCATAACGCATAACGCATAACGCATATCGCATAACGCATAACGCATAATGCATAACGCATAAAGCGTAACGCATAACGCATAAATCATAACGCATAACGCATAACGCATAACGCATACCGTATAACGCATAACGCATAACGCATAACGCATAACGCATAACGCATAACGCATAACGCATAACGCATAACGCATAACGCATAAAGCATAACGCATAACGCATAACGCATGAAGCATATCCCATAACGCATAACGCATAACGCATAACGTATAACGCGTAACGCATACCGTATAACGCATAACGCATAACGCAAACGTATAGCGCACAACGCATAACGCATAAACCATAACCCATACTTCATAACGCATAACGCATAATGCACAACGAATAACGAACACCGGAAAACCCATAACGCCTAACGCACAACGCATAAAGCATAACGCATAACGCATAACGCATAACCCCTAACGCAATAACGCATAACGCATAACGCATAAAGCATAACGTGTAACTCATAACGCATAACGCATAAAGCATAACGCATAACGCATAACGCATAACGCATAACGCATATCGCATAACGAATAACGCATAACGTATAACGCATAACGCATAACGCATAACGCATAACGCATAACGCATAACCCATAACGCATAAGGCGTGATGCATGACGCATATCGCATATCGCATAACGCATAAGGCTTGATGCATGACGCATATCGCATAACGCATAAGGCATAACGCATAATACATAACGTATAACGCATTATGCATAACGCATAACGCATAATGCATAACGCAAACCATAAGGCATAAGGCATAACGCATAACGCATAACGCATGTCAGATCACGCATAACGCATAATGCATAACGCATAAAGCATAACGCATAACGCATAAGGAATACCGTATAACGCATAACGCATAACGCATAACGCATAACGCATAACGCATAACGCATAACGCATAACGCATAACGCATAATGCATAACGCATAACGCATAACGCATAACGCATAACGCATAACGCATAACGCATAACGCATAACGCATATCGCATAACGCATAACGCATAACGCAAACGTATAACGCACAACGCATAACGCATAACGTATACGGTATAACGCATAATGCATAACGTATAACGCAAACGTATAACGCACAACGCATAACGCATAACGCATAACGCATAACATATAACGCATAACGCATAACGCATAACGCATAACGCATAACGCATAACGCATATCGCATAACGCATAAATCATAACCCATAACGCACAACGCATAACGCATAACGCATAACGCATAACGCATAACGCATAACGCATAACGGATCACGCATTACTCATAACGCATAACGCATAACGGATCACGCATTACTCATAACGCATAACGCATAACGCATAACTCATAACGCATAACGGATCACGCATTACTCATAACGCATAACGCATAACGCATAACGCATAACGAATATCGCATAACGCATAATCCATAACGCATAACGCATAAAGCACAACGCATAACGAATAACGCAAAACGCATAACGGATCCAGCATTACTCATAACGCATAACGCATAACGCATAACGCATAACGCATAACGCATAACGCATAATGCATAACGCATAACGCATAACGCATAACGCATAACGCATAACGCATAACGCATAACGCATAACGCATATCGCATAACGCATAACGCATAACGCAAACGTATAACGCACAACGCATAACGCATAACGTATACGGTATAACGCATAATGCATAACGTATAACGCAAACGTATAACGCACAACGCATAACGCATAACGCATAACGCATAACATATAACGCATAACGCATAACGCATAACGCATAACGCATAACGCATAACGCATATCGCATAACGCATAAATCATAACCCATAACGCACAACGCATAACGCATAATGCACAACGCATAACGAATACCGCAAAACGCATAACGCATAACGCATAACGCATAACGCATAACGCATAACTCATAACGCATAACGCATAACGCATAACGCATAACGCAAACGTAAAACGCCCAACGCATAAAGCATAACGCATAACGCATAACGCATATCGCATAACGCATAAATCATAACCCATAACGCACAACGCATAACGCATAATGCACAACGCATAATGCACAACGCATAACGAATACCGCAAAACGCATAACCATAACGCATAACGCATAACGCATAACGCATAACTCATAACGCATAACGCATAACGCATAACGCACACCGTATAACGCATAACGCATAACGCATAACGCATATCGCATAACGCATAACGCATAATGCATAACGCATAAAGCGTAACGCATAACGCATAAATCATAACGCATAGCGCATAACGCATAACGCATACCGTATAACGCATAACGCATAACGCATAACGCATAACGCATAACGCATAACGCATAACGCATAACGCATAACGCATAACGCATAACGCATAACGCATAACGCATAACGCATAACGCATAACGCATAACGCATAACGCATAACGCATAACGCATAACGCATAACGCATAACGCATAACGCATAACGCATAACGCATAACGCATAACGCATATCGCATAACGCATAACGCATAACGCAAACGTATAACGCACAACGCATAACGCATAACGTATACGGTATAACGCATAATGCATAACGTAGAACGCAAACGTATAACGCACAACGCATAACGCATAACGCATAACGCATAACATATAACGCATAACGCATAACGCATAACGCATAACGCATAACGCATAACGCATATCGCATAACGCATAAATCATAACCCATAACGCACAACGCATAACGCATAATGCACAACGCATAACGAGTACCGCAAAACGCATAACGCATAACGCATAACGCATAACGCATAACGCATAACTCATAACGCATAACGCATAACGCATAACGCATAGCGCACACCGTGTAACGCATAACGCATAACGCATAACGCTTAAAGCATAACGCATAACGCATAACGCATAACTCAAACGTAAAACGCCCAACGCATAAAGCATAACGCATAACGCATAACGCATATCGCATAACGCATAAATCATAACCCATAACGCACAACGCATAACGCATAATGCACAACGCATAACGAATACCGCAAAACGCATAACCATAACGCATAACGCATAACGCATAACGCATAACTCATAACGCATAACGCATAACGCATAACGCACACCGTATAACGCATAACGCATAACGCATAACGCATATCGCATAACGCATAACGCATAATGCATAACGCATAAAGCGTAACGCATAACGCATAAATCATAACGCATAGCGCATAACGCATAACGCATACCGTATAACGCATAACGCATAACGCATAACGCATAACGCATAACTCATAACGCATAACGCATAACGCATAACGCATAGCGCACACCGTGTAACGCATAACGCATAACGCATAACGCTTAAAGCATAACGCATAACGCATAACGCATAACGCAAACGTAAAACGCCCAACGCATAAAGCATAACGCATAACGCATAACGCATATCGCATAACGCATAAATCATAACCCATAACGCACAACGCATAACGCATAATGCACAACGCGTAACGAATACCGCAAAACGCATAACCATAACGCATAACGCATAACGCATAACGCATAACTCATAACGCATAACGCATAACGCATAACGCATAACGCACACCGTATAACGCATAACGCATAACGCATAACGCATATCGCATAACGCATAACGCATAATGCATAACGCATAAAGCGAAACGCATAACGCATAAATCATAACGCATAGCGCATAACGCATAACGCATACCGTATAACGCATAACGCATAACGCATAACGCATAACGCATAACGCATAACGCATAACGCATAACGCATAACGCATAACGCATAACGCATAACGCATAACGCATAACGCATAACGCATAACGCATAACGCATAACGCATAACGCATAACGCATAACGCATAAAGCATAACGCATAACGCATAACGCATGAAACATAACCCATAACGCATAACGCATAACGCATAACGTATAACGCGTAACGCATACCGTATAACGCATAACGCATAACGCAAACGTATAGCGCACAACGCATAACGCATAAACCATAACCCATACTTCATAACGCATAACGCATAATGCACAACGAATAACGAACACCGGAAAACCCATAACGCCTAACGCACAACGCATAAAGCATAACGCATAACGCATAACGCATAACGCATAACGCATAACGCATAACCCCTAACGCAATAACGCATAACGCATTACGCATAAAGCATAACGTGTAACTCATACCGCATAACGCATAAAGCATAACGCATAACGCATAACGCATAACGCATAACGCATAACCCCTAACGCAATAACGCATAACGCATTACGCATAAAGCATAACGTGTAACTCATACCGCATAACGCATAACGCATAACGCATAACTTATAACTCATAACGCATAACGCATAAAGCATAACGCATAACGCATAACGCATAACGCATAACGCATAACCATAACGCATAACGCATAACCCATACCGCATAACGCATAACGCATAACGCATAACGTATAACTCATAACGCATAACGCATAAAGCATAAAGCATAACGCATAACGCATAACGCATAACGCATAACCATAACGCATAACGCATAACCCATAACGCATAACGCACAACTCATAACGAACACCGGAAAACCCATAACGCCTAACGCATAACGGATCACGCATAACGCATAATGCATAACGCATAAAGCATAACGCATAACGCATAACGCATAACGCATAACCCCTAACGCAATAACGCATAACGCATAACGCATAACGCATAGCGTATAACGCATAACGCATACCGTATAACGCCTAACGCATAACGGATCACGCATAACGCATAATGCATAACGCATAAAGCATAACGCATAACGCATAACGAACACCGGAAAACCCATAACGCCTAACGCATAACGGATCACGCATAACGCATAATGCATAACGCATAAAGCATAACGCATAACGCATAACCCCTAACGCAATAACGCATAACGCATAACCCCTAACGCAATAACGCATAACGCATAACGCATAACGCATAGCGTATAACGCATAACGCATACCGTATAACGCCTAACGCATAACGGATCACGCATAACGCATAATGCATAAACCATAACCCATACTTCATAACGCATAACGCATTATGCACAACTCATAACGAACACCGGAAAACCCATAACGCCTAACGCATAACGGATCACGCATAACGCATAATGCATAACGCATAACGCATAACGCATAACGCATAACCCCTAACGCAATAACGCATAACGCATAACGCATAACGTATAACGCATAACGCATACCGTATAACGCCTAACGCATAACGGATCACGCATAACGCATAATGCATAACGTATAACGCACAACGCATAACGCATAACGTATACGGTATAACGCATAATGCATAACGTATAACGCAAACGTATAACGCACAACGCATAACGCATACCGCATAACGCATAACGCATAACGCATAACGCATAACGCATAACGCATAACCCCTAACGCAATAACGCATAACGCATTACGCATAAAGCATAACGTGTAACTCATACCGCATAACGCATAAAGCATAACGCATAACGCATAACACATAACGCATATCGCATAACGCATAACGCATAACGCAAACGTATAACGCACAACGCATAACGCATAACGCATAACGCATAACATATAACGCATAACGCATAACCCCTAACGCAATAACGCATAACGCATTACGCATAAAGCATAACGTGTAACTCATACCGCATAACGCATAAAGCATAACGCATAACGCATAACGCATATCGCATAATGCATAACGCATAACGCAAACGTATAACGCACAACGCATAACGCATAACGCATAACGCATAACATATAACGCATAACGCATAACGCATAACGCATAACGCATAACGCATAACGCATAACGCATAACCCCTAACGCAATAACGCATAACGCATTACGCATAAAGCATAACGCATAACGCATAACGTATAACGCATAACGCACACCGTATAACGCCTAACGCATAACGGATCACGCATAACGCATAATGCATAACGCATAAAGCATAACGCATAACGCATAACGCATACCGTATAACGCATAACGCATAACGCATAACGCATAACGCATAACGCATAACATATAGCGCATAACGCATAACGCATAACGCATAACGCATAACGCATAACCCCTAACGCAATAACGCATAACGTATAACGCATAACGCATACCGTATAACGCCTAACGCATAACGGATCACGCATAACGCATAATGCATAACGCATAAAGCATAACGCATAACGCATAACGCATACCGTATAACGCATAACGCATAACGCATAACGCATAACGCATAACGCATAACATATAACGAATACCGTATAACGCATAACGCATAACGCATAACGCATAACGCATAACGCATAACGCATAACGCATAACGCATAACGTATAACGCATAACGCATAACGCATAACGCATAACGCATAACGCATAACGCATAACGCATAACGCATAACGCATAACGCATAACGCATAACGCATAACGCATAACGCATAACGCATAACGCATATCGCATAACGCATAACGCATAACGCAAACGTATAACGCACAACGCATAACGCATAACGTATACGGTATAACGCATAATGCATAACGTATAACGCAAACGTATAACGCACAACGCATAACGCATACCGCATAACGCATAACGCATAACGCATAACGCATAACGCATAACCCCTAACGCAATAACGCATAACGCATTACGCATAAAGCATAACGTGTAACTCATACCGCATAACGCATAAAGCATAACGCATAACGCATAACGCATAACGCATATCGCATAACGCATAACGCATAACGCAAACGTATAACGCACAACGCATAACGCATAACGCATAACGCATAACATATAACGCATAACGCATAACGTCTAACGCAATAACGCATAACTCATTACGCATAAAGCATAACGTGTAACTCATACCGCATAACGCATAAAGCATAACGCATAACGCATAACGCATAACGCATAACGCATATCGCATAATGCATAACGCTTAACGCAAACGTATAACGCACAACGCATAACGCATAACGCATAACGCATAACATATAACGCATAACGCATAACGCATAACGCATAACGCATAACGCATAACCCCTAACGCAATAACGCATAACGCATTACTTATAAAGCATAACGTGTAACTCATACCGCATAACGCATAAAGCATAACGCATAACGCATAACGCATATCGCATAACGCATAACGCATAACGCAAACGTATAACGCACAACGCATAACGCATAACGCATAACATATAACGCATAACGCATAACGCATGACGCATAACGCATAACGCATAACGCATAACGCATAACGCAAAACGCATAACGTTAACGCATAACCCATAACGCATAAGGCTTGATGCATGACGCATATCGCATATCGCATAACGCATAAGGCTTGATGCATGACGCATATCTCATAACGCATAAGGCATAACGCATAATACATAACGTATAACGCATTATGCATAACCCATAACCCTTAACGCATAACGCATAACGCATAATGCACAACGCTTAACGAATACCGCAGATCGCATAACGCCTAACGCATAACGGATCACGCATGACGCATAAAGCATAACGCATAACGCATAACGCATAACGCATAACGCATAACGCATAACGCATAACGCATAACGCATATCGCATAACGCATAAATCATAACCCATAACGCACAACGCATAACGCATAATGCACAACGCATAACGAATACCGCAAAACGCATAACGCATAACGCATAACGCATAACGCATAACGCATAACTCATAACGCATAAAGCATAACGCATAACGCATAACGCACACCGTATAACGCATAACGCATAACGCATAACGCTTAAAGCATAACGCATAACGCATAACGCATAACGCAAACGTATAACACCCAACGCATAAAGCATAACGAACAACCCATAACGCATAATCCATAACGCATAAGGCATAACGCATAACGCATAACGCATAAAGTATAACGAATAACGCATAACGCAAACTTATAGCGCACAACGCATAGCGCATAACGCATAACGCATAACGCATAACGCATAACGCATAACGCATAACGCATATCGCATAACGCATAAATCATAACCCATAACGCACAACGCATAACGCATAACGCACACCGTATAACGCATAACGCATAACGCATAACGCATAAAGCATAACGCATAACGCATAACGCATAACGCATAACGTATAACGCATAACGCATAACGCATAACGCATAACGCATAATGCACAACGCTTAACGAATACCGCAGATCGCAGATCGCATAACGCATAACGCATAACGCATAACGCATAACGCATATCGCATAACGCATAACGCATAACGCAAACGTATAACGCACAACGCACAACGCATAACGCATAACGTATACGGTATAACGCATAATGCATAACGTATAACGCAAACGTATAACGCACAACGCATAACGCATACCGCATAACGCATAACGCATAACGCATAACGCATAACGCATAACGCATAACCCCTAACGCAATAACGCATAACGCATTACGCATAAAGCATAACGTGTAACTCATACCGCATAACGCATAAAGCATAACGCATAACGCATAACGCATAACGCATATCGCATAACGCATAACGCATAACGCAAACGTATAACGCACAACGCATAACGCATAACGCATAACGCATAACATATAACGCATAACGCATAACGTCTAACGCAATAACGCATAACTCATTACGCATAAAGCATAACGTGTAACTCATACCGCATAACGCATAAAGCATAACGCATAACGCATAACGCATAACGCATATCGCATAATGCATTACGCTTAACGCAAACGTATAACGCACAACGCATAACGCATAACGCATAACGCATAACATATAACGCATAACGCATAACGCATAACGCATAACGCATAACGCATAACCCCTAACGCAATAACGCATAACGCATTACGCATAAAGCATAACGTGTAACTCATACCGCATAACGCATAAAGCATAACGCATAACGCATAACGCATATCGCATAACGCATAACGCATAACGCAAACGTATAACGCACAACGCATAACGCATAACGCATAACGCATAACATATAACGCATAACGCATAACGCATGACGCATAACGCATAACGCATAACGCATAACGCATAACGCATAACGCATAACGCAAAACGCATAACGTTAACGCATAACCCATAACGCATAAGGCTTGATGCATGACGCATATCGCATATCGCATAACGCTTAAGGCTTGATGCATGACGCATATCTCATAACGCATAAGGCATAACGCATAATACATAACGTATAACGCATTATGCATAACGCATAATGCACAACGCATAACGAATACCGCAAAACGCATAACGCATAACGCATAACGCATAACGCATAACGCATAACTCATAACGCATAAAGCATAACGCATAACGCATAACGCACACCGTATAACGCATAACGCATAACGCATAACGCTTAAAGCATAACGCATAACGCATAACGCATAACGCAAACGTATAACGCCCAACGCATAAAGCATAACGAACAACCCATAACGCATAATCCATAACGCATAACGCATATCGCATAACGCATAAATCATAACCCATAACGCACAACGCATAACGCATAATGCACAACGCATAACGAATAACGCAAAACGCATAACGCATAACGCATAACGCATAACGCATAACTCATAACGCATAACGCATAACGCATAACGCACACCGTATAACGCATAACGCATAACGCATAACGCATAAAGCATAACGCATAACGCATAACGCATAACGCAAACGTATAACGCCCAACGCATAAAGCATAACGAACAACCCATAACGCATAATCCATAACGCATAACGCATAACGCATAACGCATAACGTATAACTCATAACGCATAACGCATAAAGCATAACGCATAACGCATAACGCATAACGCATAACCATAACGCATAACCCACACCGCATAACGCATAACGCATAACGCATAACGTATAACTCATAACGCATAACGCATAAAGCATAACGCATAACGCATAACGCATAACCATAACGCATAACGCATAACCCATAACGCATAACGCACAACTCATAACGAACACCGGAAAACCCATAACGCCTAACGCATAACGGATCACGCATAACGCATAATGCATAACGCATAAAGCATAACGCATAACGCATAACGCATAACGCATAACCCCTAACGCAATAACGCATAACGCATAACGCATAACGCATAACGTATAACGCATAACGCATACCGTATAACGCCTAACGCATAACGGATCACGCATAACGCATAATGCATAACGCATAAAGCATAACGCATAACGCATAACGAATACCGTATAACGCATAACGCATAACGCATAACGCATAACGCATAACGCATAACGCATAACGCATAACGCATAACGCATAACGCATAACGCATAACGCATAACGCATAACGCATAACGCATAACGCATAACGCATTACGCATAAAGCATAACGTGTAACTCATACCGCATAACGCATAATGCATAAACCATAACCCATACTTCATAACGCATAACGCATAATGCACAACTCATAACGAACACCGGAAAACCCATAACGCCTAACGCATAACGGATCACGCATAACGCATAACGCATAACGCATAACGCATAACGCATAAAGCATAACGCATAACGCATAACGCATAACGCATAACGCATAACGCATAACGCATAACGCATATCGCATAACGCATAACGCATAACGCCAACGTATAACGCACAACGCATAACGCATAAAGTATACGGTATAACGCATAATGCCTAACGCAATAACGCATAACGCATTACGCATAAAGCATAACGTGTAACTCATACCGCATAACGCATAAAGCATAACGCATAACGCATAACGCATAACGCATATCGCATAACGCATAACGCAAACGTATAACGCACAACGCATAACGCATAACGCATAACATATAACGCATAACGCATAACGCATAACCCCTAACGCAATAACGCATAACGCATTACGCATAAAGCATAACGTGTAACTCATACCGCATAACTCATAAAGCATAACGCATAACGCATAACGCATAACGCATAACGCATATCGCATAACGCATAACGCATAACGCAAACGTATAACGCATAACGCATAACGCATAACGCATAACGCATAACATATAACGCATAACGCATAACGCATAACGCATAACGCATAACGTTAACGTATAACCCATAACGCATAAGGCTTGATGCATGACGCATATCGCATATCGCATAACGCATAAGGCTTGATGCATGACGCATATCGCATAACGCATAAGGCATAACGCATAATACATAACGTATAACGCATTATGCATAACCCATAACCCTTAACGCATAACGCATAACGCATAACGCATAACCCCTAACGCAATAACGCATAACGCATAACGCATAACGCATAACGCATAACGTATAACGCATAACGCATACCGTATAACGCCTAACGCATAACGGATCACGCATAACGCATAATGCATAACGCATAAAGCATAACGCATAACGCATAACGAATACCGTATAACGCATAACGCATAACGCATAACGCATAACGCATAACGCATAACGCATAACGCATAACGCATAACGCATAACGCATAACGCATAACGCATAACGTATAACGCATAACGCATAACGCATAACGCATAACGCATAACGCATAACGCATTACGCATAAAGCATAACGTGTAACTCATACCGCATAACGCATAATGCATAAACCATAACCCATACTTCATAACGCATAACGCATAATGCACAACTCATAACGAACACCGGAAAACCCATAACGCCTAACGCATAACGTATCACGCATAACGCATAATGCATAACGCATAACGCACAACGCATAACGCATAACCCCTAACGCAATAACGCATAACGCATAACGCATAACGCATAACGCATAACGCATAACGCATAACGCATAACGCATAACGCATAACGCATAACGCATAACGCATAACGCATAACGCTTAACGCATAACGCATAACGCATAAAGCATAACGCATAACGCATAACGCATAACGCATAACGCATAACGCATAACGCATAACGCATAACGCATATCGCATAACGCATAACGCATAACGCAAACGTATAACGCACAACGCATAACGCATAACGTATACGGTATAACGCATAATGCATAACGTATAACGCAAACGAATAACGCACAACGCATAACGCATACCGCATAACGCATAACGCATAACGCATAACGCATAACGCATAACGCATAACGCATAACGCATAACGCATAACCCCTAACGCAATAACGCATAACGCATTACGCATAAAGCATAACGTGTAACTCATACCGCATAACGCATAAAGCATAACGCATAACGCATAACGCATAACGCATATCGCATAACGCATAACGCAAACGTATAACGCACAACGCATAACGCATAACGCATAACGCATAACGCATAACCCCTAACGCAATAACGCATAACGCATTACGCATAAAGCATAACGTGTAACTCATACCGCATAACTCATAAAGCATAACGCATAACGTATAACGCATAACGCATACCGTATAACGCCTAACGCATAACGGATCACGCATAACGCATAATGCATAACGTATAACGCACAACGCATAACGCATAACGTATACGGTATAACGCATAATGCATAACGTATAACGCAAACGTATAACGCACAACGCATAACGCATACCGCATAACGCATAACGCATAACGCATAACGCATAACGCATAACGCATAACCCCTAACGCAATAACGCATAACGCATTACGCATAAAGCATAACGTGTAACTCATACCGCATAACGCATAAAGCATAACGCATAACGCATAACACATAACGCATATCGCATAACGCATAACGCATAACGCAAACGTATAACGCACAACGCATAACGCATAACGCATAACGCATAACATATAACGCATAACGCATAACCCCTAACGCAATAACGCATAACGCATTACGCATAAAGCATAACGTGTAACTCATACCGCATAACGCATAAAGCATAACGCATAACGCATAACGCATATCGCATAATGCATAACGCATAACGCAAACGTATAACGCACAACGCATAACGCATAACGCATAACGCATAACATATAACGCATAACGCATAACGCATAACGCATAACGCATAACGCATAACGCATAACGCATAACCCCTAACGCAATAACGCATAACGCATTACGCATAAAGCATAACGCATAACGCATAACGCATAACGCATAACGCACACCGTATAACGCCTAACGCATAACGGATCACGCATAACGCATAATGCATAACGCATAAAGCATAACGCATAACGCATAACGCATACCGTATAACGCATAACGCATAACGCATAACGCATAACGCATAACGCATAACATATAGCGCATAACGCATAACGCATAACGCATAACGCATAACGCATAACCCCTAACGCAATAACGCATAACGTATAACGCATAACGCATACCGTATAACGCCTAACGCATAACGGATCACGCATAACGCATAATGCATAACGCATAAAGCATAACGCATAACGCATAACGCATACCGTATAACGCATAACGCATAACGCATAACGCATAACGCATAACGCATAACATATAACGAATACCGTATAACGCATAACGCATAACGCATAACGCATAACGCATAACGCATAACGCATAACGCATAACGCATAACGTATAACGCATAACGCATAACGCATAACGCATAACGCATAACGCATAACGCATAACGCATAACGCATAACGCATAACGCATAACGCATAACGCATAACGCATAACGCATAACGCATAACGCATATCGCATAACGCATAACGCATAACGCAAACGTATAACGCACAACGCATAACGCATAACGTATACGGTATAACGCATAATGCATAACGTATAACGCAAACGTATAACGCACAACGCATAACGCATACCGCATAACGCATAACGCATAACGCATAACGCATAACGCATAACCCCTAACGCAATAACGCATAACGCATTACGCATAAAGCATAACGTGTAACTCATACCGCATAACGCATAAAGCATAACGCATAACGCATAACGCATAACGCATATCGCATAACGCATAACGCATAACGCAAACGTATAACGCACAACGCATAACGCATAACGCATAACGCATAACATATAACGCATAACGCATAACGTCTAACGCAATAACGCATAACTCATTACGCATAAAGCATAACGTGTAACTCATACCGCATAACGCATAAAGCATAACGCATAACGCATAACGCATAACGCATAACGCATATCGCATAATGCATAACGCTTAACGCAAACGTATAACGCACAACGCATAACGCATAACGCATAACGCATAACATATAACGCATAACGCATAACGCATAACGCATAACGCATAACGCATAACCCCTAACGCAATAACGCATAACGCATTACTTATAAAGCATAACGTGTAACTCATACCGCATAACGCATAAAGCATAACGCATAACGCATAACGCATATCGCATAACGCATAACGCATAACGCAAACGTATAACGCACAACGCATAACGCATAACGCATAACATATAACGCATAACGCATAACGCATGACGCATAACGCATAACGCATAACGCATAACGCATAACGCATAACGCAAAACGCATAACGTTAACGCATAACCCATAACGCATAAGGCTTGATGCATGACGCATATCGCATATCGCATAACGCATAAGGCTTGATGCATGACGCATATCTCATAACGCATAAGGCATAACGCATAATACATAACGTATAACGCATTATGCATAACCCATAACCCTTAACGCATAACGCATAACGCATAATGCACAACGCTTAACGAATACCGCAGATCGCATAACGCCTAACGCATAACGGATCACGCATGACGCATAAAGCATAACGCATAACGCATAACGCATAACGCATAACGCATAACGCATAACGCATAACGCATAACGCATATCGCATAACGCATAAATCATAACCCATAACGCACAACGCATAACGCATAATGCACAACGCATAACGAATACCGCAAAACGCATAACGCATAACGCATAACGCATAACGCATAACGCATAACTCATAACGCATAAAGCATAACGCATAACGCATAACGCACACCGTATAACGCATAACGCATAACGCATAACGCTTAAAGCATAACGCATAACGCATAACGCATAACGCAAACGTATAACACCCAACGCATAAAGCATAACGAACAACCCATAACGCATAATCCATAACGCATAAGGCATAACGCATAACGCATAACGCATAAAGTATAACGAATAACGCATAACGCAAACTTATAGCGCACAACGCATAGCGCATAACGCATAACGCATAACGCATAACGCATAACGCATAACGCATAACGCATATCGCATAACGCATAAATCATAACCCATAACGCACAACGCATAACGCATAACGCACACCGTATAACGCATAACGCATAACGCATAACGCATAAAGCATAACGCATAACGCATAACGCATAACGCATAACGTATAACGCATAACGCATAACGCATAACGCATAACGCATAATGCACAACGCTTAACGAATACCGCAGATCGCAGATCGCATAACGCATAACGCATAACGCATAACGCATAACGCATATCGCATAACGCATAACGCATAACGCAAACGTATAACGCACAACGCATAACGCATAACGTATACGGTATAACGCATAATGCATAACGTATAACGCAAACGTATAACGCACAACGCATAACGCATACCGCATAACGCATAACGCATAACGCATAACGCATAACGCATAACGCATAACCCCTAACGCAATAACGCATAACGCATTACGCATAAAGCATAACGTGTAACTCATACCGCATAACGCATAAAGCATAACGCATAACGCATAACGCATAACGCATATCGCATAACGCATAACGCATAACGCAAACGTATAACGCACAACGCATAACGCATAACGCATAACGCATAACATATAACGCATAACGCATAACGTCTAACGCAATAACGCATAACTCATTACGCATAAAGCATAACGTGTAACTCATACCGCATAACGCATAAAGCATAACGCATAACGCATAACGCATAACGCATATCGCATAATGCATTACGCTTAACGCAAACGTATAACGCACAACGCATAACGCATAACGCATAACGCATAACATATAACGCATAACGCATAACGCATAACGCATAACGCATAACGCATAACCCCTAACGCAATAACGCATAACGCATTACGCATAAAGCATAACGTGTAACTCATACCGCATAACGCATAAAGCATAACGCATAACGCATAACGCATATCGCATAACGCATAACGCATAACGCAAACGTATAACGCACAACGCATAACGCATAACGCATAACGCATAACATATAACGCATAACGCATAACGCATGACGCATAACGCATAACGCATAACGCTTAACGCATAACGCATAACGCATAACGCAAAACGCATAACGTTAACGCATAACCCATAACGCATAAGGCTTGATGCATGACGCATATCGCATATCGCATAACGCTTAAGGCTTGATGCATGACGCATATCTCATAACGCATAAGGCATAACGCATAATACATAACGTATAACGCATTATGCATAACGCATAATGCACAACGCATAACGAATACCGCAAAACGCATAACGCATAACGCATAACGCATAACGCATAACGCATAACTCATAACGCATAAAGCATAACGCATAACGCATAACGCACACCGTATAACGCATAACGCATAACGCATAACGCTTAAAGCATAACGCATAACGCATAACGCATAACGCAAACGTATAACGCCCAACGCATAAAGCATAACGAACAACCCATAACGCATAATCCATAACGCATAACGCATATCGCATAACGCATAAATCATAACCCATAACGCACAACGCATAACGCATAATGCACAACGCATAACGAATAACGCAAAACGCATAACGCATAACGCATAACGCATAACGCATAACTCATAACGCATAACGCATAACGCATAACGCACACCGTATAACGCATAACGCATAACGCATAACGCATAAAGCATAACGCATAACGCATAACGCATAACGCAAACGTATAACGCCCAACGCATAAAGCATAACGAACAACCCATAACGCATAATCCATAACGCATAACGCATAACGCATAACGCATAACGTATAACTCATAACGCATAACGCATAAAGCATAACGCATAACGCATAACGCATAACGCATAACCATAACGCATAACCCATACCGCATAACGCATAACGCATAACGCATAACGTATAACTCATAACGCATAACGCATAAAGCATAACGCATAACGCATAACGCATAACCATAACGCATAACGCATAACCCATAACGCATAACGCACAACTCATAACGAACACCGGAAAACCCATAACGCCTAACGCATAACGGATCACGCATAACGCATAATGCATAACGCATAAAGCATAACGCATAACGCATAACGCATAACGCATAACCCCTAACGCAATAACGCATAACGCATAACGCATAACGCATAACGTATAACGCATAACGCATACCGTATAACGCCTAACGCATAACGGATCACGCATAACGCATAATGCATAACGCATAAAGCATAACGCATAACGCATAACGAATACCGTATAACGCATAACGCATAACGCATAACGCATAACGCATAACGCATAACGCATAACGCATAACGCATAACGCATAACGCATAACGCATAACGCATAACGCATAACGCATAACGCATAACGCATAACGCATTACGCATAAAGCATAACGTGTAACTCATACCGCATAACGCATAATGCATAAACCATAACCCATACTTCATAACGCATAACGCATAATGCACAACTCATAACGAACACCGGAAAACCCATAACGCCTAACGCATAACGGATCACGCATAACGCATAACGCATAACGCATAACGCATAACGCATAAAGCATAACGCATAACGCATAACGCATAACGCATAACGCATAACGCATAACGCATAACGCATATCGCATAACGCATAACGCATAACGCCAACGTATAACGCACAACGCATAACGCATAAAGTATACGGTATAACGCATAATGCCTAACGCAATAACGCATAACGCATTACGCATAAAGCATAACGTGTAACTCATACCGCATAACGCATAAAGCATAACGCATAACGCATAACGCATAACGCATATCGCATAACGCATAACGCAAACGTATAACGCACAACGCATAACGCATAACGCATAACATATAACGCATAACGCATAACGCATAACCCCTAACGCAATAACGCATAACGCATTACGCATAAAGCATAACGTGTAACTCATACCGCATAACTCATAAAGCATAACGCATAACGCATAACGCATAACGCATAACGCATATCGCATAACGCATAACGCATAACGCAAACGTATAACGCATAACGCATAACGCATAACGCATAACGCATAACATATAACGCATAACGCATAACGCATAACGCATAACGCATAACGTTAACGTATAACCCATAACGCATAAGGCTTGATGCATGACGCATATCGCATATCGCATAACGCATAAGGCTTGATGCATGACGCATAAAGCATAACGCATAACGCATAACGAATACCGTATAACGCATAACGCATAACGCATAACGCATAACGCATAACGCATAACGCATAACGCATAACGCATAACGCATAACGCATAACGCATAACGCATAACGTATAACGCATAACGCATAACGCATAACGCATAACGCATAACGCATAACGCATTACGCATAAAGCATAACGTGTAACTCATACCGCATAACGCATAATGCATAAACCATAACCCATACTTCATAACGCATAACGCATAATGCACAACTCATAACGAACACCGGAAAACCCATAACGCCTAACGCATAACGTATCACGCATAACGCATAATGCATAACGCATAACGCACAACGCATAACGCATAACCCCTAACGCAATAACGCATAACGCATAACGCATAACGCATAACGCATAACGCATAACGCATAACGCATAACGCATAACGCATAACGCATAACGCATAACGCATAACGCTTAACGCATAACGCATAACGCATAAAGCATAACGCATAACGCATAACGCATAACGCATAACGCATAACGCATAACGCATAACGCATAACGCATATCGCATAACGCATAACGCATAACGCAAACGTATAACGCACAACGCATAACGCATAACGTATACGGTATAACGCATAATGCATAACGTATAACGCAAACGAATAACGCACAACGCATAACGCATACCGCATAACGCATAACGCATAACGCATAACGCATAACGCATAACGCATAACGCATAACGCATAACGCATAACCCCTAACGCAATAACGCATAACGCATTACGCATAAAGCATAACGTGTAACTCATACCGCATAACGCATAAAGCATAACGCATAACGCATAACGCATAACGCATATCGCATAACGCATAACGCAAACGTATAACGCACAACGCATAACGCATAACGCATAACGCATAACGCATAACCCCTAACGCAATAACGCATAACGCATTACGCATAAAGCATAACGTGTAACTCATACCGCATAACTCATAAAGCATAACGCATAACGCATAACGCATAACGCATAACGCATATCGCATAACGCATAACGCATAACGCAAACGTATAACGCATAACGCATAACGCATAACGCATAACGCATAACATATAACGCATAACGCATAACGCATAACGCATAACGCATAACGCATAACGCATAACGCAAAACGCATAACGTTAACGCATAACCCATAATGCATAAGGCTTGATGCATGACGCATATCGCATATCGCATAACGCATAAGGCTTGATGCATGACGCATATCGCATAACGCATAAGGCATGACGCATAATACATAACGTATAACGCATTATGCATAACCCATAACCCTTAACGCATAACGCATAACGCATAATGCACAACGCTTAACGAATACCGCATAACCCCTAACGCAATAACGCATAACGCATAACGCATAACGCATAACATATAACGCATAACGCATAACGCATAACGCATAACGCATAACGCATAACCCCTAACGCAATAACGCATAACGCATTACGCATAAAGCATAACGTGTAACTCATACCGCATAACGCATAATGCATAAACCATAACCCATACTTCATAACGCATAACGCATAATGCACAACTCATAACGAACACCGGAAAACCCATAACGCCTAACGCATAACGGATCACGCATAACGCATAATGCATAACGCATAACGCATAACGCATAACGCATAACCCCTAACGCAATAACGCATAACGCATAACGCATAACGCATAACGCATAACGCATAACGTATAACGCATAACGCATACCGTATAACGCCTAACGCATAACGGATCACGCATAATGCATAATGCATAACGCATAAAGCATAACGCATAACGCATAACGGATCACGCATAACGCATAATGCATAACGCATAAAGCATAACGCATAACGCATAACGAATACCGTATAACGCATAACGCATAACGCATAACGCATAACGCATAACGCATAACGGATAACGCATAACGCATAACGCATAACGCATAACGCATAACGCATAACGCATAACGCATAACGCATAACGTATAACGCATAACGCATAACGCATAACGCATAACGCATTACGCATAAAGCATAACGTGTAACTCATACCGCATAACGCATAATGCATAAACCATAACCCATACTTCATAACGCATAACGCATAATGCACAACTCATAACGAACACCGGAAAACCCATAACGCCTAACGCATAACGGATCACGCATAACGCATAATGCATAACGCATAACGCACAACGCATAACGCATAACCCCTAACGCAATAACGCATAACGCATAACGCATAACGCATAACGCATAACGTATAACGCATAACGCATACCGTATAACGCCTAACGCATAACGGATCACGCATAACGCATAATGCATAACGCATAAAGCATAACGCATAACGCATAACGAATACCGTATAACGCATAACGCATAACGCATAACGCATAACGCATAACGCATAACGCATAACGCATAACGCATAACGCATAACGCATAACGTATAACGCATAACGCATAACGCATAACGCATAACGCATAACGCATAACGCATAACGCATAACGCATAACGCATAACGCATAACGCATAACGCATAACGCATAACGCATAACGCATAACGCTTAACGCATAACGCATAACGCATAAAGCATAACGCATAACGCATAACGCATAACGCATAACGCATAACGCATAACGCATAACGCATAACGCATAACGCATATCGCATAACGCATAACGCATAACGCAAACGTATAACGCACAACGCATAACGCATAACGTATACGGTATAACGCATAATGCATAACGTATAACGCAAACGAATAACGCACAACGCATAACGCATACCGCATAACGCATAACGCATAACGCATAACGCATAACGCATAACGCATAACGCATAACGCATAACCCCTAACGCAATAACGCATAACGCATTACGCATAAAGCATAACGTGTAACTCATACCGCATAACGCATAAAGCATAACGCATAACGCATAACGCATAACGCATATCGCATAACGCATAACGCAAACGTATAACGCACAACGCATAACGCATAACGCATAACGCATAACGCATAACGCATAACCCCTAACGCAATAACGCATAACGCATTACGCATAAAGCATAACGTGTAACTCATACCGCATAACTCATAAAGCATAACGCATAACGCATAACGCATAACGCATAACGCATATCGCATAACGCATAACGCATAACGCAAACGTATAACGCATAACGCATAACGCATAACGCATAACGCATAACATATAACGCATAACGCATAACGCATAACGCAGAACGCATAACGCATAACGCATAACGCATAACGCATAACGCAAAACGCATAACGTTAACGCATAACCCATAACGCATAAGGCTTGATGCATGACGCATATCGCATATCGCATAACGCATAAGGCTTGATGCATGACGCATATCGCATAACGCATAAGGCATGACGCATAATACATAACGTATAACGCATTATGCATAACCCATAACCCTTAACGCATAACGCATAACGCATAATGCACAACGCTTAACGAATACCGCATAACCCCTAACGCAATAACGCATAACGCATAACGCATAACGCATAACATATAACGCATAACGCATAACGCATAACGCATAACGCATAACGCATAACCCCTAACGCAATAACGCATAACGCATTACGCATAAAGCATAACGTGTAACTCATACCGCATAACGCATAATGCATAAACCATAACCCATACTTCATAACGCATAACGCATAATGCACAACTCATAACGAACACCGGAAAACCCATAACGCCTAACGCATAACGGATCACGCATAACGCATAATGCATAACGCATAACGCATAACGCATAACGCATAACCCCTAACGCAATAACGCATAACGCATAACGCATAACGCATAACGCATAACGCATAACGTATAACGCATAACGCATACCGTATAACGCCTAACGCATAACGGATCACGCATAACGCATAATGCATAACGCATAAAGCATAACGCATAACGCATAACGCATAACGCATAACGCATAACGCATAACGTATAACGCATAACGCATAACGCATAACGCATAACGCATAACGCATAACGCATAACGCATAACGCATAACGCATAACGCATAACGCATAACGCATAACGCATAACGCTTAACGCATAACGCATAACGCATAAAGCATAACGCATAACGCATAACGCATAACGCATAACGCATAACGCATAACGCATAACGCATATCGCATAACGCATAACGCATAACGCAAACGTATAACGCACAACGCATAACGCATAACGTATACGGTATAACGCATAATGCATAACGTATAACGCAAACGAATAACGCACAACGCATAACGCATACCGCATAACGCATAACGCATAACGCATAACGCATAACGCATAACGCATAACGCATAACGCATAACGCATAACCCCTAACGCAATAACGCATAACGCATTACGCATAAAGCATAACGTGTAACTCATACCGCATAACGCATAAAGCATAACGCATAACGCATAACGCATAACGCATATCGCATAACGCATAACGCAAACGTATAACGCACAACGCATAACGCATAACGCATAACGCATAACGCATAACGCATAACCCCTAACGCAATAACGCATAACGCATTACGCATAAAGCATAACGTGTAACTCATACCGCATAACTCATAAAGCATAACGCATAACGCATAACGCATAACGCATAACGCATATCGCATAACGCATAACGCATAACGCAAACGTATAACGCATAACGCATAACGCATAACGCATAACGCATAACATATAACGCATAACGCATAACGCATAACGCATAACGCATAACGCATAACGCATAACGCATAACGCATAACGCAAAACGCATAACGTTAACGCATAACCCATAACGCATAAGGCTTGATGCATGACGCATATCGCATATCGCATAACGCATAAGGCTTGATGCATGACGCATATCGCATAACGCATAAGGCATGACGCATAATACATAACGTATAACGCATTATGCATAACCCATAACCCTTAACGCATAACGCATAACGCATAATGCACAACGCTTAACGAATACCGCAGATCGCATAACGCCTAACGCATAACGGATCACGCATGTCGCATAAAGCATAACGCATAAGGCATAACGCATAAGGCATAACGCATAACGCATAATGCATAACGCATATCGCATAACGCATAAATCATAACCCATAACGCACAACGCATAACGCATAATGCACAACGCATAACGAATACCGCAAAACGCATAACGCATAACGCATAACGCATAACACATAACGCATAACGCATAACGCATAACGCATAACGCATAACGCTTAACGCATAACGCATAACGCATAAAGCATAACGCATAACGCATAACGCATAACGCATAACGCATAACGCATAACGCATAACGCATAACGCATATCGCATAACGCATAACGCATAACGCAAACGTATAACGCACAACGCATAACGCATAACGTATACGGTATAACGCATAATGCATAACGTATAACGCAAACGTATAACGCACAACGCATAACGCATACCGCATAACGCATAACGCATAACGCATAACGCATAACGCATAACGCATAACGCATAACGCATAACCCCTAACGCAATAACGCATAACGCATTACGCATAAAGCATAACGTGTAACTCATACCGCATAACGCATAAAGCATAACGCATAACGCATAACGCATAACGCATATCGCATAACGCATAACGCAAACGTATAACGCACAACGCATAACGCATAACGCATAACGCATAACGTATAACGCATAACGCATAACGCATAACGCATAACGCATTACGCATAAAGCATAACGTGTAACTCATACCGCATAACGCATAATGCATAAACCATAACCCATACTTCATAACGCATAACGCATAATGCACAACTCATAACGAACACCGGAAAACCCATAACGCCTAACGCATAACGGATCACGCATAACGCATAATGCATAACGCATAACGCATAACGCATAACGCATAACGCATAACCCCTAACGCAATAACGCATAACGCATAACGCATAACGCATAACGCATAACGTATAACGCATAACGCATACCGTATAACGCCTAACGCATAACGGATCACGCATAACGCATAATGCATAACGCATAAAGCATAACGCATAACGCATAACGAATACCGTATAACGCATAACGCATAACGCATAACGCATAACGCATAACGCATAACGCATAACGCATAACGCATAACGCATAACGTATAACGCATAACGCATAACGCATAACGCATAACGCATAACGCATAACGCATAACGCATAACGCATAACGCATAACGCATAACGCATAACGCTTAACGCATAACGCATAACGCATAAAGCATAACGCATAACGCATAACGCATAACGCATAACGCATAACGCATAACGCATAACGCATATCGCATAACGCATAACGCATAACGCAAACGTATAACGCACAACGCATAACGCATAACGTATACGGTATAACGCATAATGCATAACGTATAACGCAAACGTATAACGCACAACGCATAACGCATACCGCATAACGCATAACGCATAACGCATAACGCATAACGCATAACGCATAACCCCTAACGCAATAACGCATAACGCATTACGCATAAAGCATAACGTGTAACTCATACCGCATAACGCATAAAGCATAACGCATAACGCATAACGCATAACGCATAACGCATATCGCATAACGCATAACGCAAACGTATAACGCACAACGCATAACGCATAACGCATAACGCATAACATATAACGCATAACGCATAACGCATAACCCCTAACGCAATAACGCATAACGCATTACGCATAAAGCATAACGTGTAACTCATACCGCATAACTCATAAAGCATAACGCATAACGCATAACGCATAACGCATAACGCATATCGCATAACGCATAACGCATAACGCAAACGTATAACGCATAACGCATAACGCATAACGCATAACGCATAACATATAACGCATAACGCATAACGCATAACGCATAACGCATAACGCATAACGCAAAACGCATAACGTTAACGCATAACCCATAACGCATAAGGCTTGATGCATGACGCATATCGCATATCGCATAACGCATAAGGCTTGATGCATGACGCATATCGCATAACGCATAAGGCATGACGCATAATACATAACGTATAACGCATTATGCATAACCCATAACCCTTAACGCATAACGCATAACGCATAATGCACAACGCTTAACGAATACCGCAGATCGCATAACGCCTAACGCATAACGGATCACGCATGTCGCATAAAGCATAACGCATAAGGCATAACGCATAAGGCATAACGCATAACGCATAATGCATAACGCATATCGCATAACGCATAAATCATAACCCATAACGCACAACGCATAACGCATAATGCACAACGCATAACGAATACCGCAAAACGCATAACGCATAACGCATAACGCATAACACATAACGCATAACGCATAACTCATAACGCATAACGCATAACGCATAACGCTTAACGCACACCGTATAACGCATAACGCATAACGCATAACGCTTAAAGCATAACGCATAACGCATAACGCATAACGCAAACGTATAACGCCCAACGCATAAAGCATAACGAACAACCCATAACGCATAATCCATAACGCATAACGCATAACGCATAACGCATAACGCATAACGCATAACGCATAACGCATAACGCATAAAGTATAACGCATAACGCATAACGCATAACGCAAACTTATAGCGCACAACGCATAGCGCATAACGCATAACGCATAACGCATAACGCATAACGCATAACGCATAACGCATAACGCTTAACGCATAACGCATAACGCATAACGCATAACGCATAACGCATAACGCATAAAGCATAACTCATAACGCATAACGCATAAAGCATAACGCATCACGCATAACGCATAACGCATAACGCATAATGCATAAAGCATAACGCATAACGCATAACTTATAACTCATTACTCATAACGCATATCGCATAACGCATAACGCATAACGCATAAAGCATAACGCATATCGCATAACGCATAAATCATAACCCATAACGCACAACGCATAACGCATAATGCACAACGCATAACGAATACCGCAAAACGCATAACGCATAACGCATAACGCATAACGCATAACGCATACCGTATAACGCATAACGCATAACGCATAACCAATAACGCATAACGCTTAACGTATAACGCATAACGCATAACGCATAACGCATAACGCATAACGCATAAAGCATAACGCATAACGCATAACGCATTACGCATAACTTATAACGCATTACGCATAACTTATAACTCATAACTCATAAGGAGTAACGCATTACGCATAAAGCATAACGCATAACGCATAACGCATAACGCATAACGCATAATGCATAAAGCATAACGCATAACGCATAACGCATAACTCATTACTCATAACGAATAACGCATAACGCATAACGCATAACGCATATCGCATAACGCATAACGCATAATGCATAACGCATAAAGCGAAACGCATAACACATAAATCATAACGCATAACGCATAACGCATAACGCATAACGCATAACGCATAACGCATAACGCATAACGCAAACCGCATAACGCATAACGCAAAACGCATAACGCATAAAGCATAACGCATAACGCATAACGCATAACGCAAACGTATAACGCACAACGCATAACGCATAATGCATAACGCATAACGTATAACGTATAACGCATAATGCATAACGCATAACGGATCACGCATAACGCATAATGCATAACGCATAAAGCATAACGCATAACGCATAACGCATAACGCATAACGCATAACCCCTAACGCAATAACGCATAACGCATAACGCATAACGCATAACGTATAACGCATAACGCATACCGTATAACGCCTAACGCATAACGGATCACGCATAACGCATAATGCATAACGCATAAAGCATAACGCATAACGCATAACGCATAACGCATATCGCATAACGCATAACGCATAATGCATAACGCCTAAAGCGAAACGCATAACACATAAATCATAACGCATAACGCATAACGCATAACGCATAACGCATAACGCATAACGCATAACGCATAACGCATAACGCATAACGCATAACGCAAACCGCATAACGCATAACGCAAAACGCATAACGCATAAAGCATAACGCATAACGCATAACGCAAACGTATAACGCACAACGCATAACGCATAATGCATAACGCATAACGTATAACGTATAACGCATAAAGCATAACGCATAACGCATAACGGATCACGCATAACGCATAATGCATAACGCATAAAGCATAACGCATAACGCATAACGCATAACGCATAACCCCTAACGCAATAACGCATAACGCATAACGCATAACGCATAACGTATAACGCATAACGCATACCGTATAACGCCTAACGCATAACGGATCACGCATAACGCATAATGCATAACGCATAAAGCATAACGCATAACGCATAACGAATACCGTATAACGCATAACGCATAACGCATAACGCATAACGCATAACGCATAACGCATAACGCATAACGCATAACGCATAACGCATAACGCATAACGCATAACGCATAACGCAGAACGCATAACGCATAACGCATAACGCATAACACATAACGCATAACGCATAACCCTTAACGCATAACACATAACGCATAACGCATAACCCTTAACGCATAACGCATAACGCATAACGTATAACTCATAACGCATAACGCATAAAGCATAACGCATAACGCATAACGCATAACGCATAACGCATAACGCATAACGCATAACGCATAACGCATAACGCATAACGCATAACGCATAACGCATAACGCATAAAGCATAACGCATAACGCATAACGCATAACGCATAACGCATAACGCATAAAGCATAACCCCTAACGCAATAACGCATAACGCATAACGCATAAAGCATAACGTGTAACTCATAACGCATAACGCATAAAGCATAACTCATAACGCATAACGCATAACGCATAACGCATAACGCATATCGCATAACGCAAACGTATAGCGCACAACGCATAACGCATAAACCATAACCCATACTTCATAACGCATAACGCATACTGCACAACGCATAACGAACACCGGAAAACACATAACGCCTAACGCCTATGGGATCACGCATAACGCATAATGCATAACGCATAAAGCATAACGCATAACGCATAACGCATAACCCCTAACGCAATAACGCATAACGCATAAAGCATAACGTGTAACTCATAACGCATAACGCATAAAGCATAACGCATAACGCATAACGCATAACGCATAACGCATAACGCATAACGCATAACGCATAACGCATAACGCATAACGCATAACGCATAACTCATAACGCATAACGCATAACGCATAACGCATAACGCACACCGTGTAACGCATAACGCATAATGCATAACGCTTAAAGCATAACGCATAACGCATAACGCATAACGCATAACGCATAACGCATAACGCATAAAGTATAACGCATAACGCATAACGCATAACGCAAACTTATAGCGCACAACGCATAGCGCATAACGCACAACGCATAGCGCATAACGCATAACGCATAACGCATAACGCATAACGCATAACGCATAACGCATAACGCATAACGCATAACGCATAACGCTTAACGCATAACGCATAACGCATAACGCATAACGCATAACGCATAACGCATAAAGCATAACGCATAACGCATAACGCATAAAGCATAACGCATAACGCATAACGCATAACGCATAACGCATAATGCATAAAGCATAACGCATAACGCATAACTTATAAGTCATTACTCATAACGAATAACGCATAACGCATAACGCATAACGCATAACGCATATCGCATAACGCATAACGCATAATGCATAACGCATAAAGCGTAACGCATAACGCATAAATCATAACGCATAACGCATAACGCATAACGCATAATGCATAACGCATAACGCATAACGCATAACGCATAACGCATAACGCATAACGCATAACGCATAACGCATAACGCATAACGCATAACGCATAACGCATAACGCATAACGCATAACGCATAACGCATAACGCATAACGCATAACGCATAAAGCATAACGCAAAACGCATAACGCATAACGCATAACGCATAACGCATAACGCATAACGCATAACGCATAACGCATAACGCATAACGTATAACTCATAACGCATAACGCATAAAGCATAATGCATAACGCATAACGCATAACGCATAACGCATAACGCATAACGCATAACGCATAACGCATACCGTATAACGCATAACGCATAACGCATAACGCAAACGTATAACGCACAACGCATAACGCATAACGCATAACGCATAAAGCATAACGTGTAACTCATAACGCATAACGCATAAAGCATAACGCATAACGCATAACGCATATCGCATAACGTATAACGCATAACGCAAACGTATAACGCACAACGCATAACGCATAACGCATAACGCATAACATATAACGAATAACGCATAACGCATAACGCATTACGCATAACTTATAACGCATTACGCATAACTTATAACTCATAACTCATAAGGAGTAACGCATTACGCATAAAGCATAACGCATAACGCATAACGCATAACGCATAACGCATAATGCATAAAGCATAACGCATAACGCATAACTTATAACTCATTACTCATAACGAATAACGCATAACGCATAACGCATAACGCATATCGCATAACGCATAACGCATAATGCATAACGCATAAAGCGAAACGCATAACGCATAAATCATAACGCATAACGCATAACGCATAACGCATAACGCATAACGCATAACGCATAACGCATAACGCAAACCGCATAACGCATAACGCAAAACGCATAACGCATAAAGCATAACGCATAACGCATAACGCAAACGTATAACGCACAACGCATAACGCATAACGCATAACGCATAACGCTTAACGCATAACGCATAACGCATAACGCATAACGCATAACGCATAACGCATAAAGCATAACGCATAACGCATAACGCATAAAGCATAACGCATAACGCATAACGCATAACGCATAACGCATAACGCATAATGCATAAAGCATAAAGCATAACGCATAACGCATAACTTATAACTCATTACTCATAACGAATAACGCATAACGCATAACGCATATCGCATAACGCATAACGCATAATGCATAACACATAAAGCGTAACGCATAACGCATAAATCATAACGCATAACGCATAACGCATAACGCATAACGCATAACGCATAACGCATAACGCATAACGCATAACGCATAACGCATAACGCATAACGCATAACGCATAACGCATAACGCATAACGCATAACGCATAACGCATAACGCATAACGCATAACGCATAACGCAAAACGCATAACGCATAAAGCATAACGTGTAACTCATAACGCATAACGCATAAAGCATAACGCATAACGCATAACGCATAACGCATAACGCATAACGCATAACGCATAACGCATAACGCATAACGCATAACGCATAACGCATAACGCATAACTCATAACGCATAACGCATAACGCATAACGCATAACGCACAACGCATAACGCATAAACCATAACCCATACTTCATAACGCATAACGCATAATGCACAACGAATAACGAACACCGGAAAACCCATAACGCCTAACGCACAACGCATAAAGCATAACGCATAACGCATAACGCATAACCCCTAACGCAATAACGCATAACGCATAACGCATAAAGCATAACGTGTAACTCATAACGCATAACGCATAAAGCATAACGCATAACGCATAACGCATAACGCATAACGCATAACGCATAACGCATAACGCATAACGCATAACGCATAACGCATAACGCATAACTCATAACGCATAACGCATAACGCATAACGCATAACGCACACCGTGTAACGCATAACGCATAACGCATAACGCTTAAAGCATAACGCATAACGCATAACGCATAACGCATAACGCATAACGCATAACGCATAAAGTATAACGCATAACGCATAACGCATAACGCAAACTTATAGCGCACAACGCATAGCGCATAACGTACAACGCATAGCGCATAACGCATAACGCATAACGCATAACGCTTAACGCATAACGCATAACGCATAACGCATAACGCATAACGCATAACGCATAAAGCATAACGCATAACGCATAACGCATAAAGCATAACGCATAACGCATAACGCATAACGCATAACGCATAACGCATAATGCATAAAGCATAAAGCATAACGCATAACGCATAACTTATAACTCATTACTCATAACGAATAACGCATAACGCATAACGCATATCGCATAACGCATAACGCATAGCGCATAACGCATAACGCATAACGCATATCGCATAACTTATAACTCATTACTCATAACGAATAACGCATAACGCATAAGGCATAACCCTTAGCGCATAACGCATAACGCATAACGCATAACGCATAACGCATAACGCATAACGCATAACGCATAACGCATAAAGCATAACGCATACCGCATAACGCATAACGCATAATGCACAACGCATAACGAATACCGCAAAACGCATAACGCATAACGCATAACGCATAACGCATAACTCATAACGCATAACGCATAACGCATAACGCACGCCGTATAACGCATAACGCATAACGCATAACGCATAAAGCATAACGCATAACGCATAACGCATAACGCAAACGTATAACGCCCAACGCGTAAAGCATAACGAACAACCCATAACGCATAATCCATAACGCATAACGCATAACGCATAACGCATAACGCATAACGCATAACGCATAACGCATAACGCATAACGCATAAAGCATAACGCATACCGCATAACGCATAACGCATAATGCACAACGCATAACGAATACCGCAAAACGCATAACGCATAACGCATAACGCATAACGCATAACTCATAACGCATAACGCACGCCGTATAACGCATAACGCATAACGCATAACGCATAACGCATAAAGCATAACGCATAACGCATAACGCATAACGCAAACGTATAACGCCCAACGCATAAAGCATAACTAACAACCTATAACGCATAATCCATAACGCACAACGCATAGCGCATAACGCATAACGCATAACGCATAACGCATAACGCATAACGCATAACGCATAACGTATAACGCATAACGCATAACGCATAACGCATAACGCATAACGCATAACGCATAACGCATATCGCATAACGCATAAATCATAACCCATAACGCACAACGCATAACGCATAATGCACAACGCATAACGAATACCGCAAAACGCATAACGCACAACGCATAACCCATAACGCATAACGCATAACGCATAACGCATAACGCATAACTCATAACGCATAACGCATAACTCATAACGCATACCGTATAACGCATAAAGCATAACGCATAACGAATAACGGATAACGCATAACGCATAACGCATAACGCATAACGCATAACGCATAACGCATAACGCATAACGCATAACGGATAACGCATAACGCATAACGCATAACGCATAACGCATAACGTATAACGCATAACGCATATCGCATAACGCATAACGCATAACCCATAACGCACAACGCATAACGCATAACGCATAACGCACAACGCATAACGCATAACGCATAACGCATAACGCATAACGCATAACGCATAACGCATAACGCATAACGCATAAGGCAAAACGTATAACGCATAACGCATACCGTATAACGCATAACGCATAACGCATAACGCATAACGCATAACGTATAACGCATAACGCATAACGCACGCCGTATAACGCATAACGCATAACGCATAACGCATAAAGCATAACGCATAACGCATAACGCAAACGTATAACGCCCAACGCATAAAGCATAACGAACAACCCATAACGCATAATCCATAACGCACAACGCATAGCGCATAACGCATACGCATAACGCATAACGCATAACGCATAACGCATAACGCACAACGCATAACGCATAACGTATAACGCATAACGCATAACGCATAACGCATAACGCATAACGCATAACGCATAATGCATATCGCATAACGCATAAATCATAACCCATAACGCACAACGCATAACGCATAATGCACAACGCATAACGAATACCGCAAAACGCATAACGCATAACGCATAACGCATAACGCATAACGCATAACGCATAACGCATAACGCATAACGCATAACGCATAACGCATAACGCATAACGCATAACGCATATCGCATAACGCATAAATCATAACCCATAACGCACAACGCATAACGCATAATGCACAACGCATAACGAATACCGCAAAACGCATAACGCATAACGCATAACGCATAACGCATAACGCATAACGCATAACGCATAACGCATAACGCATAACGCATAACGGATAACGCATAACGCATAACGCATAACGCATAACGCATATCGCATAACGCATAACGCATAACCCAGAACGCACAACGCATAACGCATAACGCATAACGCATAACGCATAACGCATAACGCATAACGCATAACGCATAACGCATAACGCATAACGCATAACGCATAACGCATAACGCATAACGCATAACGCATAACGCATAACGCATAACGCATAACGCATAACGCATAAGGCAAAACGTATAACGCATAACGCATACCGTATAACGCATAACGCATAACGCATAACGCATAACGCATAACGCATAACGTATAACGCATAACGCATAACGCACGCCGTATAACGCATAACGCATAACGCATAACGCATAAAGCATAACGCATAACGCATAACGCATAAAGCATAACGCATAACGCATAACGCATAACGCAAACGTATAACGCCCAACGCATAAAGCATAACGAACAACCCATAACGCATAATCCATAACGCACAACGCATAGCGCATAACGCATAACGCATAACGCATAACGGATAACGCATAACGCATAACGCATAACGCATAACGCATAACGTATAACGCATAACGCATAACGCATAACGCATAACGCATAACGCATAACGCATAACGCATATCGCATAACGCATAAATCATAACCCAGAACGCACAACGCATAACGCATAACGCATAACGCATAACACATAACGCATAACGCATAACGCATAACGCATAACGCATAACGCATAACGCATAACGCATAACGCATAACGCATAACGCATAACGCATAACGCATAACGCATAACGCATAACGCATAACGCATAACGCATAACGCATAACGCATAACGCATAAGGCAAAACGTATAACGCATAACGCATACCGTATAACGCATAACGCATAACGCATAACGCATAACGCATAACGCATAACGCATAACGTATAACGCATAACGCATAACGCACGCCGTATAACGCATAACGCATAACGCATAACGCATAAAGCATAACGCATAACGCATAACGCATAAAGCATAACGCATAACGCATAACGCATAACGCAAACGTATAACGCCCAACGCATAAAGCATAACGAACAACCCATAACGCATAATCCATAACGCACAACGCATAGCGCATAACGCATAACGCATAACGCATAACGCATAACGCATAACGCATAACGCATAACGCATAACGCATAACGCATAACGTATAACGCATAACGCATAACGCATAACGCATAACGCATAACGCATAACGCATAACGCATATCGCATAACGCATAAATCATAACCCATAACGCACAACGCATAACGCATAACGCATAACGCATAACGCATAACGCATAACGCATAACGCATAACTCATAACGCATAACGCATAACTCATAACGCATACCGTATAACGCACAAAGCATAACGCATAACGAACAACGGATAACGCATAACGCATAACGCATAACTCATAACGCATAACGCATAACGCACACCGTATAACGCATAATGCATAACGCATAACGCATAACGCATAAAGCATAAAGCATAACGCATAACGCATAACGCAAAAGTATAACGCCCAACGCATAAAGCATAACGAACAACCCATAACGCATAATCCATAACGCATAACGCATAACGCATAACGCATAACGCATAACGCATAACGCATAACGCATATCGCATAACGCATAAATCATAACCCATAACGCACAACGCATAACGCATAATGCACAACGCATAACGAATACCGCAAAACGCATAACGCATAACGCATAACGCATAACGCATAACGCATAACCCATAACGCATAACGCATAACGCATAACGCATAACGCATAACGCATAACGCATAACGCATAACGCATAACTCATAACGCATAACGCATAACGCACGCCGTATAACGCATAACGCATAACGCATAACGCATAAAGCATAACGCATAACGCATAACGCATAACGCAAACGTATAACGCCCAACGCATAAAGCATAACTAACAACCTATAACGCATAATCCATAACGCACAACGCATAGCGCATAACGCATAACGCATAACGCATAACGCATAACGCATAACGTATAACGCATAACGCATAACGCATAACGCATAACGCATAACGCATAACGCATATCGCATAACGCATAAATCATAACCCATAACGCACAACGCATAACGCATAATGCACAACGCATAACGAATACCGCAAAACGCATAACGCATAACGCATAACGCATAACGCATAACGCATAACGCATAACGCATAACGCATAACGCATAACTCATAACGCATAACGCATAACTCATAACGCATACCGTATAACGCACTAAGCATAACGCATAACGAACAACGGATAACGCATAACGCATAACGCATAACTCATAACGCATAACGCATAACGCACGCCGTATAACGCATAATGCATAACGCATAACGCATAACGCATAAAGCATAACGCATAACGCATAACGCATAACGCAAAAGTATAACGCCCAACGCATAAAGCATAACGAACAACCCATAACGCATAATCCATAACGCACAACGCATAGCGCATAACGCATAATTCATAACGCATAACGCATAACGCATAACGCATAACGCATAACGCATAACGCATAACGCATAACGCATAACGCATAACGCATAACGCATAACGCATAACGCATAACGCATATCGCATAACGCATAAATCATAACCCATAACGCACAACGCATAACGCATAATGCACAACGCATAACGAATACCGCAAAACGCATAACGCATAACGCATAACGCATAACGCATAACGCATAACGCATAACGCATAACGCATAACGCATAACGCATAACGCATAACGCATAACGCATAACGCATAACGCATAACGCATAACGCATAACGGATAACGCATAACGCATAACGCATAACGCATAACGCATAACGCATAACGCATATCGCATAACGCATAACGCATAACCCATAACGCACAACGCATAACGCATAACGCATAACGCATAACGCATAACGCATAACGCATAACGCATAACGCATAACGCATAACGCATAACGCATAACGCATAACGCATAACGCATAACGCATAACGCATAAGGCAAAACGTATAACGCATAACGCATACCGTATAACGCATAACGCATAACGCATAACGCATAACGCATAACGCATAACGTATAACGCATAACGCATAACGCACGCCGTATAACGCATAACGCATAACGCATAACGCATAAAGCATAACGCATAACGCATAACGCATAACGCAAACGTATAACGCCCAACGCATAAAGCATAACGAACAACCCATAACGCATAATCCATAACGCACAACGCATAGCGCATAACGCATAACGCATAACGCATAACGCATAACGCATAACGCATAACGCATAACGCACAACGCATAACGCATAACGTATAACGCATAACGCATAACGCATAACGCATAACGCATAACGCATAACGCATAACGCATAACGCATATCGCATAACGCATAAATCATAACCCATAACGCACAACGCATAACGCATAATGCACAACGCATAACGAATACCGCAAAACGCATAACGCATAACGCATAACGCATAACGCATAACGCATAACGCATAACGCATAACGCATAACGCATAACGCATAACGCATAACGCATAACGCATAACGCATAACGCATAACGCAAAACGCATAACGCATAAAGCATAACGTGTAACTCATAACGCATAACGCATAAAGCATAACGCATAACGCATAACGCATAACGCATAACGCATAACGCATAACGCATAACGCATAACGCATAACGCATAACGCATAACGCATAACTCATAACGCATAACGCATAACGCATAACGCATAACGCACAACGCATAACGCATAAACCATAACCCATACTTCATAACGCATAACGCATAATGCACAACGAATAACGAACACCGGAAAACCCATAACGCCTAACGCACAACGCATAAAGCATAACGCATAACGCATAACGCATAACCCCTAACGCAATAACGCATAACGCATAACTCATAAAGCATAACGTGTAACTCATAACGCATAACGCATAAAGCATAACGCATAACGCATAACGCATAACGCATAACGCATAACGCATATCGCATAACGCATAAATCATAACCCATAACGCACAACGCATAACGCATAATGCACAACGCATAACGAATACCGCAAAACGCATAACGCATAACGCATAACGCATAACGCATAACGCATAACGCATAACGCATAACGCATAACGCATAACGCATAACGCATAACTCATAACGCATAACGCATAACTCATAACGCATACCGTATAACGCACAAAGCATAACGCATAACGAACAACGGATAACGCATAACGCATAACGCATAACTCATAACGCATAACGCATAACGCACGCCGTATAACGCATAATGCATAACGCATAACGCATAACGCATAAAGCATAACGCATAACGCATAACGCATAACGCAAAAGTATAACGCCCAACGCATAAAGCATAACGAACAACCCATAACGCATAATCCATAACGCACAACGCATAGCGCATAACGCATAACGCATAACGCATAACGCATAACGCATAACGCATAACGCATAACGCATAACGCATAACGCATAACGCATAACGCATAACGCATAACGCATATCGCATAACGCATAAATCATAACCCATAACGCACAACGCATAACGCATAATGCACAACGCATAACGAATACCGCAAAACGCATAACGCATAACGCATAACGCATAACGCATAACGCATAACGCATAACGCATAACGCATAACGCATAACGCATAACGCAAAACGCATAACGCATAAAGCATAACGTGTAACTCATAACGCATAACGCATAAAGCATAACGCATAACGCATAACGCATAACGCATAACGCATAACGCATAACGCATAACGCATAACGCATAACGCATAACGCATAACTCATAACGCATAACGCATAACGCATAACGCATAACGCACAACGCATAACGCATAAACCATAACCCATACTTCATAACGCATAACGCATAATGCACAACGAATAACGAACACCGGAAAACCCATAACGCCTAACGCACAACGCATAAAGCATAACGCATAACGCATAACGCATAACCCCTAACGCAATAACGCATAACGCATAACGCATAAAGCCTAACGTGTAACTCATAACGCATAACGCATAAAGCATAACGCATGACGCATAACGCATAAGGCAAAACGTATAACGCATAACGCATACCGTATAACGCATAACGCATAACGCATAACGCATAACGCATAACGCATAACGCATAACGCATAACGTATAACGCATAACGCATAACGCACGCCGTATAACGCATAACGCATAACGCATAACGCATAAAGCATAACGCATAACGCATAACGCATAACGCATAACGCAAACGTATAACGCCCAACGCATAAAGCATAACGAACAACCCATAACGCATAATCCATAACGCACAACGCATAGCGCATAACGCATAACGCATAACGCATAACGCATAACGCATAACGCATAACGCATAACGCATAACGCATAACGCATAACGCATAACGCATAACGCATAACGTATAACGCATAAAGTATAACACATAACGCATATCGCATTACGCATAACGCATCACGCATAACGCATAACGCATATCGCATAACGCATAACGCATAACGCAATCGTATAACGCACAACGCATAACGCATAACGCATAACGCATAACGCATAACGCATAACGCATAACGCATAACGCATAACATATAACGCATAACGCATAACGCATAACGCATAACGCAAACTTATAACGCACAACGCATAACGCATAACGCATAACCCATAACGCATAACGCATAACGTGTAACGCATAACGCATAACGCATACCGTATAACGCATAACGCATAACGCATAACGCATAACGCATAACGCATAACGCATAACGCATAACGCATAACGTATAACGCATAACGCATACCGTATAACGCATAACGCATAACGCATAACGCATAACGCATAACGCATAACGCATAACGCATAACGCAAACTTATAACGCACAACGCATAACGCATAACGCAGTAGGCATAACCCATAAAGTATAACACATAACGCATAACGCATAAAGTATAACACATAACGCATAACGCATAACGCATTACGCATAACGCATCACGCATAACGCATAACGCATAACGCATAACGTATAACGCATAACGCATAACGCATAACGCATAACGCATATCGCATAACGCATAAATCATAACCCATAACGCACAACGCATAACGAATAATGCACAACGCATAACGAATACCGCAAAACGCATAACGCATAACGCATAACGCATAACGCATAACGCATAACGCATAACGCATAACGCATAACGCATAACGCATAACGCATAACGCATAACGCATAACGCATAACGCATAACGGATAACGCATAACGCATAACGCATAACGCATAACGCATAACGCATAACGCATATCGCATAACGCATAACGCATAACCCATAACGCACAACGCATAACGCATAACGCATAAAGCATAACGCATAACGCATAACGCATAACGCATAACGCATAACGCATAACGCATAACGCATAACGCATAACGCATAACGCATAACGCATATCGCATAACGCATAACGCATAACGCATAACGCATAACGCATAACGCATAACGTATAACGCATAACGCATAACGCATAACGCATAACGCATAACGCATAACGCATAACGCATATCGCATAACGCATAAATCATAACCCATAACGCACAACGCATAACGCATAATGCACAACGCATAACGAATACCGCAAAACGCATAACGCATAACGCATAACGCATAACGCATAACGCATAACGCATAACGCATAACGCATAACTCATAACGCATAACGCATAACTCATAACGCATACCGTATAACGCACAAAGCATAACGCATAACGAACAACGGATAACGCATAACGCATAACGCATAACTCATAACGCAAAACGCATAACGCACGCCGTATAACGCATAATGCATAACGCATAACGCATAACGCATAAAGCATAACGCATAACGCATAACGCATAACGCATAACGCATAACGCATAACGCATAACGCAAAAGTATAACGCCCAACGCATAAAGCATAACGAACAACCCATAACGCATAATCCATAACGCACAACGCATAGCGCATAACGCATAACGCATAACGCATAAAGCATAACGCATAACGCATAACGCATAACGCATAACGCATAACGCATAACGCATAACGCATAACGCATAACGCATAACGCATATCGCATAACGCATAAATCATAACCCATAACGCACAACGCATAACGCATAATGCACAACGCATAACGAATACCTCAAACCGCATAACGCATAACGCATAAAGCATAACGCATAACGCATAACGCATAACGCATAACGCATAACGCATAACGTATAACGCATAACGCATAACGCATAACGCATAACGCATAACGCATAACGCATAACGCATATCGCATAACGCATAACGCATAACGCATAACGCATAACGCATAACGCATAACGCATAACGCATAACGCATAACGCATAACGCATAAGGCAAAACGTATAACGCATAACGCATACCGTATAACGCATAACGCATAACGCATAACGCATAACGCATAACGCATAACGTATAACGCATAACGCATACCGTATAACGCATAACGCATAACGCATAACGCATAACGCATAACGTATAACGCATAACGCATACCGTATAACGCTCATCGCATAACGCATAACGAACAACGGATAACGCATAACGCATAAAGCATAACGCATAACGCTTAACGCAAACTTATAACGCACAACGCATAACGCATAACACATAACACATAACGCATTACGCATAACCCATAAAGTATAACACATAACGGATAACGCATAAAGTATAACACATAACGCATATCGCATTACGCATCACGCATAACGCATAAGGCATATCGCATAACGCATAACGCATAACGCAATCGTATAACGCACAACGCATAACGCATAACGCATAACGCATAACGCATAACGCATAACGCATAACGCATAACATATAACGCATAACGCATAACGCATAACGCATAACGCATAACGCAAACTTATAACGCACAACGCATAACGCATAACGCATAACGCATAACCCATAACCCATAACGCATAACGCATAACGCATAACGCATAACGTATAACGCATAACGCATAACGCATAACGCATAACGCATAACGCATAACGCATATCGCATAACGCATAAATCATAACCCATAACGCACAACGCATAACGCATAATGCACAACGCATAACGAATACCGCAAAACGCATAACGCATAACGCATAACGCATAACGCATAACGCATAACGCATAACGCATAACGCATAACGCATAACTCATAACGCATAACGCATAACTCATAACGCATACCGTATAACGCACAAAGCATAACGCATAACGAACAACGGATAACGCATAACGCATAACGCATAACTCATAACGCAAAACGCATAACGCACGCCGTATAACGCATAATGCATAACGCATAACGCATAACGCATAAAGCATAACGCATAACGCATAACGCATAACGCATAACGCATAACGCAAAAGTATAACGCCCAACGCATAAAGCATAACGAACAACCCATAACGCATAATCCATAACGCACAACGCATAGCTCATAACGCATAACGCATAACGCATAAAGCATAACGCATAACGCATAACGCATAACGCATAACGCATAACGCATAACGCATAACGCATATCGCATAACGCATAAATCATAACCCATAACGCACAACGCATAACGCATAATGCACAACGCATAACGAATACCGCAAAACGCATAACGCATAACGCATAAAGCATAACGCATAACGCATAACGCATAACGCATAACGCATAACGCATAACGTATAACGCATAACGCATAACGCATAACGCATAACGCATAACGCATAACGCATAACGCATAACGCATAACGCATATCGCATAACGCATAACGCATAACGCATAACGCATAACGCATAACGCATAACGCATAACGCATAACGCATAACGCATAACGCATAACGCATAAGGCAAAACGTATAACGCATAACGCATACCGTATAACGCATAACGCATAACGCATAACGCATAACGCATAACGCATAACGTATAACGCATAACGCATACCGTATAACGCATAACGCATAACGCATAACGCATAACGCATAACGTATAACGCATAACGCATACCGTATAACGCTCATCGCATAACGCATAACGAACAACGGATAACGCATAACGCATAAAGCATAACGCATAACGCTTAACGCAAACTTATAACGCACAACGCATAACGCATAACACATAACACATAACGCATTACGCATAACCCATATAGTATAACACATAACGGATAACGCATAAAGTATAACACATAACGCATATCGCATTACGCATCACGCATAACGCATAAGGCATATCGCATAACGCATAACGCATAACGCAATCGTATAACGCACAACGCATAACGCATAACGCATAACGCATAACGCATAACGCATAACGCATAACATATAACGCATAACGCATAACGCATAACGCATAACGCATAACGCATAACGCAAACTTATAACGCACAACGCATAACGCATAACGCATAACGCATAACCCATAACCCATAACGCATAACGCATAACGTATAACGCATAACGCATAACGCATACCGTATAACGCATAACGCATAACGCATAACGCATAACGCATAACGCATAACGCATAACGCATAACGTATAACGCATAACGCATACCGTATAACGCATAACGCATAACGCATAACGCATAACGCATAACGCATAACGCATAACGCATAACGCATAACGCAAACTTATAACGCACAACGCATAACGCATAACGCAGTACGCATAACCCATAAAGTATAACACATAACGCATAACGCATAAAGTATAACACATAACGCATAATGCATAACGCATTACGCATAACGCATCACGCATAACGCATAACGCATAACGCATAACGCATAACGTATAACGCATAACGCATAACGCATTACGCATAACTTATAACTCATAAGGAGTAACGCATAACGCATAAAGCATAACGCATAACGCATAACGCATAACGCATAACGCATAACACATAACACATAACGCATTACGCATAACCCATAAAGTATAACACATAACGGATAACGCATAAAGTATAACACATAACGCATATCGCATTACGCATAACGCATCACGCATAACGCATAACGCATATCGCATAACGCATAACGCATAACGCAATCGTATAACGCACAACGCATAACGCATAACGCATAACGCATAACGCATAACGCATAACATATAACTCATAACGCATAACGCATAACGCATAACGCATAACGCATAACGCAAACTTATAACGCACAACGCATAACGCATAACGCATAACGCATAACGCATAACCCATAACGCATAACGCATAACGTATAACGCATAACGCATAACGCATAACGCATAACGCATAACGCATAACGCATAACGCATAACGCATAACGCATAACGCATAACGCATAACGCATAACGCATAACGCATAACGTATAACGCATAACGCATAACGCATAACGCATAACGCATAACGCATATCGCATAACGCATAAATCATAACCCATAACGCACAACGCATAACGCATAATGCACAACGCATAACGAATACCGCAAAACGCATAACGCATAACGCATAACGCACAACGCATAACGCATAACGCATAACGCATAACGCATAACGCATAACGCATAACTCATAACGCATAACGCATAACTCATAACGCATACCGTATAACGCACAAAGCATAACGCATAACGAACAACGGATAACGCATAACGCATAACGCATAACTCATAACGCATAACGCATAACGCATAACGCACGCCGTATAACGCATAATGCATAACGCATAACGCATAACGCATAAAGCATAACGCATAACGCATAACGCATAACGCATAACGCAAAAGTATAACGCCCAACGCATAAAGCATAACGAACAACCCATAACGCATAATCCATAACGCACAACGCATAGCGCATAACGCATAACGCATAACGCATAACGCATAACGCATAACGCATAACGCATAACGCATAACGCATAACGCATAACGCATAACGCATAACGCATAACGCATATCGCATAACGCATAAATCATAACCCATAACGCACAACGCATAACGCATAATGCACAACGCATAACGAATACCGCAAAACGCATAACGCATAACGCATAACGCATAACGCATAACGCATAACGCATAACGCATAACGCATAACGCATAACGCATAACGCATAACGTATAACGCATAACGCATAACGCATAACGCATAACGCATAACGCATAACGCATAACGCATATCGCATAACGCATAACGCATAACCCATAACGCACAACGCATAACGCATAACGCATAACGCATAACGCATAACGCATAACGCATACCGTATAACGCATAACGCATAACGCATAACGCATAACGCATAACGTATAACGCATAACGCATACCGTATTACGCTCATCGCATAACGCATAACGAACAACGGATAACGCATAACGCATAAAGCATAACGCATAACGCATAACGCAAACTTATAACGCACAACGCATAACGCATAACACATAACACATAACGCATTACGCATAACCCATAAAGTATAACACATAACGGATAACGCATAAAGTATAACACATAACGCATATCGCATTACGCATAACGCATCACGCATAACGCATAACGCATATCGCATAACGCATAACGCAATCGTATAACGCACAACGCATAACGCATAACGCATAACGCATAACGCATAACGCATAACGCATAACGCATAACGCATAACGCATAACGCATAACATATAACGCATAACGCATAACGCATAACGCAAACTTATAACGCACAACGCATAACGCATAACGCATAACGCATAACCCATAACGCATAACGCATAACGTATAACGCATAACGCATAACGCATACCGTATAACGCATAACGCATAACGCATAACGCATAACGCATAACGCATAACGCATAACGCATAACGTATAACGCATAACGCATACCGTATAACGCATAACGCATAACGCATAACGCATAACGCATAACGCATAACGCATAACGCAAACTTATAACGCACAACGCATAACGCATAACGCAGTACGCATAACCCATAAAGTATAACACATAACGCATAACGCATAAAGTATAACACATAACGCATAACGCATAACGCATTACGCATAACGCATCACGCATAACGCATAACGCATAACGCATAAAGCATAACGCATAACGCATAACGCATAACGCATAACTCATAACGCATAACGCATAACTCATAACGCATACCGTATAACGCACAACGCATAACGCATAACGAACAACGGATAACGCATAACGCATAAAGCATAACGCATAACGCATAACGCATAACGCATAACGCATTACGCATAACCCATAAAGTATAACACATAACGCATAACGCATAAAGTATAACACATAACGCATAACGCATTACGCATAACGCATAACGCATAACGCATAACGCATAACGCATAACGCATAACGCATAACGCATAACGCATAACGCATAACGAATAACGTATAACGCATAACGCATACCGTATAACGCATAACGCATAACGCATACCGTATAACGCATAACGCATAACGCATAACGCATAACGTATAACGCATAACGCATATCGCATAACGCATAAATCATAACCCATAACGCACAACGCATAACGCATAATGCACAACGCATAACGAATACCGCAAAACGCATAACGCATAACGCATAACGCATAACGCATAACGCATAACGCATAACGCATAACGCATAACGCATAACGTATAACGCATAACGCATAACGCATAACGCATAACGCATAACGCATATCGCATAACGCATAACGCATAACCCATAACGCACAACGCATAACGCATAACGCATAACGTATAACGCATAACGCATAACGCATAACGCATAACGCATAACGCATATCGCATAACGCATAAATCATAACCCATAACGCACAACGCATAACGCATAATGCACAACGCATAACGAATATCGCAAAACGCATAACGCATAACGCATAACGCATAAGGCAAAACGTATAACGCATAACGCATAACGCATAACGCATAACGCATAACGAATAACGTATAACGCATAACGCATACCGGATATCGCATAACGCATAACGCATAACGTATAACGCATAACGCATAACGCATAACGCAAACTTATAACGCACAACGCATAACGCATAACGCAGTACGCATAACCCATAAAGTATAACACATAACGCATAACGCATAACGCATAACGCATAACGCATAACGCATAACGCATAATGCATAACGCATAACGCATAACGCATAAAGCATAACGCATAACGCATAACGCATAACGCATAACGCATAACTCATAACGCATAACGCATAACTCATAACGCATACCGTATAACGCACAACGCATAACGCATAACGAACAACGGATAACGCATAACGCATAAAGCATAACGCATAACGCATAACGCATAACGCATAACGCATAACGCATTACGCATAACCCATAAAGTATAACACATAACGCATAACGCATAAAGTATAACACATAACGCATACCGCATTACGCATAACGCATAACGCATAACGCATAACGCATAACGCATAACGCATAACGCATAACGCATAACGCATAACGCATAAGGCAAAACGTATAACGCATAACGCATAACGCATAACGCATAACGCATAACGCATAACGAATAACGTATAACGCATAACGCATACCGTATAACGCATAGCGCATAACGCATAACGTATAACGCATAACGCATAACGCATAACGCAAACTTATAACGCACAACGCATAACGCATAACGCAGTACGCATAACCCATAAAGTATAACACATAACGCATAACGCATAAAGTATAACACATAACGCATAACGCATTACGCATAACGCATCACGCATAACGCATAACGCATAACGCATAACGCATAACGCATAACGCATAACGCATAATGCATAACGCATAACGCATAACGCATAAAGCATAACGCATAACGCATAACGCATAACGCATAACGCAAAAGTATAACGCCCAACGCATAAAGCATAACGAACAACCCATAACGCATAATCCATAACGCACAACGCATAGCGCATAACGCATAACGCATAACGCATAACGCATAACGCATAACGCATAACGCATAACGCATAACGCATAACGCATAACGCATAACGCATATCGCATAACGCATAAATCATAACCCATAACGCACAACAAATAACGCACAACGCATAACGCATAACGCATAACGCATAACGCATAACGCATAACGCATAACGCATAACGCATAACGCATAACGCATAACGCATAACGCATAACGCATAACGCATAACGCATAACGCATAACGCATAACGCATAACGCATAACGCATAACGCATAACGCATAACGCATAACGCATATCGCATAACGCATAAATCATAACCCATAACGCACAACGCATAACGCATAATGCACAACGCATAACGAATACCGCAAAACGCATAACGCATAACGCATAACGCACAACGCATAACGCATAACGCATAACGCATAACGCATAACGCATAACGCATAACTCATAACGCATAACGCATAACTCATAACGCATACCGTATAACGCACAAAGCATAACGCATAACGAACAACGGATAACGCATAACGCATAACGCATAACTCATAACGCATAACGCATAACGCATAACGCATAACGCACGCCGTATAACGCATAATGCATAACGCATAACGCATAAAGCATAACGCATAACGCATAACGCATAACGCATAACGCAAAAGTATAACGCCCAACGCATAAAGCATAACGAACAACCCATAACGCATAATCCATAACGCACAACGCATAGCGCATAACGCATAACGCATAACGCATAACGCATAACGCATAACGCATAACGCATAACGCATAACGCATAACGCATAACGCATAACGCATATCGCATAACGCATAAATCATAACCCATAACGCACAACGCATAACGCATAATGCACAACGCATAACGAATACCGCAAAACGCATAACGCATAACGCATAACGCATAACGCATAACGCATAACGCATAACGCATAACGCATAACGCATAACGCATAACGCATAACGCATAACGTATAACGCATAACGCATAACGCATAACGCATAACGCATAACGCATAACGCATATCGCATAACGCATAACGCATAACCCATAACGCACAACGCATAACGCATAACGCATAACGCATAACGTATAACGCATACCGTATAACGCATAACGCATAACGCATAACGCATAACGCATAACGTATAACGCATAACGCATACCGTATAACGCTCATCGCATAACGCATAACGAACAACGGATAACGCATAACGCATAAAGCATAACGCATAACGCATAACGCAAACTTATAACGCACAACGCATAACGCATAACACATAACACATAACGCATTACGCATAACCCATAAAGTATAACACATAACGGATAACGCATAAAGTATAACACATAACGCATATCGCATTACGCATAACGCATCACGCATAACGCATAACGCATATCGCATAACGCATAACGCATAACGCAATCGTATAACGCACAACGCATAACGCATAACGCATAACGCATAACGCATAACGCATAACGCATAACGCATAACGCATAACATATAACGCATAACGCATAACGCATAACGCATAACGCAAACTTATAACGCACAACGCATAACGCATAACGCATAACGCATAACCCATAACGCATAACGCATAACGTATAACGCATAACGCATAACGCATACCGTATAACGCATAACGCATAACGCATAACGCATAACGCATAACGCATAACGCATAACGCATAACGTATAACGCATAACGCATACCGTATAACGCATAACGCATAACGCATAACGCATAACGCATAACGCATAACGTATAACGCATAACGCATAACGCATAACGCATAACTCATAACGCATAACGCATAACTCATAACGCATACCGTATAACGCACAACGCATAACGCATAACGAACAACGGATAACGCATAACGCATAAAGCATAACGCATAACGCATAACGCATAACGCATAACGCATTACGCATAACCCATAAAGTATAACACATAACGCATAACGCATAAAGTATAACACATAACGCATAACGCATTACGCATAACGCATAACGCATAACGCATAACGCATAACGCATAACGCATAACGCATAACGCATAACGCATAACGCATAACGCATAACGAATAACGTATAACGCATAACGCATACCGTATAACGCATAACGCATAACGCATACCGTATAACGCATAACGCATAACGCATAACGCATAACGTATAACGCATAACGCATATCGCATAACGCATAAATCATAACCCATAACGCATAACGCATAACGCATAACGAATAACGTATAACGCATAACGCATACCGGATAACGCATAACGCATAACGCATAACGTATAACGCATAACGCATAACGCATAACGCAAACTTATAACGTACAACGCATAACGCATAACGCAGTACGCATAACCCATAAAGTATAACACATAACGCATAACGCATAACGCATAACGCATAACGCATAACGCATAACGCATAATGCATAACGCATAACGCATAACGCATAAAGCATAACGCATAACGCATAACGCATAACGCATAACGCATAACTCATAACGCATAACGCATAACTCATAACGCATACCGTATAACGCACAACGCATAACGCATAACGAACAACGGATAACGCATAACGCATAAAGCATAACGCATAACGCATAACGCATAACGCATAACGCATAACGCATTACGCATAACCCATAAAGTATAACACATAACGCATAACGCATAAAGTATAACACATAACGCATAACGCATTACGCATAACGCATAACGCATAACGCATAACGCATAACGCATAACGCATAACGCATAACGCATAACGCATAACGCATAACGCACAACGCATAACGCACAACGCATAACGCATAACGCATAACGCATAACGCATAACGCATAACGCATAACGCATAACGCATAACGCATAACGCATAACGCATAACGCATAACGCATAACGCATAACGCATATCGCATAACGTATAACGCATAACGCATAACGCATAACGCATAACGCATAACGCATAACGCATAACGCATAACGCATAACGCATAACGCATAACGCATAACGCATAACGCATAACGCATAACGCATAACGCATAAGGCAAAACGTATAACGCATAACGCATAACGCATAACGCATAACGAATAACGTATAACGCATAACGCAAACGTATAACGCACAACGCATAACGCATAACGCATAACGCATAACATATAACGCATAACGCATAACGCATGACGCATAACGCATAACGCATAACGCATAACGCATAAAGCGAAACGCATAACGCATAAATCATAACGCATAACGCATAACGCATAACGCATAACGCATAACGCATAAGGCAAAACGTATAACGCATAACGCATAACGCATAACGCATACCGTATAACGCATAACGCATAACGCATAACGCATAACGTATAACGCGTAACGCATACCGTATAACGCATAACGCACAACGCATAACGCATACCGTATAACGCATAACGCATAACGCATAACGCAAACGTATAACGCACAACGCATAACGCATAACGCATAACGCATGAAGCATAACCCATAACGCATAACGCATGACGCATAACGTATAACGCGTAACGCATACCGTATAACGCATAACGCATAACGCAAACGTATAGCGCACAACGCATAACGCATAAACCATAACCCATACTTCATAACGCATAACGCATAATGCACAACGAATAACGAACACCGGAAAACCCATAACGCCTAACGCACAACGCATAAAGCATAACGCATAACGCATAACGCATAACCCCTAACGCAATAACGCATAACGCATAACGCATAAAGCATAACGTGTAACTCATACCGTATAACGCATAAAGCATAACGCATAACGCATAACGCATAACGCATAACGCATAACGCATAACCCCTAACGCAATAACGCATAACGCATTACGCATAAAGCATAACGTGTAACTCATACCGCATAACGCATAAAGCATAACGCATAACGCATAACGCATAACGCATATCGCATAACGCATAACGCATAACGCAAAGGTATAACGCACAACGCATAACGCATAACGCATAACGCATAACATATAACGCATAACGCATAACGCATAACGCATAACGCATAACGCATAACGCATAACCCCTAACGCAATGAAGCATAACGCATTACGCATAAAGCATAACGTGTAACTCATACCGCATAACGCATAATGCATTAACCATAACCCATACTTCATAACGCATAACGCATAATGCACAACTCATAACGAACACCGGAAAACCCATAACGCCTAACGCATAACGGATCACGCATAACGCATAATGCATAACGCATAACGCATAACGCATAACCATAACGCATATCGCATAACGCATAACGCATAACGCAAACGTATAACGCACAACGCATAACGCATAACGTATACGGTATAACGTATAACGTATAACGCATAACGCATACCGTATAACGCCTAACGCATAACGCATAACGCATAACGCATAACGCATAACGCATAACGCATAACGCATAAAGCATAACGCATAACGCATAACGCATAAAGCATAACGCATAACGCATAACGCAAACGTATAACGCACAACGCATAACGCATAACGCATAACGCATAACGCATAACGCATAACGCATAACCATAACGCATAACGCATAACCCATAACGCATAACGCATAACGTATAACGCATAACGCATACCGTATAACGCATAACGCATAACGCATAACGCATAACGCATAACGTATAACGCGTAACGCATACCGTATAACGCATAACGCATAACGCATAACGCATACCGTATAGCGCATAACGCATAACGCATAACGCAAACGTATAACGCACAACGCATAACGCATAACGCATAACGCATAAAACATAACGTGTAACTTATAACGCATAACGCATAAAGCATAACGCATAACGCATATCGCATAACGCATAACGCATAACGCAAACGTATAACGCACAACGCATAACGCATAACGCATAACGCATAACATATAACGCATAACGCATAACGCATAACGCATAACGCATAACGCATAACGCATAACGCATAACGCATAACGCATAACGCATAACGCATAACGCATAAAGCATAACGCATAACGCATAACGCATAACGCATAACGCATAACGCATAACGCATAACGTATAATGCATAACGCATAACGCATAACACATAACGCATAACGCATAACGCATAACGCATAACGCATAACGCATATCGCATAACCATAACGCATAACGCATAACCCATAACGCATAACGCATAACGCATAACGTATAACGCATAACGCATACCGTATGACGCATAACGCATAACGCATAACGCATAACGTATAACGCGTAACGCATACCGTATAACGCATAACGCATAACGCAAACGTATAGCGCACAACGCATAATGCATAAACCATAACCCATACTTCATATCGCATATCGCATAACGCATAACGCATAACGCATAACGCATAACGCATAAAGCATAACGCATAACGCATAACGCATAACGCATAACGCATAACGCATAACGCATAACGCATAACGTATAACGCATAACGCATAACGCATAACACATAACGCATAACGCATAACGCATAACGCATAACGCATAACGCATAACGCATATCGCATAACCATAACGCATAAACCATAACCCATACTTCATAACGCATAACGCATAATGCATAACGCATAACGCATAACGCATAACGCATAACGCATAAAGCATAACGCATAACGCATAACGCATAAAGCATAACGTGTAACTCATAACGCATAACGCATAAAGCATAACGCATAACGCATAACGCATAACGCATAACGCATAACGCATAACGCATAACGCATAACGCATAACGCATAACGCATAACGCATAACGCATAACGCATAACGCATAACGCATAACGCATAACTAATAACGCATAACGCATAACGCATAACGCACACCGTGTAACGCATAACGCATAACGCATAACGCTTAAAGCATAACGCATAACGCATAACGCATAACGCATAACGCATAAAGTATAACGCATAACGCATAACGCAAACTTATAGCGCACAACGCATAGCGCATAACGCACAACGCATAGCGCATAACGCATAACGCATAACGCATAACGCATAACGCATAACGCATAACGCATAGCGCATAACGCATAACGCATAACGCTTAACGCATAACGCATAACGCATAACGCATAACGCATAAATCATAACGCATAACGCATAACGCATAACGCATAACGCATATCGCATAACGTATAACGCATAGCGCAAACGTATAACGCACAACGCATAACGCATAACGCATAACGCATAACATATAACGCATAACGCATAACGCATAACGCATAACGCATAACGCATAACGCATAACGCATAACGCATAACGCATAACGCATAACGCATAACGCATAACGCATAACGCATAAAGCATAACGCATAACGCATAACGCATAACGCATAACGCATAACGCATAACGCATAACGCATAACGCATAACGCATAACGCATAAAGCATAACGCATAACGCATAACGCATAACGCATAACGCATAACGCATAACGCATAAAGCATAACCCCTAACGCAATAACGCATAACGCATAACGCTTAAAGCATAACGTGTAACTCATAACGCATAACGCATAAAGCATAACTCATAACGCATAACGCATAACGCATAACGCATAACGCATAACGCATAACGCATAAAGCATAACGCATAACGCATAAACCATAACCCATACTTCATAACGCATAACGCATAACGCATAACGCATAACGCATAACGCATAACGCATAACGCATAACGCATAACGCATAACGCATAACTCATAACGCATAACGCATAACGCATAACGCACACCGTGTAACGCATAACGCATAACGCTTAAAGCATAACGCATAACGCATAACGCATAAAGTATAACGCATAACGCATAACGCAAACTTATAGCGCACAACGCATAGCGCATAACGCACAACGCATAGCGCATAACGCATAACGCATAACGCATAACGCATAACGCATAACGCATAACGCATAACGCATAACGCATAGCGCATAACGCATAACGCATAACGCTTAACGCATAACGCATAACGCATAACGCATAACGCATAACGCATAACGCATAAAGCATAACGCATAACGCATAACGCATAAAGCATAACGCATAACGCATAACGCATAACGCATAACGCATAACGCATAACGCATAATGCATAAAGCATAACGCATAACGCATAACTTATAACTCATTACTCATAACGAATAACGCATAACGCATAACGCATAACGCATAACGCATATCGCATAACGCATAACGCATAATGCATAACGCATAAAGCGTAACGCATAACGCATAAATCATAACGCATAACGCATAACGAATAACGCATAACGCATAACGCATAACGCATAACGCATAACGCATAACGCATAACGCATAACGCATAACGCATAACGCATAACGCATAACGCATAACGCATAACGCATAACGCATAACGCATAACGCATAACGCATAACGCATAACGCATAACGCATAACGCATAACGCATAACGCATAACGCATAACGCATAACGCATAACGCATAACGCATAACGCATAACGCAAAACGCATAACGCATAAAGCATAACGCATAACGCATAACGCAAACGTATAACGCACAACGCATAACGCATAACGCATAACGCATAACGCATAACGTATAACGCATAACGCATAACGCATAACGCATAACGCATAACGCATAACGCATAACGCATAACGCATAACCATAACGCATAACGCATAACGCATAACGTATAACGCGTAACGCATACCGTATAACGCATAACGCATAACGCATAACGCATACCGTATAACGCATAACGCATAACGCATAACGCAAACGTATAACGCACAACGCATAACGCATAACGCATAACGCATGAAGCATAACCCATAACGCATAACGCATGACGCATAACGTATAACGCGTAACGCATACCGTATAACGCATAACGCATAACGCAAACGTATAGCGCACAACGCATAACGCATAAACCATAACCCATACTTCATAACGCATAACGCATAATGCACAACGAATAACGAACACCGGAAAACCCATAACGCCTAACGCACAACGCATAAAGCATAACGCATAACGCATAACGCATAACCCCTAACGCAATAACGCATAACGCATAACGCATAAAGCATAACGTGTAACTCATAACGCATAACGCATAAAGCACAACGCATAACGCATAACGCATAACGCATATCGCATAACGCATAACGCATAACGTATAACGCATAACGCATAACGCATAACGCATAACGCATAACGCATAACGCATAACGCATAACCCATAACGCATAAGGCGTGATGCATGACGCATATCGCATATCGCATAACGCATAAGGCTTGATGCATGACGCATATCGCATAACGCATAAGGCATAACGCATAACGCATACCGTATAACGCATAACGCATAACGCATAACGCATAACGCATAACCCCTAACGCAATAACGCATAACGCATTACGCATAAAGCATAACGTGTAACTCATACCGTATAACGCATAAAGCATAACGCATAACGCATAACGCATAACGCATAACGCATAACGCATAACCCCTAACGCAATAACGCATTTCGCATTACGCATAAAGCATAACGTGTAACTCATACCGCATAACGCATAAAGCATAACGCATAACGCATAACGCATAACGCATATCGCATAACGCATAACGCATAACGCAAAGGTATAACGCACAACGCATAACGCATAACGCATAACGCATAACATATAACGCATAACGCATAACGCATAACGCATAACGCATAACGCATAACCCCTAACGCAATGAAGCATAACGCATTACGCATAAAGCATAACGTGTAACTCATACCGCATAACGCATAATGCATTAACCATAACCCATACTTCATAACGCATAACGCATAATGCACAACTCATAACGAACACCGGAAAACCCATAACGCCTAACGCATAACGGATCACGCATAACGCATAATGCATAACGCATAACGCATAACGCATAACCATAACGCATATCGCATAACGCATAACGCATAACGCAAACGTATAACGCACAACGCATAACGCATAACGTATACGGTATAACGTATAACGTATAACGCATAACGCATACCGTATAACGCCTAACGCATAACGCATAACGCATAACGCATAACGCATAACGCATAACGCATAAAGCATAACGCATAACGCATAACGCATAAAGCATAACGCATAACGCATAACGCAAACGTATAACGCACAACGCATAACGCATAACGCATAACGCATAACGCATAACGCATAACCATAACGCATAACGCATAACCCATAACGCATAACGCATAACGTATAACGCATAACGCATACCGTATAACGCATAACGCATAACGCATAACGCATAACGCATAACGTATAACGCGTAACGCATACCGTATAACGCATAACGCATAACGCATAACGCATACCGTATAACGCATAACGCATAACGCATAACGCAAACGTATAACGCACAACGCATAACGCATAACGCATAACGCATAAAACATAACGTGTAACTTATAACGCATAACGCATAAAGCATAACGCATAACGCATATCGCATAACGCATAACGCATAACGCAAACGTATAACGCACAACGCATAACGCATAACGCATAACGCATAACATATAACGCATAACGCATAACGCATAACGCATAACGCATAACGCATAACGCATAACGCATAACGCATAACGCATAACGCATAACGCATAACGCATAACGCATAACGCATAAAGCATAACGCATAACGCATAACGCATAACGCATAACGCATAACGCATAACGCATAACGTATAATGCATAACGCATAACGCATAACACATAACGCATAACGCATAACGCATAACGCATAACGCATAACGCATATCGCATAACCATAACGCATAACGCATAACCCATAACGCATAACGCATAACGCATAACGTATAACGCATAACGCATACCGTATGACGCATAACGCATAACGCATAACGCATAACGCATAACGCATAACGCATAACGCATAACGCATAACGCATAACGCATAACGCATAACGCATAACGCATAAAGCATAACGCATAACGCATAAACCATAACCCATACTTCATAACGCATAACGCATACTGCACAACGCATAACGAACACCGGAAAACACATAACGCCTAACGCCTAAGGGATCACGCATAACGCATAATGCATAACGCATAAAGCATAACGCATAACGCATAACGCATAACCCCTAACGCAATAACGCATAACGCATAACGCATAAAGCATAACGTGTAACTCATAACGCATAACGCATAAAGCATAACGCATAACGCATAACGCATAACGCATAACGCATAACGCATAACGCATAACGCATAACGCATAACGCATAACGCATAACGCATAACGCATAACGCATAACGCATAACGCATAACGCATAACGCATAACGCATAACGCATAACGCATAACGCATAACTCATAACGCATAACGCATAACGCATAACGCACACCGTGTAACGCATAACGCATAACGCATAACGCTTAAAGCATAACGCATAACGCATAACGCATAACGCATAACGCATAACGCATAAAGTATAACGCATAACGCATAACGCAAACTTATAGCGCACAACGCATAGCGCATAACGCACAACGCATAGCGCATAACGCATAACGCATAACGCATAACGCATAACGCATAACGCATAACGCATAGCGCATAACGCATAACGCATAACGCTTAACGCATAACGCATAACGCATAACGCATAACGCATAAATCATAACGCATAACGCATAACGAATAACGCATAACGCATAAAGCATAACGCATAACGCATAACGCATAACGCATAACGCATAACGCATAACGCATAACGCATAACGCATAACGCATACCGCATAACGCATAACGCATAACGCATAACGCATAACGCATAACGCATAACGCATAACGCATAACGCATAACGCATAACGCATAACGCATAACGCATAACGCATACCGCAAACGTATAACGCACAACGCATAACGCATAACGCATAACGCATAACGCATAACGCATAACGCATAACGCATAACGCATAACGCATAACCCATAACGCATAAGGCGTGATGCATGACGCATATCGCATATCGCATAACGCATAAGGCTTGATGCATGACGCATATCGCATAACGCATAAGGCATAACGCATAACGCATACCGTATAACGCATAACGCATAACGCATAACGCATAACGCATAACCCCTAACGCAATAACGCATAACGCATAACGCATAAAGTATAACGCATAACGCATAACGCAAACTTATAGCGCACAACGCATAGCGCATAACGCACAACGCATAGCGCATAACGCATAACGCATAACGCATAACGCATAACGCATAACGCATAACGCATAGCGCATAACGCATAACGCATAACGCTTAACGCATAACGCATAACGCATAACGCATAACGCATAAATCATAACGCATAACGCATAACGAATAACGCATAACGCATAAAGCATAACGCATAACGCATAACGCATAACGCATAACGCATAACGCATAACGCATAACGCATAACGCATAACGCATACCGCATAACGCATAACGCATAACGCATAACGCATAACGCATAACGCATAACGCATAACGCATAACGCATAACGCATAACGCATAAAGCATAACGCATAACGCATACCGCAAACGTATAACGCACAACGCATAACGCATAACGCATAACGCATAACGCATAACGCATAACGTATAACGCATAACGCATAACGCATAACGCATAACGCATAACGCATAACGCATAACGCATAACGCATAACCATAACGCATAACGCATAACCCATAACGCATAACGCATAACGTATAACGCATAACGCATACCGTATAACGCATAACGCATAACGCATAACGCATAACGTATAACGCGTAACGCATACCGTATAACGCATAACGCATAACGCATAACGCATACCGTATAACGCATAACGCATAACGCATAACGCAAACGTATAACGCACAACGCATAACGCATAACGCATAACGCATGAAGCATAACCCATAACGCATAACGCATGACGCATAACGTATAACGCGTAACGCATAAAGTATAACGCATAACGCATAAAGCAAACGTATAGCGCACAACGCATAACGCATAAACCATAACCCATACTTCATAACGCATAACGCATAATGCACAACGAATAACGAACACCGGAAAACCCATAACGCCTAACGCACAACGCATAAAGCATAACGCATAACGCATAACGCATAACCCCTAACGCAATAACGCATAACGCATAACGCATAACGCATAAAGCATAACGTGTAACTCATAACGCATAACGCATAAAGCACAACGCATAACGCATAACGCATAACGCATATCGCATAACGCATAACGTATAACGCATAACGCATAACGCATAACGCATAACGCATAACGCATAACGCATAACGCATAACGCATAACCCATAACGCATAAGGCGTGATGCATGACGCATATCGCATATCGCATAACGCATAAGGCTTGATGCATGACGCATATCGCATAACGCATAAGGCATAACGCATAACGCATACCGTATAACGCATAACGCATAACGCATAACGCATAACGCATAACCCCTAACGCAATAACGCATAACGCATTACGCATAAAGCATAACGTGTAACTCATACCGCATAACGCATAAAGCATAACGCATAACGCATAACGCATAACGCATAACGCATAACGCATAACCCCTAACGCAATAACGCATAACGCATTACGCATAAAGCATAACGTGTAACTCATACCGCATAACGCATAAAGCATAACGCATAACGCATAACGCATAACGCATATCGCATAACGCATAACGCATAACGCAAAGGTATAACGCACAACGCATAACGCATAACGCATAACGCATAACATATAACGCATAACGCATAACGCATAACGCATAACGCATAACGCATAACGCATAACCCCTAACGCAATGAAGCATAACGCATTACGCATAAAGCATAACGTGTAACTCATACCGCATAACGCATAATGCATAAACCATAACCCATACTTCATAACGCATAACGCATAATGCACAACTCATAACGAACACCGGAAAACCCATAACGCCTAACGCATAACGGATCGCGCATAACGCATAATGCATAACGCATAACGCATAACGCATAACGCATAACCCCTAACGCAATAACGCATAACGCATAACGCATAACGTATAACGCATAACGCATACCGTATAACGCCTAACGCATAACGGATCACGCATAACGCATAACGCATAACGCATAACGCATAACGCATAACGCATAACGCATAACGCATAACGCATATCGCATAACGCATAACGCAAAACGCAAACGTATAACGCACAACGCATAACGCATAACGTATACGGTATAACGTATAACGTATAACGCATAACGCAAAACCGTATAACGCCTAACGCATAACGCATAACGCATAACGCATAACGCATAACGCATAACGCATAACGCACAAAGCATAACGCATAACGCATAACGCATAAAGCATAACGCATAACGCATAACGCAAACGTATAACGCACAACGCATAACGCATAACGCATAACGCATAACGCATAACGCATAACGCATAACCATAACGCATAACGCATAACCCGTAACGCATAACGCATAACGTATAACGCATAACGCATACCGTATAACGCATAACGCATAACGCATAACGCATAACGCATAACGCATAACGTATAACGCGTAACGCATACCGTATAACGCATAACGCATAACGCATAACGCATACCGTATAACGCATAACGCATAACGCATAACGCAAACGTATAACGCACAACGCATAACGCATAACGCATAACGCATAAAACATAACGTGTAACTTATAACGCATAACGCATAAAGCATAACGCATAACGCATAACGCATATCGCATAACGCATAACGCATAACGCAAACGTATAACGCACAACGCATAACGCATAACGCATAACGCATAACATATAACGCATAACGCATAACGCATAACGCATAACGCATAACGCATAACGCATAACGCGTAACGCATACCGTATAACGCATAACGCATAACGCAAACGTATAGCGCACAACGCATAATGCATAAACCATAACCCATACTTCATAACGCATAACGCATAATGCACAACTCATAACGAACACCGGAAAACCCATAACTCCTAACGCATAACGCATAATGCATAACGCATAAAGCATAACGCATAACGCATAACGCATAACGCATAACGCATAACCCCTAACGCAATAACGCATAACGCATAACGCATAACGCATAACGTATAACGCATAACGCATACCGTATAACGCCTAACGCATAACGGATCACGCATAACGCATAATGCATAACGCACAAAGCATAACGCATAACGCATAACGCATACCGTATAACGCATAACGCATAACGCATAACGCATAACGCATAACGCATAACGCATAACGCATAACGCATAACGCATAACGCATAACGCATAACTCATAACGCATAACGCATAACGCATAACGCATAACGCATATCGCATAACGCATAACGCATAACGCAAACGTATAACGCACAACGCATAACGCATAACGTATACGGTATAACGCATAATGCATAACGTATAACGCAAACGTATAACGCACAACGCATAACGCATACAGCATAACGCATAACGCATAACGCATAACGCATAAATCATAACGCATAACGCATAACGCATAACGCATAACGCATATCGCATAACGCATAACGCATAATGCATAACGCATAAAGCGTAACGCATAACGCATAAATCATAACGCATAACGCATAACGCATAACGCATAACGCATAACGCATAACGCATAACGCATAACGCATAACGCATAACGCATAACGCATAACGCATAACGCATAACGCATAACGCATAACGCATAACGCAAAACGCATAACGCATAAAGCATAACGCATAACGCATAACGCAAACGTATAACGCACAACGCATAACGCATAACGCATAACGTATAACGCATAACGCATAACGCATAACGCATAACGCATAACGCATAACGCATAACGCATAACGCATAACGCATAACGCATAACGCATAACGCATAACGCATAACCATAACGCATAACGCATAACCCATAACGCATAACGCATAACGCATAACGTATAACGCATAACGCATACCGTATAACGCATAACGCATAACGCATAACGCATAACGCATAACGCATAACGTATAACGCGTAACGCATACCGTATAACGCATAACGCATAACGCAAACGTATAGCGCACAACGCATAATGCATAAACCATAACCCATACTTCATAACGCATAACGCATAATGCACAACTCATAACGAACACCGGAAAACCCATAACGCCTAACGCATAACGGATCACGCATAACGCATAATGCATAACGCATAAAGCATAACGCATAACGCATAACGCATATCGCATAACGCATAACGCATAACGCATACCGTATAACGCATAACGCATAACGCATAACGCATAACGCATAACGCATAACGCATAACGCATAACGCATAACGCATAACGCATAACGCATAACGCATATCGCATAACGCATAACGCATAACGCAAACGTATAACGCACAACGCATAACGCATAACGTATACGGTATAACGCATAATGCATAACGTATAACGCTAACGTATAACGCACAACGCATAACGCATACCGCATAACGCATAACGCATAACGCATAACGCATAACGCATAACGCATAACGCATAACGCATAACGCATAACGCATAACCCCTAACGCAATAACGCATAACGCATTACGCATAAAGCATAACGTGTAACTCATACCGCATAACGCATAAAGCATAACGCATAACGCATAACGCATAACGCATATCGCATAACGCATAACGCATAACGCAAACGTATTACGCACAACGCATAACGCATAACGCATAACGCATAACATATAACGCATAACGCATAACCCCTAACGCAATAACGCATAACGATTTACGCATAAAGCATAACGTGTAACTCATACCGCATAACGCATAAAGCATAACGCATAACGCATAACGCATAACGCATATTGCATAACGCATAACGCATAACGCAAACGTATAACGCACAACGCATAACGCATAACGCATAACGCATAACATATAACGCATAACGCATAACGCATAACGCATAACGCATAACGCATAACCCCTAACGCAATAACGCATAACGCATTACGCATAAAGCATAACGTGTAACTCATACCGCATAACGCATAAAGCATAACGCATAACGCATAACGCATAACGCATAACGCATATCGCATAACGCATAACGCATAACGCAAACGTATAACGCACAACGCATAACGCATAACGCATAACGCATAACGCATAACATATAACGCATAACGCATAACGCATAACGCATAACGCATAATGCATAACGCATAACGCATAACGCATAACGCATAACGCATAACGCATAACGCAAAACGCATAACGTTAACGCATAACCCATAACGCATAAGGCTTGATGCATGACGCATATCGCATATCGCATAACGCATAAGGCTTGATGCATGACGCATATCGCATAACGCATAAGGCATAACGCATAATACATAACGTATAACGCATTATGCATAACCCATAACCCTTAACGCATAACATATAACGCATAACGCATAACGCATAACGCATAACGCATAACCCCTAACGCAATAACGCATAACGCATTACGCATAAAGCATAACGTGTAACTCATACCGCATAACGCATAAAGCGTAACGCATAACGCATAAATCATAACGCATAACGCATAATGCACAACTCATAACGAACACCGGAAAACCCATAACGCCTAACGCATAACGGATCACGCATAACGCATAATGCATAACGCATAAAGCATAACGCATAACGCATAACGCATAACGCATAACCCCCAACGCAATAACGCATAACGCATAACGCATAACGCATAACGCATAACGCATAACGCATAACGCATATCGCATAACGCATAACGCAAACGTATAACGCACAACGCATAACGCATAACGTATACGGTATAACGCATAATGCATAACGTATAACGCTAACGTATAACGCACAACGCATAACGCATACCGCATAACGCATAACGCATAACGCATAACGCATAACGCATAACGCATAACGCATAACGCATAACGCATAACCCCTAACGCAATAACGCATAACGCATTACGCATAAAGCATAACGTGTAACTCATACCGCATAACGCATAAAGCATAACGCATAACGCATAACGCATAACGCATATCGCATAACGCATAACGCATAACGCAAACGTATTACGCACAACGCATAACGCATAACGCATAACGCATAACATATAACGCATAACGCATAACCCCTAACGCAATAACGCATAACGCATTACGCATAAAGCATAACGTGTAACTCATACCGCATAACGCATAAAGCATATCGCATAACGCATAACGCATAACGCAAACGTATAACGCACAACGCATAACGCATAACGCATAACGCATAACGCATAACGCATATCGCATAACGCATAACGCATAACGCAAACGTATAACGCACAACGCATAACGCATAACGCATAACGCATAACGCATAACATATAACGCATAACGCATAATGCATAACGCATAACGCATAACGCATAACGCATAACGCATAACGCATAACGCAAAACGCATAACGTTAACGCATAACCCATAACGCATAAGGCTTGATGCATGACGCATATCGCATATCGCATAACGCATAAGGCTTGATGCATGACGCATATCGCATAACGCATAAGGCATAACGCATAATACATAACGTATAACGCATTATGCATAACCCATAACCCTTAACGCATAACGCATATCGCATAAAGCGTAACGCATAACGCATTATGCATAACCCATAACCCTTAACGCATAACGCATAACGCATAAAGCGTAACGCATAACGCATAAATCATAACGCATAACGTATAACGCATTATGCATAACCCATAACCCTTAACGCATAACGCATAACGCATAAAGCGTAACGCATAACGCATAAATCATAACGCATAACGCATAACGCATAACGCATAACGCATAACGCATAACGCATAACGCATAACGCATAACGCATAACGCATAACGCAAAACGCATAAAGCATAAAGCATAACGCATAACGCATAACGCAAACGTATAACGCACAACGCATAACGCATAACGCATAACGCATAACGCATAACGCATAACGCATAACGCATAACGTATAACGCATAACGCATAACGCATAACGCATAACGCATAACGCATAACGCATAACGCATAACGCATAACCATAACGCATAACGCATATCCCATAACGCATAACGCATAACGTATAACGCATAACGCATACCGTATAACGCATAACGCATAACGCATAACGCATAACGCATAACGTATAACGCGTAACGCATACCGTATAACGCATAACGCATAACGCATAACGCATACCGTATAACGCATAACGCATAACGCATAACGCAAACGTATAACGCACAACGCATAACGCATAACGCATAACATATAACGCATAACGCATAACGCATAACGCATAACGCATAACGCATAACGCATAACGCATAACGCATAACGCATAACGCATAACGCATAACGCATAACGCATAACGCATAACGCATAAAGCATAACGCATAACGCATAACGCATAACGCATAACGCATAACGCATAACGCATAACGTATAACGCATAATGCATAACGCATAAAGCATAACGCATAACGCATAACGCATACCGTATAACGCATAACGCATAACGCATAACGCATAACGCATAACGCATAACGCATAACGCATAACGCATAACGCATAACGCATAACGCATAACGCATAACGCATAACGCATAACGCATAACGCATATCGCATAACGCATAACGCATAACGCAAACGTATAACGCACAACGCATAACGCATAACGTATACGGTATAACGCATAATGCATAACGTATAACGCAAACGTATAACGCACAACGCATAACGCATACCGCATAACGCATAACGCATAACGCATAACGCATAACGCATAACGCATAACGCATAACGCATAACCCCTAACGCAATAACGCATAACGCATTACGCATAAAGCATAACGTGTAACTCATACCGCATAACGCATAAAGCATAACGCATAACGCATAACGCATAACGCATAACGCATAACGCATAACGCATATCGCATAACGCATAACGCATAACGCAAACGTATAACGCACAACGCATAACGCATAACGTATACGGTATAACGCATAATGCATAACGTATAACGCAAACGTATAACGCACTACGCATAACGCATACCGCATAACGCATAACGCATAACGCATAACGCATAACCATAACGCATAACGCATAACCCATAACGCATAACGCATAAAGTATAACGCATAACGCATACCGTATAACGCATAACGCATAACGCATAACGCATAACGCATAACGTATAACGCGTAACGCATACCGTATAACGCATAACGCATAACGCATAACGCATACCGTATAACGCATAACGCATAACGCAAACGTATAACGCACAACGCATAACGCATAACGCATAACGCATAAAGCATAACGTGTAACTCATAACGCATAACGCATAAAGCATAAGGCATAACGCATAACGCATATCGCATAACGCATAACGCATAACGCAAACGTACATCGCACAACGCATAACGCATAACGCATAACGCATAACATATAACGCATAACGCATAACGCATAAGGCATAACGCATAACGCATAACGCATAACGCATAACCATAACGCATAACGCATAACTCATAACGAACACCGGAAAACCCATAACGCCTAACGCATAACGGATCACGCATAACGCATAATGCATAACGCATAAAGCATAACGCATAACGCAAAACGCATAACGCATACCGTATAACGCATAACGCATAACGCATAACGCATAACGCATAACGCATAACGCATAAAGCATAACGCATAACGCATAACGCATAACGCATACCGTATAACGCATAACGCATAACGCATAACGCATAACGCATAACGCATAACGCATAACGCATAACGCATAACGCATATCGCATAACGCATAACGCATAACGCAAACGTATAACGCACAACGCATAATGCATAACGTATAACGCTAACGTATAACGCACAACGCATAACGCATAACGCAAACGTATAACGCACAACGCATAATGCATAACGTATAACGCTAACGTATAACGCACAACGCATAACGCATACCGCATAACGCATAACGCATAACGCATAACGCATACCGTATAACGCATAACGCATAACGCATAACGCATAACGCATAACGCATAACGCATAACGCATAACGCATAACGCATAACGCATAACGCATAACGCATAACGCATAACGCATAACGCATAACGCATATCGCATAACGCATAACGCATAACGCAAACGTATAACGCACAACGCATAACGCATAACGTATACGGTATAACGCATAATGCATAACGTATAACGCAAACGTATAACGCACAACGCATAACGCATACCGCATAACGCATAACGCATAACGCATAACGCATAACGCATAACGCATAACGCATAACGCATAACCCCTAACGCAATAACGCATAACGCATTACGCATAAAGCATAACGTGTAACTCATACCGCATAACGCATAAAGCATAACGCATAACGCATAACGCATAACGCATAACGCATAACGCATAACGCATATCGCATAACGCATAACGCATAACGCAAACGTATAACGCACAACGCATAACGCATAACGTATACGGTATAACGCATAATGCATAACGTATAACGCAAACGTATAACGCACTACGCATAACGCATACCGCATAACGCATAACGCATAACGCATAACGCATAACCATAACGCATAACGCATAACCCATAACGCATAACGCATAAAGTATAACGCATAACGCATACCGTATAACGCATAACGCATAACGCATAACGCATAACGCATAACGTATAACGCGTAACGCATACCGTATAACGCATAACGCATAACGCATAACGCATACCGTATAACGCATAACGCATAACGCAAACGTATAACGCACAACGCATAACGCATAACGCATAACGCATAAAGCATAACGTGTAACTCATAACGCATAACGCATAAAGCATAAGGCATAACGCATAACGCATATCGCATAACGCATAACGCATAACGCAAACGTACATCGCACAACGCATAACGCATAACGCATAACGCATAACATATAACGCATAACGCATAACGCATAAGGCATAACGCATAACGCATAACGCATAACGCATAACCATAACGCATAACGCATAACTCATAACGAACACCGGAAAACCCATAACGCCTAACGCATAACGGATCACGCATAACGCATAATGCATAACGCATAAAGCATAACGCATAACGCAAAACGCATAACGCATAACCCCCAACGCAATAACGCATAACGCATAACGCATAACGCATAACGTATAACGCATAACGCATACCGTATAACACCTAACGCATAACGGATCACGCATAACGCATAATGCATAACGCATAAAGCATAACGCATAACGCATAACGCATAACGCATACCGTATAACGCATAACGCATAACGCATAACGCATAACGCATAACGCATAACGCATAACGCATAACGCATAACGCATATCGCATAACGCATAACGCATAACGCAAACGTATAACGCACAACGCATAATGCATAACGTATAACGCTAACGTATAACGCACAACGCATAACGCATAACGCAAACGTATAACGCACAACGCATAATGCATAACGTATAACGCTAACGTATAACGCACAAAGCATAACGCATACCGCATAACGCATAACGCATAACGCATAACGCATAACGCATAACGCATAACGCATAACCCCTAACGCAATAACGCATAAAGCATTACGCATAAAGCATAACGTGTAACTCATACCGCATAACGCATAAAGCATAACGCATAACGCATAACGCATATAGCATAACGCATAACCCCTAACGCAATAACGCATAACGCATTACGCATAAAGCATAACATGTAACTCATACGGCCTAACGCATAAAGCATAACGCATAACGCATAACGCATAACGCATAACGCATATCGCATAACGCATAACGCATAACGCAAACGTATAACGCACAACGCATAACGCATAACGCATAACGCATAACATATAACGCATAACGCATAACGCATAACGCATAACGCATAACCCCTAACGCAATAACGCATAACGCATTACGCATAAAGCATAACGTGTAACTCATACCGCATAACGCATAAAGCATAACGCATAACGCATAACGCATAACGCATAACGCATAACGCATAACGCATAACGCATAACGCATAACGCAAACGTATAACGCACAACGCATAACGCATAACGCATAACGCATAACGCATAACATATAACGCATAACGCATAACGCATAACGCATAACGCATAATGCATAACGCATAACGCATAACGCATAACGCATAACGCATACCGCATAATGCATAACGCATAACGCATAACGCATAACGCATAACGCATAACGCATAACCCCTAACGCAATAACGCATAACGCATTACGCATAAAGCATAACGTGTAACTCATACCGCATAACGCATAAAGCATAACGCATAACGCATAACGCATAACGCATATCGCATAACGCATAACGCATAACGCAAACGTATTACGCACAACGCATAACGCATAACGCATAACGCATAACATATAACGCATAACGCATAACCCCTAACGCAATAACGCATAACGCATTACGCATAAAGCATAACGTGTAACTCATACCGCATAACGCATAAAGCATAACGCATAACGCATAACGCATAACGTATATCGCATAACGCATAACGCATAACGCAAACGTATAACGCACAACGCATAACGCATAACGCATAACGCATAACGCATAACATATAACGCATAACGCATAACCCATAACGCATAACCCCTAACGCAATAACGCATAACGCATTACGCATAAAGCATAACGTGTAACTCATACCGCATAACGCATAAAGCATAACGCATAACGCATAACGCATAACGCATAACGCATAACGCATATCGCATAACGCATAACGCATAACGCAAACGTATAACGCACAACGCATAACGCATAACGCATAACGCATAACGCATAACATATAACGCATAACGCATAACGCATAACGCATAACGCATAATGCATAACGCATAACGCATAACGCATAACGCATAACGCATAAGGCTTGATGCATGACGCATATCGCATAACGCATAAGGCATAACGCGTAATACATAACGTATAACGCATTATGCATAACCCATAACCCTTAACGCATAACGCATAACGCATAAAGCGTAACGCATAACGCATAAATCATAACGCATAACGCATAACGCATAACGCATAACGCATAACGCATAACATATAACGCATAACGCATAACCCCTAACGCAATAACGCATAACGCATTACGCATAAAGCATAACGTGTAACTCATACCGCATAACGCATAAAGCATATCGCATAACGCATAACGCATAACGCAAACGTATAACGCACAACGCATAACGCATAACGCATAACGCATAACGCATAACGCATAACGCATATCGCATAACGCATAACGCATAACGCAAACGTATAACGCACAACGCATAACGCATAACGCATAACGCATAACGCATAACATATAACGCATAACGCATAATGCATAACGCATAACGCATAACGCATAACGCATAACGCATAACGCAAAACGCATAACGTTAACGCATAACCCATAACGCATAAGGCTTGATGCATGACGCATATCGCATATCGCATAACGCATAAGGCTTGATGCATGACGCATATCGCATAACGCATAAGGCATAACGCATAACGCATAAAGCGTAACGCATAACGCATAAATCATAACGCATAACGTATAACGCATTATGCATAACCCATAACCCTTAACGCATAACGCATAACGCATAAAGCGTAACGCATAACGCATAAATCATAACGCATAACGCATAACGCATAACGCATAACGCATAACGCATAACGCATAACGCATAACGCAAAACGCATAAAGCATAAAGCATAACGTATAACGCATTATGCATAACCCATAACCCTTAACGCATAACGCATAACGCATAAAGCGTAACGCATTATGCATAACCCATAACCCTTAACGCATAACGCATATCGCATAAAGCGTAACGCATAACGCATTATGCATAACCCATAACCCTTAACGCATAACGCATAACGCATAAAGCGTAACGCATAACGCATAAATCATAACGCATAACGTATAACGCATTATGCATAACCCATAACCCTTAACGCATAACGCATAACGCATAAAGCGTAACGCATAACGCATAAATCATAACGCATAACGCATAACGCATAACGCATAACGCATAACGCATAACGCATAACGCATAACGCAAAACGCATAAAGCATAAAGCATAACGCATAACGCATAACGCAAACGTATAACGCACAACGCATAACGCATAACGCATAACGCATAACGCATAACGCATAACGCATAACGCATAACGTATAACGCATAACGCATAACGCATAACGCATAACGCATAACGCATAACGCATAACGCATAACGCATAACCATAACGCATAACGCATATCCCATAACGCATAACGCATAACGTATAACGCATAACGCATACCGTATAACGCATAACGCATAACGCATAACGCATAACGCATAACGTATAACGCGTAACGCATACCGTATAACGCATAACGCATAACGCATAACGCATACCGTATAACGCATAACGCATAACGCATAACGCAAACGTATAACGCACAACGCATAACGCATAACGCATAACATATAACGCATAACGCATAACGCATAACGCATAACGCATAACGCATAACGCATAACGCATAACGCATAACGCATAACGCATAACGCATAACGCATAACGCATAACGCATAACGGATAAAGCATAACGCATAACGCATAACGCATAACGCATAACGCATAACGCATAACGCATAACGTATAACGCATAACGCATAACGCATAACGCATAACGCATAACGCATAACGCATAACCATAACGCATAACGCATAACCCATAACGCATAACGCATAACGCATAACGTATAACGCATAACGCATACCGTATAACGCATAACGCATAACGCATAACGCATAACGTATAACGCGTAACGCATACCGTATAACGCATAACGCATAACGCAAACGGATAGCGCACAACGCATAATGCATAAACCATAACCCATACTTCATAACGCATAACGCATAATGCACAACTCATAACGAACACCGGAAACCCATAACGCCTAACGCATAACGGATCACGCATAACGCATAATGCATAACGCATAAAGCATAACGCATAACGCATAACGCATAACGCATAACCCCCAACGCAATAACGCATAACGCATAACGCATAACGCATAACGTATAACGCATAACGCATACCGTATAACACCTAACGCATAACGGATCACGCATAACGCATAATGCATAACGCATAAAGCATAACGCATAACGCATAACGCATACCGTATAACGCATAACGCATAACGCATAACGCATAACGCATAACGCATAACGCATAACGCATAACGCATAACGCATAACGCATAACGCATAACGCATAACGCATAACGCATAACGCATATCGCATAACGCATAACGCATAACGCAAACGTATAACGCACAACGCATAACGCATAACGTATACGGTATAACGCATAATGCATAACGTATAACGCAAACGTATAACGCACAACGCATAACGCATACCGCATAACGCATAACGCATAACGCATAACGCATAACGCATAACGCATAACGCATAACGCATAACCCCTAACGCAATAACGCATAACGCATTACGCATAAAGCATAACGTGTAACTCATACCGCATAACGCATAAAGCATAACGCATAACGCATAACGCATAACGCATAACGCATAACGCATAACGCATAACGCATAACGCATAACGCATAACGCAAACGTATAACGCACAACGCATAACGCATAACGTATACGGTATAACGCATAATGCATAACGTATAACGCAAACGTATAACGCACTACGCATAACGCATACCGCATAACGCATAACGCATAACGCATAACGCATAACCATAACGCATAACGCATAACCCATAACGCATAACGCATAAAGTATAACGCATAACGCATACCGTATAACGCATAACGCATAACGCATAACGCATAACGCATAACGTATAACGCGTAACGCATACCGTATAACGCATAACGCATAACGCATAACGCATACCGTATAACGCATAACGCATAACGCAAACGTATAACGCACAACGCATAACGCATAACGCATAACGCATAAAGCATAACGTGTAACTCATAACGCATAACGCATAAAGCATAAGGCATAACGCATAACGCATATCGCATAACGCATAACGCATAACGCAAACGTACATCGCACAACGCATAACGCATAACGCATAACGCATAACATATAACGCATAACGCATAACGCATAACGCATAACGCATAACGCATAACGCATAACGCATAACCATAACGCATAACGCATAACCCATAACGCATAACGCATAACGCATAACGTATAACGCATAACGCATACCGTATAACGCATAACGCATAACGCATAACGCATAACGCATAACGTATAACGCGTAACGCATACCGTATAACGCATAACGCATAACGCAAACGTATAGCGCACAACGCATAATGCATAAACCATAACACATACTTCATAACGCATAACGCATAATGCACAACTCATAACGAACACCGGAAAACCCATAACGCCTAACGCATAACGGATCACGCATAACGCATAATGCATAACGCATAAAGCATAACGCATAACGCAAAACGCATAACGCATAACCCCCAACGCAATAACGCATAACGCATAACGCATAACGCATAACGCATAACGTATAACGCATAACGCATACCGTATAACACCTAACGCATAACGGATCACGCATAACGCATAATGCATAACGCATAAAGCATAACGCATAACGCATAACGCATACCGTATAACGCATAACGCATAACGCATAACGCATAACGCATAACGCATAACGCATAACGCATAACGCATAACGCATATCGCATAACGCATAACGCATAACGCAAACGTATAACGCACAACGCATAATGCATAACGTATAACGCTAACGAATAACGCACAACGCATAACGCATAACGCAAACGTATAACGCACAACGCATAATGCATAACGTATAACGCTAACGTATAACGCACAACGCATAACGCATACCGCATAACGCATAACGCATAACGCATAACGCATAACGCATAACGCATAACGCATAACCCCTAACGCAATAACGCATAAAGCATTACGCATAAAGCATAACGTGTAACTCATACCGCATAACGCATAAAGCATAACGCATAACGCATAACGCATATAGCATAACGCATAACCCCTAACGCAATAACGCATAACGCATTACGCATAAAGCATAACATGTAACTCATACGGCCTAACGCATAAAGCATAACGCATAACGCATAACGCATAACGCATAACGCATATCGCATAACGCATAACGCATAACGCAAACGTATAACGCACAACGCATAACGCATAACGCATAACGCATAACATATAACGCATAACGCATAACGCATAACGCATAACGCATAACCCCTAACGCAATAACGCATAACGCATTACGCATAAAGCATAACGTGTAACTCATACCGCATAACGCATAAAGCATAACGCATAACGCATAACGCATAACGCATAACGCATAACGCATATCGCATAACGCATAACGCATAACGCAAACGTATAACGCACAACGCATAACGCATAACGCATAACGCATAACGCATAACATATAACGCATAACGCATAACGCATAACGCATAACGCATAATGCATAACGCATAACGCATAACGCATAACGCATAACGCATACCGCATAATGCATAACGCATAACGCATAACGCATAACGCATAACGCATAACGCATAACGCATAACCCCTAACGCAATAACGCATAACGCATTACGCATAAAGCATAACGTGTAACTCATACCGCATAACGCATAAAGCATAACGCATAACGCATAACGCATAACGCATATCGCATAACGCATAACGCATAACGCAAACGTATTACGCACAACGCATAACGCATAACGCATAACGCATAACATATAACGCATAACGCATAACCCATAACGCAATAACGCATAACGCATTACGCATAAAGCATAACGTGTAACTCATACCGCATAACGCATAAAGCATAACGCATAACGCATAACGCATAACGTATATCGCATAACGCATAACGCATAACGCAAACGTATAACGCACAACGCATAACGCATAACGCATAACGCATAACGCATAACATATAACGCATAACGCATAACCCATAACGCATAACCCCTAACGCAATAACGCATAACGCATTACGCATAAAGCATAACGTGTAACTCATACCGCATAACGCATAAAGCATAACGCATAACGCATAACGCATAACGCATAACGCATAACGCATATCGCATAACGCATAACGCATAACGCAAACGTATAACGCACAACGCATAACGCATAACGCATAACGCATAACGCATAACATATAACGCATAACGCATAACGCATAACGCATAACGCATAACGCATAATGCATAACGCATAACGCATAACGCATAACGCATAACGCATAAGGCTTGATGCATGACGCATATCGCATAACGCATAAGGCATAACGCATAATACATAACGTATAACGCATTATGCATAACCCATAACCCTTAACGCATAACGCATAACGCATAAAGCGTAACGCATAACGCATAAATCATAACGCATAACGCATAACGCATAACGCATAACGCATAACGCATAACGCATAACGCATAACGCATAACGCATAACGCAAAACGCATAACGCATAAAGCATAACGCATAACGCATAACGCAAACGTATAACGCACAACGCATAACGCATAACGCATAACGCATAACGCATAACGCATAACGCATAACCATAACGCATAACGCATAACCCATAACGCATAACGCATAACGTATAACGCATAACGCATACCGTATAACGCATAACGCATAACGCATAACGCATAACGCATAACGCATAACGTATAACGCGTAACGCATACCGTATAACGCATAACGCATAACGCATAACGCATACCGTATAACGCATAACGCATAACGCATAACGCAAACGTATAACGCACAACGCATAACGCATAACGTATACCGTATAACGCATAATGCATAACGTATAACGCAAACGTATAACGCACAACGCATAACGCATACCGCATAACGCATAACGCATAACGCATAACGCATAAATCATAACGCATAACGGATAACGCATAACGCATAACGCATATCGCATAACGCATAACGCATAATGCATAACGCATAAAGCGTAACGCATAACGCATAAATCATAACGCATAACGCATAACGCATAACGCATAACGCATAACGCATAACGCATAACGCATAACGCATAACGCATAACGCATAACGCATAACGCAAAACGCATAACGCATAAAGCATAACGCATAACGCATAACGCAAACGTATAACGCACAACGCATAACGCATAACGCATAACGTATAACGCATAACGCATAACGCATAACGCATAACGCATAACGCATAACGCATAACGCATAACGCATAACGCATAACGTATAACGCGTAACGCATACCGTATAACGCATAACGCATAACGCAAACGTATAGCGCACAACGCATAATGCATAAACCATAACCCATACTTCATAACGCATAACGCATAATGCATAACTCATAACGAACACCGGAAAACCCATAACGCCTAACGCATAACGGATCACGCATAACGCATAATGCATAACGCATAAAGCATAACGCATAACGCATAACGCATCACGCATAACCCCCAACGCAATAACGCATAACGCATAACGCATAACGCATAACGTATAACGCATAACGCATACCGTATAACACCTAACGCATAACGGATCACGCATAACGCATAATGCATAACGCATAAAGCATAACGCATAACGCATAACGCATACCGTATAACGCATAACGCATAACGCATAACGCATAACGCATAACGCATAACGCATAACGCATAACGCATAACGCATAACGCATATCGCATAACGCATAACGCATAACGCAAACGTATAACGCACAACGCATAACGCATAACGTATACGGTATAACGCATAATGCATAACGTATAACGCTAACGTATAACGCACAACGCATAACGCATACCGCATAACGCATAACGCATAACGCATAACGCATAACGCATAACGCATAACGCATAACCCCTAACGCAATAACGCATAACGCATTACGCATAAAGCATAACGTGTAACTCATACCGCATAACGCATAAAGCATAACGCATAACGCATAACGCATAACGCATATCGCATAACGCATAACGCATAACGCAAACGTATTACGCACAACGCATAACGCATAACGCATAACGCATAACATATAACGCATAACGCATAACCCCTAACGCAATAACGCATAACGCATTACGCATAAAGCATAACGTGTAACTCATACCGCATAACGCATAAAGCATAACGCATAACGCATAACGCATAACGCATATCGCATAACGCATAACGCATAACGCAAACGTATAACGCACAACGCATAACGCATAACGCATAACGCATAACATATAACGCATAACGCATAACGCATAACGCATAACGCATAACGCATAACCCCTAACGCAATAACGCATAACGCATTACGCATAAAGCATAACGTGTAACTCATACCGCATAACGCATAAAGCATAACGCATAACGCATAACGCATAACGCATAACGCATAACGCATATCGCATAACGCATAACGCATAACGCAAACGTATAACGCACAACGCATAACGCATAACGCATAACGCATAACGCATAACATATAACGCATAACGCATAACGCATAACGCATAACGCATAATGCATAACGCATAACGCATAACGCATAACGCATAACGCATACCGCATAATGCATAACGCATAACGCATAACGCATAACGCATAACGCATAACCCCTAACGCAATAACGCATAACGCATTACGCATAAAGCATAACGTGTAACTCATACCGCATAACGCATAAAGCATAACGCATAACGCATAACGCATAACGCATATCGCATAACGCATAACGCATAACGCAAACGTATTACGCACAACGCATAACGCATAGCGCATAACGCATAACATATAACGCATAACGCATAACCCCTAACGCAATAACGCATAACGCATTACGCATAAAGCATAACGTGTAACTCATACCGCATAACGCATAAAGCATAACGCATAACGCATAACGCATAACGCATATCGCATAACGCATAACGCATAACGCAAACGTATAACGCACAACGCATAACGCATAACGCATAACGCATAACATATAACGCATAACGCATAACGCATAACGCATAACCCCTAACGCAATAACGCATAACGCATTACGCATAAAGCATAACGTGTAACTCATACCGCATAACGCATAAAGCATAACGCATAACGCATAACGCATAACGCATAACGCATAACGCATATCGCATAACGCATAACGCATAACGCAAACGTATAACGCACAACGCATAACGCATAACGCATAACGCATAACGCATAACATATAACGCATAACGCATAACGCATAACGCATAACGCATAATGCATAACGCATAACGCATAACGCATAACGCATAACGCATAACGCATAACGCAAAACGCATAACGTTAACGCATAACCCATAACGCATAAGGCTTGATGCATGACGCATATCGCATATCGCATAACGCATAAGGCTTGATGCATGACGCATATCGCATAACGCATAAGGCATAACGCATAATACATAACGTATAACGCATTATGCATAACCCATAACCCTTAACGCATAACGCATAACGCATAAAGCGTAACGCATAACGCATAAATCATAACGCATAACGCATAACGCATAACGCATAACGCATAACGCATAACGCATAACGCATAACGCATAACGCATAACGCAAAACGCATAACGCATAACGCATAAAGCATATCGCATAACGCATAACGCAAACGTATAACGCACAACGCATAACGCATAACGCATAACGCATAACGCATAACGCATAACGCATAACGCATAACCATAACGCATAACGCATAACCCATAACGCATAACGCATAACGTATAACGCATAACGCATACCGTATAACGCATAACGCATAACGCATAACGCATAACGCATAACGCATAACGCATAACGTATAACGCGTAACGCATACCGTATAACGCATAACGCATAACGCATAACGCATACCGTATAACGCATAACGCATAACGCATAACGCAAACGTATAACGCACAACGCATAACGCATAACGTATACGGTATAACGCATAATGCATAACGTATAACGCAAACGTATAACGCACAACGCATAACGCATACCGCATAACGCATAACGCATAACGCATAACGCATAACGCATAAATCATAACGCATAACGCATAACGCATAACGCATAACGCATAACGCATATCGCATAACGCATAACGCATAATGCATAACGCATAAAGCGTAACGCATAACGCATAAATCATAACGCATAACGCATAACGCATAACGCATAACGCATAACGCATAACGCATAACGCATAACGCATAACGCATAACGCATAACGCATAACGCATAACGCAAAACGCATAACGCATAAAGCATAACGCATAACGCATAACGCAAACGTATAACGCACAACGCATAACGCATAAAGCGTAACGCATAACGCATAAATCATAACGCATAACGCATAACGCATAACGCATAACGCATAACGCATAACGCATAACGCATACCGCATAACGCATAACGCATAACGCATAACGCATAACGCATAACGCATAACGCATAACGCATAACGCATAACGCATAACCCCTAACGCAATAACGCATAACGCATTACGCATAAAGCATAACGTGTAACTCATACCGCATAACGCATAAAGCATAACGCATAACGCATAACGCATAACGCATATCGCATAACGCATAACGCATAACGCAAACGTATTACGCACAACGCATAACGCATAACGCATAACGCATAACGCATAACGCATAACGCATAACGCATAACGCATAACGCATAACGCATAACGCATAACGCATAACGCATAACCATAACGCATAACGCATAACCCATAACGAATAACGCATAACGTATAACGCATAACGCATACCGTATAACGCATAACGCATAACGCATAACGCATAACGTATAACGCGTAACGCATACCGTATAACGCATAACGCATAACGCATAACGCATACCGTATAACGCATAACGCATAACGCATAACGCATAACGCAAACGTATAACGCACAACGCATAACGCATAACGCATAACGCATGAAGCATAACCCATAACGCATAACGCATGACGCATAACGTATAACGCGTAACGCATAAAGTATAACGCATAACGCATAACGCAAACGTATAGCGCACAACGCATAACGCATAAACCATAACCCATACTTCATAACGCATAACGCATAATGCACAACGAATAACGAACACCGGAAAACCCATAACGCCTAACGCACAACGCATAAAGCATAACGCATAACGCATAACGCATAACCCCTAACGCAATAACGCATAACGCATAACGCATAACGCATAAAGCATAACGTGTAACTCATAACGCATAACGCATAAAGCACAACGCATAACGCATAACGCATAACGCATAACGCATAACGTATAACGCGTAACGCATACCGTATAACGCATAACGCATAACGCAAACGTATAGCGCACAACGCATAATGCATAAACCATAACCCATACTTCATATCGCATATCGCATAACGCATAACGCATAACGCATAACGCATAACGCATAACGCATAACGCATAAAGCATAACGCATAACGCATAACGCATAACGCATAACGCATAACGCATAACGCATAACGCATAACGTATAACGCATAACGCATAACGCATAACGCATAACGCAAACGTATAACGCACAACGCATAACGCATAACGCATAACGCATAACGCATAACGCATAACGCATAACGCATAACCATAACGCATAACGCATAACCCATAACGCATAACGCATAACGTATAACGCATAACGCATACCGTATAACGCATAACGCATAACGCATAACGCATAACGCATAACGCATAACGCATAACGTATAACGCGTAACGCATACCGTATAACGCATAACGCATAACGCATAACGCATACCGTATAACGCATAACGCATAACGCATAACGCAAACGTATAACGCACAACGCATAACGCATAACGTATACGGTATAACGCATAATGCATAACGTATAACGCAAACGTATAACGCACAACGCATAACGCATACCGCATAACGCATAACGCATAACGCATAACGCATAACGCATAAATCATAACGCATAACGCATAACGCATAACGCATAACGCATAACGCATATCGCATAACGCATAACGCATAATGCATAACGCATAAAGCGTAACGCATAACGCATAAATCATAACGCATAACGCATAACGCATAACGCATAACGCATAACGCATAACGCATAACGCATAACGCATAACGCATAACGCATAACGCATAACGCATAACGCAAAACGCATAACGCATAAAGCATAACGCATAACGCATAACGCAAACGTATAACGCACAACGCATAACGCATAAAGCGTAACGCATAACGCATAAATCATAACGCATAACGCATAACGCATAACGCATAACGCATAACGCATAACGCATAACGCATACCGCATAACGCATAACGCATAACGCATAACGCATAACGCATAACGCATAACGCATAACGCATAACGCATAACGCATAACCCCTAACGCAATAACGCATAACGCATTACGCATAAAGCATAACGTGTAACTCATACCGCATAACGCATAAAGCATAACGCATAACGCATAACGCATAACGCATAACGCATAACGCATAACGCATAACGCAAACGTATTACGCACAACGCATAACGCATAACGCATAACGCATAACGCATAACGCATAACGCATAACGCATAACGCATAACGCATAACGCATAACGCATAACGCATAACGCATAACCATAACGCATAACGCATAACCCATAACGAATAACGCATAACGTATAACGCATAACGCATACCGTATAACGCATAACGCATAACGCATAACGCATAACGTATAACGCGTAACGCATACCGTATAACGCATAACGCATAACGCATAACGCATACCGTATAACGCATAACGCATAACGCATAACGCATAACGCAAACGTATAACGCACAACGCATAACGCATAACGCATAACGCATGAAGCATAACCCATAACGCATAACGCATGACGCATAACGTATAACGCGTAACGCATAAAGTATAACGCATAACGCATAACGCAAACGTATAGCGCACAACGCATAACGCATAAACCATAACCCATACTTCATAACGCATAACGCATAATGCACAACGAATAACGAACACCGGAAAACCCATAACGCCTAACGCACAACGCATAAAGCATAACGCATAACGCATAACGCATAACCCCTAACGCAATAACGCATAACGCATAACGCATAACGCATAAAGCATAACGTGTAACTCATAACGCATAACGCATAAAGCACAACGCATAACGCATAACGCATAACGCATAACGCATAACGTATAACGCGTAACGCATACCGTATAACGCATAACGCATAACGCAAACGTATAGCGCACAACGCATAATGCATAAACCATAACCCATACTTCATATCGCATATCGCATAACGCATAACGCATAACGCATAACGCATAACGCATAACGCATAACGCATAAAGCATAACGCATAACGCATAACGCATAACGCATAACGCATAACGCATAACGCATAACGCATAACGTATAACGCATAACGCATAACGCATAACACATAACGCATAACGCATAACGCATAACGCATAACGCATAACGCATATCGCATAACCATAACGCATAAACCATAACCCATACTTCATAACGCATAACGCATAACGCATAACGCATAACGCATAACGCATAACGCATAACGCATAAAGCATAACGCATAACGCATAAACCATAACCCATACTTCATAACGCATAACGCATACTGCACAACGCATAACGAACACCGGAAAACACATAACGCCTAACGCCTAAGGGATCACGCATAACGCATAATGCATAACGCATAAAGCATAACGCATAACGCATAACGCATAACCCCTAACGCAATAACGCATAACGCATAACGCATAAAGCATAACGTGTAACTCATAACGCATAACGCATAAAGCATAACGCATAACGCATAACGCATAACGCATAACGCATAACGCATAACGCATAACGCATAACGCATAACGCATAACGCATAACGCATAACGCATAACGCATAACGCATAACGCATAACGCATAACGCATAACTCATAACGCATAACGCATAACGCACACCGTGTAACGCATAACGCATAACGCATAACGCTTAAAGCATAACGCATAACGCATAACGCATAACGCATAACGCATAACGCTGAAAGTATAACGCATAACGCATAACGCAAACTTATAGCGCACAACGCATAGCGCATAACGCACAACGCATAGCGCATAACGCATAACGCATAACGCATACCGCATAACGCATAACGCATAACGCATAGCGCATAACGCATAACGCATAACGCTTAACGCATAACGCATAACGCATAACGCATAACGCATAAATCATAACGCATAACGCATAACGAATAACGCATAACGCATAAAGCATAACGCATAACGCATAACGCATAACGCATAACGCATAACGCATAACGCATAACGCATAACGCATAACGCATAACGCATAACGCATAACGCATAACGCATAACGCATAACGCATAACGCATAACGCATAACGCATAACGCATAACGCATAACGCATAACGCAAAACGCATAACGCATAAAGCATAACGCATAACGCATACCGCAAACGTATAACGCACAACGCATAACGCATAACGCATAACGCATAACGCATAACGCATAACGCATAACGTATAACGCATAACGCATAACGCATAACGCATAACGCATAACGCATAACGCATAACGCATAACGCATAACGCATAACGCATAACCATAACGCATAACGCATAACCCATAACGCATAACGCATAACGTATAACGCATAACGCATACCGTATAACGCATAACGCATAACGCATAACGCATAACGTATAACGCGTAACGCATACCGTATAACGCATAACGCATAACGCATACCGTATAACGCATAACGCATAACGCATAACGCAAACGTATAACGCACAACGCATAACGCATAACGCATAACGCATGAAGCATAACCCATAACGCATAACGCATGACGCATAACGTATAACGCGTAACGCATAAAGTATAACGCATAACGCATAACGCAAACGTATAGCGCACAACGCATAACGCATAAACCATAACCCATACTTCATAACGCATAACGCATAATGCACAACGAATAACGAACACCGGAAAACCCATAACGCCTAACGCACAACGCATAAAGCATAACGCATAACGCATAACGCATAACCCCTAACGCAATAACGCATAACGCATAACGCATAACGCATAAAGCATAACGTGTAACTCATAACGCATAACGCATAAAGCACAACGCATAACGCATAACGCATAACGCATATCGCATAACGCATAACGCATAACGTATACCGCATAACGCATAACGCATAACGCATAACGCATAACGCATAACGCATAACGCATAACCCATAACGCATAAGGCGTGATGCATGACGCATATCGCATATCGCATAACGCATAAGGCTTGATGCATGACGCATATCGCATAACGCATAAGGCATAACGCATAACGCATACCGTATAACGCATAACGCATAACGCATAACGCATAACGCATAACCCCTAACGCAACAACGCATAACGCATTACGCATAAAGCATAACGTGTAACTCATACCGCATAACGCATAAAGCATAACGCATAACGCATAACGCATAACGCATATCGCATAACGCATAACGCATAACGCAAACGTATTACGCACAACGCATAACGCATAACGCATAACGCATAACATATAACGCATAACGCATAACCCCTAACGCAATAACGCATAACGCATTACGCATAAAGCATAACGTGTAACTCATACCGCATAACGCATAAAGCATAACGCATAACGCATAACGCATAACGCATAACGCATAACCCCTAACGCAATGAAGCATAACGCATTACGCATAAAGCATAACGTGTAACTCATACCGCATAACGCATAATGCATAAACCATAACCCATACTTCATAACGCATAACGCATAATGCACAACTCATAACGAACACCGGAAAACCCATAACGCCTAACGCATAACGGATCACGCATAACGCATAATGCATAATGTGTAACTCATACCGCATAACGCATAAAGCATAACGCATAACGCATAACGCATAACGCATATCGCATAACGCATAACGCATAACGCAAAGGTATAACGCACAACGCATAACGCATAACGCATAACGCATAACATATAACGCATAACGCATAACGCATAACGCATAACGCATAACGCATAACCCCTAACGCAATGAAGCATAACGCATTACGCATAAAGCATAACGTGTAACTCATACCGCATAACGCATAATGCATAAACCATAACCCATACTTCATAACGCATAACGCATAATGCACAACTCATAACGAACACCGGAAAACCCATAACGCCTAACGCATAACGGATCACGCATAACGCATAATGCATAACGCATAACGCATAACGCATAACGCATAACCCCTAACGCAATAACGCATAACGCATAACGCATAACGTATAACGCATAACGCATACCGTATAACGCCTAACGCATAACGGATCACGCATAACGCATAACGCATAACGCATAACGCATAACGCATAACGCATAACGCATAACGCATATCGCATAACGCATAACGCATAACGCAAACGTATAACGCACAACGCATAACGCATAACGTATACGGTATAACGTATAACGTATAACGCATAACGCATACCGTATAACGCCTAACGCATAACGCATAACGCATAACGCATAACGCATAACGCATAACGCACAAAGCATAACGCATAACGCATAACGCATAAAGCATAACGCATAACGCATAACGCAAACGTATAACGCACAACGCATAACGCATAACGCATAACGCATAACGCATAACGCATAACGCATAACCATAACGCATAACGCATAACCCGTAACGCATAACGCATAACGTATAACGCATAACGCATACCGTATAACGCATAACGCATAACGCATAACGCATAACGCATAACGCATAACGTATAACGCGTAACGCATACCGTATAACGCATAACGCATAACGCATAACGCATACCGTATAACGCATAACGCATAACGCATAACGCAAACGTATAACGCACAACGCATAACGCATAACGCATAACGCATAAAACCTAACGTGTAACTTATAACGCATAACGCATAAAGCATAACGCATAACGCATAACGCATATCGCATAACGCATAACGCATAACGCAAACGTATAACGCACAACGCATAACGCATAACGCATAACGCATAACATATAACGCATAACGCATAACGCATAACGCATAACGCATAACGCATAACGCGTAACGCATACCGTATAACGCATAACGCATAACGCAAACGTATAGCGCACAACGCATAATGCATAAACCATAACCCATACTTCATAACGCATAACGCATAATGCACAACTCATAACGAACACCGGAAAACCCATAACTCCTAACGCATAACGGATCACGCATAACGCATAATGCATAACGCATAAAGCATAACGCATAACGCATAACGCATAACGCATAACGCATAACCCCTAACGCAATAACGCATAACGCATAACGCATAACGCATAACGTATAACGCATAACGCATACCGTATAACGCCTAACGCATAACGGATCACGCATAACGCATAATGCATAACGCACAAAGCATAACGCATAACGCATAACGCATACCGTATAACGCATAACGCATAACGCATAACGCATAACGCATAACGCATAACGCATAACGCATAACGCATAACGCATAACGCATAACGCATAACGCATAACTCATAACGCATAACGCATAACGCATAACGCATAACGCATATCGCATAACGCATAACGCATAACGCAAACGTATAACGCACAACGCATAACGTATACGGTATAACGCATAATGCATAACGTATAACGCAAACGTATAACGCACAACGCATAACGCATACCGCATAACGCATAACGCATAACGCATAACGCATAAATCATAACGCATAACGCATAACGCATAACGCATAACGCATATCGCATAACGCATAACGCATAATGCATAACGCATAAAGCGTAACGCATAACGCATAAATCATAACGCATAACGCATAACGCATAACGCATAACGCATAACGCATAACGCATAACGCATAACGCATAACGCATAACGCAAAACGCATAACGCATAAAGCATAACGCATAACGCATAACGCAAACGTATAACGCACAACGCATAACGCATAACGCATAACGTATAACGCATAACGCATAACGCATAACGCATAACGCATAACGCATAACGCATAACGCATAACGCATAACGCATAACGCATAACCATAACGCATAACGCATAACCCATAACGCATAACGCATAACGCATAACGTATAACGCATAACGCATACCGTATAACGCATAACGCATAACGCATAACGCATAACGCATAACGTATAACGCGTAACGCATACCGTATAACGCATAACGCATAACGCATAACGCATAACGCATAACGTATAACGCGTAACGCATACCGTATAACGCATAACGCATAACGCAAACGTATAGCGCACAACGCATAATGCATAAACCATAACCCATACTTCATAACGCATAACGCATAATGCACAACTCATAACGAACACCGGAAAACCCATAACGCCTAACGCATAACGGATCACGCATAACGCATAATGCATAACGCATAAAGCATAACGCATAACGCATAACGCATATCGCATAACGCATAACGCATAACGCATACCGTATAACGCATAACGCATAACGCATAACGCATAACGCATAACGCATAACGCATAACGCATAACGCATAACGCATAACGCATAACGCATAACGCATAACGCATATCGCATAACGCATAACGCATAACGCAAACGTATAACGCACAACGCATAACGCATAACGTATACGGTATAACGCATAATGCATAACGTATAACGCTAACGTATAACGCACAACGCATAACGCATACCGCATAACGCATAACGCATAACGCATAACGCATAACGCATAACGCATAACGCATAACGCATAACGCATAACGCATAACGCATAACGCATAACGCAAACGTATAACGCACAACGCATAACGCATAACGCATAACGCATAACATATAACGCATAACGCATAACGCATAACGCATAACGCATAACGCATAACCCCTAACGCAATAACGCATAACGCATTACGCATAAAGCATAACGTGTAACTCATACCGCATAACGCATAAAGCA